>OX291544.1:17375020-17975020 GCA_946406115.1 Apoda limacodes
TAACACAAAACAACCTTATCAACACAACCACCTTCAGTAACACATCCACAACGACAAAATGGCTACGACCTAAGTAATTACCGCATCTAACTTAATAGCTAAATGAAAACACCAAACAATCTTGTCAGCACATACCCCCAGAAACAAATCGGCAACGAACGAGAAACATTGAATGTCTACCTACGTAGAACTTAATAGCTATTAGAAAATTGGTCTAAGCTGATTAACTAAACAAAATATTCATAATTCGTAAAATGTAACAAAAACAAAAAGAAAGGCATAAGGTGAGAATCGAATCCACAACCACCGAGTTCACGTAACGGCAACGGATACGATAATTTTCTTAGTGAAATTATTATATACAATATTAAATGAAACTAATATTACTCAGGTTCTGCAAGACATATTACTTTATTTCTTTAAGTGTGTGAAATAAAGGCGTGTGTTTACGCCTCGCTGCCATTCTATTTTGTTTTGAAACTCTATATGCAGTTCTGCAACTGACCGTTCATAGCCTAGTTGTGACCCGCTGTGTATTTGTAGTAGGTGCCTTTTATTAATTTTTAACAATTTGAATTGGCGAAGATGTAAGTGAACGCCACGGTGGTGGCCTAGTGCGTCAGTGTTTGCTTCGTGTTCTGAATGGTGGACGTTCGAGCCCGGCGTGTACCAATAAGTCTTTTTCTTAATATCTCAAGTCCCATCACTTTCGGTGAAGAAAAACATCGTGAGGAAACCTGAATACGTAAGCCCGCATAGACTATGACCTGAATCACCAACGCCCCAGGTGAGGGTAGGCTGTGATCCAACCCGTGGGGACATATAGGACTGGTAAGAAATAAGGAATATGATCCAGTCATTGCTTTTGTTTAGTCTTTCCTCCAAAAATGTTTTAAAACCTTCCATATTTATGTGATGTAATGAATTATATTTATTTTTACAGGTCTAAAAAAAATGGCGATGTAATATCAGCGAAATTGAAAAAAAAAACACCGAAATTTGTTGCTTTTTTGTTGCTAATTAGTCGCTAGAAAATTATTTTTTTTGCTTCTATCGATCGCAAAAAATCGGCAATAACGCTAACTTTTCATTAAGATAGTGTGGATATCACTAGATGTGGACTGATCGATCAAACGAATAGGGATCAATTTGTTGCTAATTTGTTGCTGAAAGATGCTAAGGAGAAAAAAAATTAAAAAAATTAAAATTGTTTTTTTTTAATTATGCTAAAATATAAAATTTCCACGCTAGCTAGCTAGCTAACTCTTGACTTATCCGTGTGAAAACTGTAGTGAAAATTTGTTGCTGCTCTTACTGCAGCTTGTTGTAGCATAGAGAGTCAGCAACAAAATAAAAACCGGAAGTCAAGAGAAGTTGGAAATCGGTTTACAAAAAAACCGGCCACGCTAGCTTAACTAACGATTTTCTCGTAAAAAAACTATTGTAAAAATTTGTTGCTGCTCATACTGCAGCTAGTCTGAGTACTCAGGGTCAGCAACAAAATTGAAAACCGAAAGTCAAGAGAAGTTGGAGGTCGGTTTATAAACAAACCGGTAATACTAGCTATACTCATGACTTTTCCGTGGAAAAACTATAGTGAAAATTTGTTGCTGCTCATACTGCAGCTTGTTTTAGCAGAGAGAGTCAGCAACAAATGAAATAAACGGAAGTTAAAAGAAGTTGGAGATCGGTTTATGAAGAAACCGGCCACGATAGCTTTACTCTTGACTTTTCCGTGGAAAAACTATACTGAAAAATTGTTGTTGCTCATACTACAGCTTGTTTTAGCAGAGAGTCAGCAACAAAATAAAAACCGGAAGTCAAGAGAAGTTGGAGATCGGTTTACAAAACAACCGGCCACGCTAGCTTAACTTACGATTTTCCCGTAGAAAAACTTGTTACATAATAAGCACCTAAACTAGGTCTAGCCTGTTCTTATAGGAACTTATGCTCTTCCAGATGGGTAAACATTATTGTTACAATGCGGTGTCAAATACAATGACTATATTATAATATGAGTTGTATATTTAAGTCCTAGTGTGCGTTTTTGTATATGTGTGTGTGTGTGTGGGTGTATGTGTTTGTGTGTGAGGGTGTATGTGTGTGTGTTTGTGTTAATATTCCATTCTTCTAGCTATGAAATATTACTTCTCCTGGTTGTTCTATAAGAAGTGTAAAATTAGGACAAAAAAAAACAAATCAATAAACACATATTTACATTCCTAATAGGTACTAGTATGGATAATACAAATTTATCGCCTCCTATATAATAAACAAGGTTTTATTTAATGTTCGTTTTCGTTCTTGCAGCTAAAATGTGCAAAAAATAGGTCAAAAATGAATGTGAATGATGAATGAAAACTATTTATTTTAAAATTATATAAAAAGACATTTGAGTGAGACCCTCGAAACAAGCCCTTTCATATAATTGATATGGCACACGGTACAGTTTGCTCACTTTTGATTTTGGAAGTTTGTGCCTACGTCCAATATTGAGAAATTTACCATTTTATTTTAAAACTATTTTCTGTATTTTCTTCCAAATGTTAGGCTTAGTAGTTTTAGAGATCATCGCCAAACCATTTGAAATTGTCAATTTAACCTAACCAAGTCTCTTTGTTTAATATGTCAAACGGTAAAGTTGCAAAACTTTTTTTTACATTTCTAATGTGACCCCCATTATTCAAAATTCATTTATTTATGTTTTACGTCCGTGTTTGAGTCACAAAGATTCATATATGCACTAAATTTCAACTTAATCTTTCCAGTAAATTCAAAGAAAATTGGCTGTGACAGAATAAAAGACAGAGACACAAGTGGTCCTATAAGGGTTCCGACGTTTTATTATGTATGTAAGGAACCCCAAAAAGTAGGTAAAATCCGGTCAACGTCTTGCGTTTTCTCCTAAAAATATGCTGATTAAAAGACAGAGGAAAGGATAACAAACTTTTCTACATTCGAAGCCAATTGTGTCAATTGACTCTCATATTTACATATCCGAAAAAAAGCTTTTTAGAAAGCTTAATTGCATTTAAGCCTATTGCCTATTCAACTACAATAGGCAAAAAAAACTATACCTCAGTTCCATGTATGGAACCCTTACTTTATTTTCTTAATTTAATTACTTTTTCTATTTTGTTGCTGACCCTTTGTACTCAGACTAGCTGCAGTATGAGCAGCAACAAATTTTTACAATAGTTTTTCTACGGGAAAATCGTTAGTTAAGCTAGCGTAGCCAGTTTTTTTTGTAAACCGATCTCCAACTTCTATTGACTTCCGTTTATTTCATTCTGTTGCTGACTCTCTCTGCTAAAACAAGCTGCAGTATGAGCAGCAACAAATTTTCACTATAGTTTTTCCACGGAAAAGTCATGAGTAAAGCTAGTGTGACCGGTTTGTTTATAAACCGACCTTCAACTTCTCTTGACTTCCGGTTTTCAATTTTGTTGCTGACCCTGAGTACTCAGACTAGCTGCAGTATGAGCAGCAACAAATTTTTACAACAGTTTTTTTTCGGGAAAATCGTTAGTTAAGCTAGCGTGGCCGGTTTTTATGTAAACCGATCTCCAACTTCTCTTGACTTCCGGTTTTTATTTTGTTGCTGACTATCTATGCTAAAACACGCTGCAGTATGAGCAGCAACAAATTTTCACTATAGTTTTCCCTCGGGAAAATCAACAGTTAAGCTATCGTGAAAATAATTTGAGAGAGGTAGGGCACTGCAAGTACTCGCTCGACTAAGCCGCCCAAACAACTACAGCAGGGCATAGCGAGTACTTGCTCGAATGAGCGGCCCAAACTGGGGAAGTACCTCCATCTTACAGAAAACCACGGCCATAATAACACTAACATTGAGTAGTGTTGTGTTCCTGCCGGTGAGTAAGGTTGCCAGAGCTCTTTGAGGATTCGATGCGCGGACAGCGGAGGACAGGCGGCGCTTGTTGCTGTCATGCTCGGCGTAGACGCGGCGTGCTGGTTTGGCGGTTAGGGAGACCTGATGAAACGGCTGACCGCTGGCCGCCCGCAGGTTGAACGGGATCTTTTTTTTTTTTTTTTTTTTTTTCTGAGCTGACTATGCAGTTGGCTGTTGCAGCCATTACTGCTTCACCGGACTTTTGGGGCGAGACTCTGAAGGAGCCTCAGCCCATATAGCGCCCAACGCTCAAGGGCTTCCCGCGGGGGAAGCCTCGGCTTGGGTTGTTGCTCTCGGGGGCGTCCCTTCGACCGGCGTGAGTCTCGAACCCGAAGGTGAGTCACCGCCAGGAGGGGAGTTCCCCGTCACGCGGGTGCGGTTGCGATTGAGTGGGGGCGAGAAGCGCCCCGGCACTCTTTGATACCTAGTGTATCCTTGTGGGCGCCGACGAACCCGGGGACGTCGGCGTCGTGTTTGGAGGGAGGCCCTATTCGGGGTCGACGTAGTAGAGACTAATCTCGCTATCCGGACAGCGAGATCGTCATCTGGGGACGTTAGTACGTGCCGAGGCCGCCTGAGTATAGTTTTACGACCGCGACGGGGACGATCGGGGGGAATGTACGTCGTGGATTGCACAACTAATCTATTCGGGTGATTTTGCGTACGCTCGAAAAAGCGGACTGCCAAGTCTTTAAAGTACTGGGGAATCGTGGGAAGTTCGAAGTCTCTGTGTAGGTCCGCATTGCGAACGTACCAAGAGGCTCCAGAGGCCGCTCTGAGAAAGCGGTTTTGGAGGGTCTGGAGTTTGTGGAGATTGCGCTTGGACAGAGCAAAGACTACGCTAGCATAAGCTAGTATGGGGCGGATGCAAGTTGTGTAAAGATTTAGCTTATTTCTAAGCGACATCTTACTATACTTGCCTATCATGGGATAGAGACGACCGAGGACAAAAGCGGCTCGGTCTCTGACTATTTTGGTGTGAGCGTGGAAGTTCAAACGTCTATCCATGGTCACACCGAGATATTTGGTCTTATTTTGCCAGGGAATCAGGAACGGGATCCCGAACCCAGGGATCACTTAATCTCCGCCCTGGGAGGCTGATCCGCCAGCCTGGTTAAAGTACCTGAAGTGGTAGTCGTGCTGGAGAAGGAGACCGGAGTGGACCCGGCTACTACAACAGAGGGGGATCAGGGGCCCTTCTGCCCGCCGTGCCAGCAACCGTATCATCTGTGGCGAGCTTCGGCAGTCTTAGAACCGCACCTTTTGTCCTCTAAGCTGTCTGTGCAGTGAATCATCATCCTTAGTCTTAGTAACTTTTTTTATATATTATGGCCATGAGAACAAAAAAGAAAAGAGTTTGAACAGCTGCTACTCCATCCACATATAATTTGGATTTTTGCAACATCAGGAGTATTCACACAAACCTTAACGCAGTCCACCACCATCTCGAGACTGCGCAGCCGACCATTCTTTTTCTAACGGAGACGCAGATATCCTGCCCGGCCGACACATCATACCTTCACTATCCCGGCTACAAACTCGAACACAATTTTATGAGTCGTGCCGGTGTATGTATGTTCGTCCGGGAGGATATCTGCTGTCGCCGCCTTCATAGCCTTGAAGACAGGGACCTGTCGATATTGTGGGTGCGCGTAGATTACGGCGGCCACACTCGTATCTATGCGTGCCTAAACAGGTCACATAGCGGTGACGCGGACGTAACTTGACTCTTCAAGCACCTGAGTTTGACGACTGACAAAGTTCTAGAGCAATATCCCACAGCAGAACTAGTTATTTTGGGAGACTTTAACGCCCACCATCGCGAGTGGCTCAGTTCTCGAACCAATAACTATGCTGGGATATCTGCTCATGAATTTGCTCTGACCTATGGATTTACTCAGCTGGTACTTTCTCCAACGAGAATACCAGATATAAAAGACCATACGACCTCCTTACTGGACCTTCTGCTGACTACTCGTCCGGACGGATACACTGTCTCAGTGGATGCGCCTATTGGCTCCTCGTACCACTGTCTCATTCGGACTCAAATGTCATGCTCACAACCTGATCCATCTGGGCCAACAAATGGGCGTCGTGTGTAGCACTATAAGTCGGCAGACTGGGATGGATTGCGAGAATTTTATGCATCGTACCCGTGGAGGCAGATCTGCTTTAACTCAGAAGATCCTGACGTCTGCGCAGCCGCAGTCACTGAGACAATCCTTGCTGGTATGGAATGCTATATTCCTAACCCGCGAGTAGCTGCCGGCGTCAAAAAACGACTGTGGTTTAATAGGTCTTGCAGAAAAGCTAAAATTCTTAAGCAAACTGCATATGAGTGATATGATGATAGTTGCGCTGATAGCATGGACATTAATGCTGGTGTCCCGCAAGGCTCTGTGCTGTCTCCTACGCTGTTTCTACTGCATATCAATGACATGTTGGACATCAACAACATACATTGCTATGCAGATGACAGTACTGGAGACGCTTTTTACACGGGTCGTGCAAACATCCCTCGTTCCGTTGTGAAGGAAAACCGCGGAGAACTTGTGTCTCAAATCGAGACCACACTGTCCATGGTCTCTGACTGGGGACGGGTGAACTTGGTCCGATTCAACCCTGCAAAGTACAAGTGTAAAAATTTTGGCATAATAAGAAAAAAAAACAATTTTTATTTTTAATTTTTTTCTCCTTAGCATCTTTCAGCAACAAATTAGCAACAAATTGATCCCTATTCGTTTGATCGATCAGTCCACATCCGGTGATTTCCACGCTATCTTAATAAAAAGTTATCGTTATTTCCGATTTTTTGTGATCGGTTGAAGCAAAAAAGTAATTTTCTAGCAACTAATTAGCCACAAAAAAAGCAACAAATTTCGGTGTTTTTTTTTCTCAATTTTGCTGATTTTACATCGCCATTTTTTTAGACCTCTTTTTAATTTATTTTTATTACTAAACAAGGATCTCGTCATGTGCTAATTAATTTTGACAATACATCGCTTTTCGTGTAACAAAGAGCGATACAGGTAAAGCCTTTGATGTTTTATCAACGTACATGTTCATCAGGTAATTAATAAATAGAGTTATTTTTTATACTTCCGTTATGTCCAACATAATTTTCCGATGCATATTACCTATGAATTTTAGATAATATTCAGTAAAATTATATTTTACTTATTTCAAAGGTTTATTAATTTCTTATCTGGTAGGTACA
Organism: Apoda limacodes; assembly: GCA_946406115.1. Lineage (NCBI taxonomy): Eukaryota > Metazoa > Arthropoda > Insecta > Lepidoptera > Limacodidae > Apoda > Apoda limacodes. Next base: position 17,382,151 of record OX291544.1, read on the forward strand.
AAATCATTTTTATATTTACACTGTCAGTCACGTCTTTAGGCATAATAAGTACAGTTTACCTACCCTTTTTAATACTTTAATGCAAAAATTTTTTATATGACAAATTTCCTTAAAAAACTACATAAAACTATAAAGAAGGAAAGGAAGAAAAAGCCGGCTGAGGTTTTTTTGCGTAGTAAGTACTAAATAAACGAAAAACTGTGACACATAAAAAAATGCTCTCAAATGCCTTTCTTTGTTATTGCAGACTTATATTGTTAGGACATCGCACACAATATACGTTATATAGTGGGTTGACATTATTTATAATTAGAAATATGGAGTTCAATGCTCATGCAATGGATTGCCATCTTAGCACTTAATGTTGGTGTAAAAAACTGCGGTATCAACTTCTCTTTAAGATGAGAAGTTAACTAAATAGGTCCGATAGTCGAAATTGCATTTTCTATACGTTTCAAGACCTATGGAATCATTTCCGACTATTTTCATAGTGATGTCACTGTCCAGCATTGTTTGTATGTGTGTGTGAACGTGACCCTTTTGTTTGGGATCGGATATCCCGAGGATTCGATCGATTTGCTACATCGACATGCCAGTGAATTACCCGGAATCGAACTGATGATTATTTCAGAATTATCAAACCTTTTCTTTTTGTCCATTTTTACATTTAAAAATCTTCTAGTACGACGGAACTAATTTCTGATGGATTTTTGAGGGTACTGAGTATTTTTTTTTAATTCAAGGTTTTTTAAGCTATGTGTCGACTTTTATCAACTTTTAAAAATTCAAAACGGCAGACCAAATATAACATCATTTTCTTTAAGTATTCAAGAGTACTGAATTCATATGTCTTGTTCAAAACGAAACAGAAGGACAGACGGCGTGGGCTTAGTAATAAGGCTTCGTTGGCACCCATTTGGTTACGTAACCCTAAAAATTAATGTCAATTTATATAATAAGAAAATTTCAAATGAGTGCTAAATATCTGTTTTGTTAAGCCTGTCTTTGAAAAAACTGCGCTTTATCACTAAAGGTATATGATGAACCATTCTTAAGGTCGGAGCTACAGTAAATAAATTAAGCACTAAAGTACATTCATTGTTATGTATAATCAACTCACAAATACACACTGAAAGTAACAATACAAATATTTAGTGCGCAAATTATATTACAAAGCTTTCTAGAGTTAGGATTTCGCTAACGTAAACTACTTATTTTCAATTATGCTTTTAATCCTTTCTTAATTGCACAGACTATACAATACTACGATAATGTAAACTCGCAGACTAAAACCATTTTCATTTATTGTACATACTACAAACCGTCCAAAATCATAAACTCGTAAACTAAAACAATCTATTTTCAATTACACTTCAAATCCTTCCATCGTTTATGAACTCGAAACCTGAAACGATTTTCAATTCATAGCTCAGTTCCTTCCAAAATTGCGAACAAAGTAAACGAAAATCACAAATTAATCGTCAAACGCTTCGCCCACTATGAAAGTTAATTGGGTTAATGCAGTTCATGCATATGTAACATATTTAAGGGATCAAAATCGTTATCGCAAGGGAGAGTGCACAGTGGTGGTGAAACCGATAAGCTGGCCGGGAAAGCGGCAGCAGCGCGCTGGCGGTGCTCACGGCAGTTACCGTCGGTTGGCAAGCGCGGCCAGACGCGCCCGCGTCAGGCGCAAAGACGCCGCTACCGCCTCCGCGACCGCTTACCTCGCGACAAAACCTCAGGTAAACAAAACCTTCTATTAATATATCAATCCTTCCTCTCATCCTTCACATTCATAAATCCTGCAAATAAAAATAATCCCTCAAATAAAAAAAAAACAACAATGTTTCTAAATATAAGTGCTATTAGCACAGCTGACTTGGATAACAAACAAAAAAAGTGTAACGTGCAACTAACAAGTGATGAAAGATGAATGTATTCTAATGACACTCAATGTTTTAAGGTGAAGCAGCTATCTGCTTAAGTGCAAATAACATAAGTAGATATGTATATGCTCCACAATTTGGTTGATGCCCAAGTTAGCCGGGAACAATAAAAGAGCAAGTCACTGAAACACTTCGTTCGTGGGTTTCATTTCGCAAACGCAATCCCAAATTTGTTTACTGAATAACTTTATTTCGTGAACGAAAAGGTATAAAGCATTTTAAGATGTGTAAACAAAAACCTACATAGTTCAAAATTCTGCAGTAAAAATAACAGAAAAGTAAACAATCTGATAGAAACCTTACATCTGTTTGAAGTGTTCTAAATAATAAATAATATCCGGAAGATCTAACAAAAGCGGATTCACTTTAAGAGCTTGAAGTGATTAATACTAGTGATTTATGTGTAAGTCTAACAAGAAAACTGAAGGCCTTATGATAAGTAGATTAGCCTCGTGTCGCACAACGTATTAAACACCTTATCAACACGATGGCCTCAAGATGAGCCTCAACGTCATAATTTTTATCAAGATTAACGAGATTCGTCGAGTAAGTGTAATATGGGAGTGGAGTGATTGTATTATAATTCCCGTACATAAATACGGATCAATACAAAAACAATAAACTATATAATGTGTCAATGGAATTTTATGTCATCTGCCTACCCCTATAGGAAAAATATGCTTGATTATTGCTATATAGGCTTTATTTTGCACTCTACCACCGCTATGTGATTTAAAAAATTAAATTCCACATTTCATTTTGAACGAGTTTCTAGAACTTCCTTATCACATATTTACGTATAATGTAAGTCATTGTACCAAGTATTAATTCAAGTGTAAATGTAATCGTGAATAACAAACATTATTAATCCTGGCACTTACAGTTAGTTTTACATACGGTAAAGTGTGGTGTAAAAATGTAAAACCTGAAACTGAAGGTTAAAGTTCGAAAACAGGCACCACTATGGGAATCAAAAACTTCAAGAAGACATTATGAGTGCAGGACAAATGTACATTACTTACAATATGCAAATACGTACCTGTGTTTTAAAATTAAATATGGTAATTTTAACTCTGTTATATATGACCTATGCATTATTCTAAATGAAATGGCTAATTAAACCCTGTTCTTTCTTACGTTTCTTAATTTGTAAACAACAATTCTAACGTCAAAATAAAAAAAAAAAACACGGGAAATTTTACTCAAACGAGAAAGACCATAAGGCAAAATATAGTTCAATCTCTTTTTATTCGATTGTGTATTTCGTCTTTTTCATAATTATTTGTAAAGCCTAAAGCATTGTTTTACTTAAATTAGAATTTTGTTTACAATATAAATCAAGTAAGAGAAAATAGAGTTTACCTGTCTACGGTACCAAATATATGTTTCATAACAAAGTTACTCAAAAGCATTGCCATCCAAATACCTCTTTGACTGGAAATATCTAACTTGAAGAATTTTTTATTTTAAATTGTTATCTGTTATGCAGAATACGATGGTAGTCATTGTGCTCTAGTAAAAATACAAATTACGTCTCCGTTTGATAAGCGATTTTGATAGACGGTCTTGCTATCTTCATTTGAATAGTTATCGATTTCTCAAACTGCTCATAATTAGCTTCGACTACATGCTTGATTTTGCCTTCTGGCTTTCAGAAAATCCGTTAAATTTGCCTGTAGTAATTTATAACATGTGATTTTCAATCAGTCTGAGTTTGCAGTGTATTATATTGAATATGTAAGTAATCTTGAGAGTTAATCTCGAGAAATACCAGTCGGATCAAAAAAAATCTATTTGCATTTGAAAGCCCAATTTCGTTGTGTACCATGTACAAAGTGTACATGTGTACAAAGAATAACATTATATACTAAATCAAAAACTAGGAGCTACTAAAGTCAGTAACTGAAAGTGCTTTGAAGATTTCAGCCTTACCTAATATTACCATTTTTCTTTTTTGGAATTAGCGGCCATGTTTGTAACATGTTTTATTCAATAGCCGGCATTAAAAAACACAAGTAATGTATAAAACTAAATTATTGTAGCTGATGATGATTTACATACTAAGAACGTAAAATGAATGATTTCCTCAACGATTTTTCATCGACGATAACTTTTATTCGCTAAATTTCAGTCATACAAGATTTATAGCTTCAGGTGTGAAGGTGGAACATTTGCAATAAAATTGGTCGTCTCCAGAGGTTTCTGTGGGTACTTTATAAATAGGTAGCTAACCTGCAAGAATATAAAGAATTATTGGTACCTTGATATCAGAAGTTCTATGTGTCCATGAAAATTTTAATTTGAATTAAAAAAAGTTTCTTTTGAGTTAATTATTAATATTGTAACGACAGAAGTCGTTATCGTTTCTAGCAGCAGGTTATAGGTAAATAATAATCTCTGAACAACTAAATATTGTTGTATATTTTGTTTAAGTTACAATAGGTACTTATGTGTAACTTACCTAGTAACAGCTTCTTTTAATTAGCAGTTTTCAGGCATAAACAAGTTAAGATGCTACATGGCTGAGTAGTTAAGCATCTGAGAAGCAACTAAATAATAAATTAACTCATTCTAAAGTACATTGCTAATAGTACATGCGATTCTCTCACTTCGTGCCTATATCTGGCTGTGATGCAGTAAGGAAGGTTGTAGTCAGGCCTCGTAATACTGCTTATTGTTTTATTTCATGTAGAAACATACCTATGTGTTAACATTTACAACACATTACAATATCTTAATTTATTGATGTAGGACAACTCTTATCACAACATTCCTTTATGGCTAAAAATAACATTTCTAACACACTTGCTACTAAAGCCGTTTTTAGTATCTTAATAGCGTCCATTACGAACTTGTGCGGTAATGACAATATAACAAATGAGTTATTATTAATTATGGGTAAAAATTGAAAATTGCGAGGTGTCAGTTTGGAACGATCGGTATAACTGTGACTGTAGAGACTGCTTACAAAACATTCTTACTTACTGTAAAAAAAAACTTTGACAAGAATACCTATTTTTAGAATCCTTTTGATTTCCAGCCTTTCCCCTTCCAAATGCAAAAGGGCATTTTTGTGAATAACTTTCCATACAGAATAAACTTTAAAATTAATGTCATAATGTTAAGTTTCCAAAGAACTGTGATATTATAAAATTTCATCAAAATTATTGGAGGGGAAGAGGTTTATTCATGAGAGATATTTAACATTAATGAATTTATAAAATTAAAAGTCTGTTTGATTGTTTGTTATTGATTCACGTCGCAACGGAGCATCTAATAACCTAATCTTTGGTATAGCTGGATAAACGGAGAATAGCATGGAGCTACTTTTTGCTCCACCTAATTATAGAGTTTCCGTAGGAATCCCACGGAGAAGAACTAAATCCCGTGCGGTTAATATTACAAGCAAAAGCAAAACAATACTCATACAATAAACAAATAACTGTAACTGTCATATCAACACAATTCGAAATTGAAGTCTCAAGACATTTGGACAGTAGATTCGATCAATAACGTATACATGCATTAAAAAAGGATTTGCGAAATTCATATCCTAAGAAAAAACTCCTCAGGTCTGTAAAAGTTTGTGTGGTATGGAAAAACCATCTCGCGGGCCATACCGTATGGAAGCAGCTGAATCCAATATTTTGAAAATTTACTTGATCCGTTCAATAATGATAGAAACACATTTTTTATTTAAATTTTTAAGACTAATTTTATTAAAACTTAATTTAGAAGCAATTTGTATTAATGTAGCAACCAAAACATCTCGTTAAATGGACACAACATAGGATGAATTGCTCGTATTACTCAACGGAAAAACCCTTTACTTAATCTAAGGAGACAGTATTGAGTGTTATCAGATACATATATATACATGTATTTTCCTTTTGTTCTTTTCTTTCAGTACATAAACCAAACCATTAATCGTGTTTGGCTGTAATTAAATGATAGTTCAATGATAATCAAAATAACGGTTTATTGATCATAAATTCAATTCTGGTAGGTTTATTGCGCCAATGTCTACGAAGGTGTGCCTAAGGTCAGTAGGTTAATTTTTGGGTCTGACAAGCTTATTTTGTATTTAATTCTTCCAGAGCAAAGAAAATTATAGATTTTTTACACTTCTGTTGTGTTTATAATAGGTAGTTATAAATTCCATAATTGATGATACTAGAGCATCTGTCGCCTTATAATTCTAAAGCATTTGATTCGAGTATAAATAAAAAACTAATATCTACTTTATAAACTTATATAAATGAATAGGCTAACTACTGACAATTTGACTGATATACTAGTATCATCAACGCACAGCTCAAACTACTGGATCTAGAGACTTGAAATTTTGCACAGAGGTTATAACGTAGGCGAGCACTGCAAAGGGGGTAAAATGGTTGTATATAAATATATAATATTGCTATTTGGCCTTAAGGTTAAAAATAAAGATTGATATTTATTATTGTTTTTGAAAAATATCCCTTAAAAGCAAAATAGAGTTTTTTTTCTCAATATTTTTATAGATAAAGTTAAAGCTTTTTTTAAAAAAAAGTCCACGCGGACAATGTCGCGGTAATTACACTGTGTGACAAATTTTTTTTTTTGTGCTCTAACATTTAATGAAACGGCTATTTTTTATCAAAATAAACCTGCTGAACAGAAAAACTTAAATAGATTTTTTGTAACACGTATCATTTTAAAGTTATGATAAATTGATGTACTATAAATAAATAAAGACAGTATCAAAATTGTATATCATATTTTTTATTTAAATTATTAATTTTACACAAAAAAAATGTTATATATATTGACAATAAAAAATGAGCCAAATATTCCAAAAGAAAATGATGAAATATTAACTTTGCCTCTTGTGAAGAGTAGAATCCTCTTTCATTACAAACAAATGATTTAAACACTTGCGGTGGTTACTTTTCTTCATGACTTTCGAAAAAAATGTTATGATTACCCAAATAAGCTGTTAGAATTATCTTAAGACCACTAAAACTTTTAATTTATAGTCGTACAGACTTCAGTATTAAAAGAAATCTGCAATTAACAACGTTTGATCTTTTGTTTTTTACGAGGGTACACGTAAATAGTATTGACACTATAACTTAGAAACGTGACGTGTTAGACAACCATATCAATTGACAATGTTTTCAACAATGGAATAAGGAATTCAAATCACGTAATCTTATTTATGTTAGAAAAATCGTGTCACACAGTGTTATTTTACACGTAATATTACTTAAAATGTTAAATTGCAAATATTTTTACTCATAATCATATTATAATATCACTTCAAAATAAAAAGATACAAATCTAGATTTTCATAAAATATCTTCGACATTTTCAAAAATCTAAAAATCTTTTTGTATGAAAACGTGCAACTTGTCGATGATTCATGCGCCTTCAAAAGGCGAGAAATCGATATATATCTGTTACAAATGTGTCAAAAACATTATTTCGATATTTTCGTAGAGAATCGTTTTGAATACAAACGGTTATCCAATAAAATCACGTACAATAAAATTGAGTTCTTTATGTGATGAAAAATAACTTTATTTACTTTTCTCATATTCGGGATGAGAAGTCATTTGTTAAATTAGGAATAAAACAATCGATTAACTCTAGAACAGACTAATTGATCGTCTTCATTTAGTGTGTAACAATCTACTGTTATTCATTTTAACGCCAAAAAATAGGTACAAACTAAAAACAATCTTGAAACTCACATTTTTTGTTATTGTTAATATATATGTAGGTAACATTATTCTATTTTCAATATCCTTTGTTCGTGAAAAATACTCGACCTTTTTTATACGAAGTTCAGGGATTTAGGGTCAACACGGTAGATAATTAAATATTTACGCGCCCGCGGATACCTAGTACCTAGTAATAAGTTGAGCAACAATGAAATATAAATTTAATAGGAATATATTAATTTTTTTCTGGTTTTGATGGAAAAAAGTAATAAGAAAGCTTTAAGACTATCTTAGTTACAATATTACAAAAATTAATTTAATTAAATTGTTATTATAAAAGAACATTTGTTTTATGCAATTAGTAATATGCAACAATCTCTATTTTAATTACTAAAAAAAACGCTTTAAACTTTTGCTTTTATTTTATGAAATTATTAACGAATACGAAATAAAGTAAATTACCTACTTAAATTTTTAGAATTTAATTTTCCTCTAAAACTAGTGCCCGCGGTTCAAGTCACGTAGATATCAACTCTCTAACATAGTTGGGTTCGTTGGATGTATCGAAAGAAATACATTATTAAAATAGTTAAATACATTCACTTATAATTGCTCGTGTGATGATTTCAAAACAAACACAACATTAGTAGAACAAACTGATGAAATTTTTTTTTTTTAAATTTTGAATTCATGATTAAAATTAACGTTATAGTATGCCATTTTTCAATGAATAAGTACTAGTCTGGTCAACATGTACCTTTTTGGGTGAAATTTTTGTATAGTCTCCGAAAATTACGATCAAGGTGTCATTCGATTCGGAATATTATGTAGAAAGTTTAAGAAAAAGTTCCAAAAGGGGCCGATGAAAATTGCAAAAGTTATTAACAATTTAAAAAAAAAAAAAGTAGGGGTTTGTTTTTTTTTGAATATCTCAAAAACTATCAAAGATATTCGAAATTTGAAAAAAGATCTGAAAAGAGGAGGAAATTTCCTAAAAAAAAGTCCTGCCTCCCGGAACTGTATCTTTAATATTTATAGTTTTTACGGAGCCCTGAAAATAGCGCTAAAAGCGGGTAGTCTGGCTTCCGCTCGCGATTTGTCATTCGGACACGGTAACAATAAAAATCATTTTAATATATTAAATATGAATATTAAGGAATAAAAAAAATTGAGTACTATTGGGATATATAAATGAACAATAATCCGTAGGCGAAAAATTTTTATCCCCATTTTTCCATTAGTTATGCATTAGTTAATTAACTACTTTTTCTGAATAGAATGTGAACAGAAAAAACCTGATTATTATTAAACTACAACCCTAGGATTTTTTTCACTTCGTGGAGTTATTCTTAAAAGGCATTAAAATAGATCCCCGTTGGAAAAATTTAAAAATGTTAATTTTCCACTTTTTTATTAACATTAAAAAATTAAAAACTGCATGAAAGTTATTAAAAAAATTTTGTTTTTCAAATATTTCAAATTTTATGATTTCTTACGGTTAAAAGTTACATGAAAATTTTTTTTTTTAATTTTTTACCGCGATTGTTTAAATAATTGTTATAAACAAATGCATTGTTTATAAGATAATCAACAAATTTTTTTTCCTAATCTACTTGTTGATATAAATTATGATTTTTAAGAAAAAAATTATTCCTTAAAAAAATTTATTTATTGCTATAAAATGCATTTCTTAATTAACAATCGTTTTTTACCACTAAATATAAATATTAAGGAACCATTTTTTCTCTAAAAATCATAAATTCTATTGTTCTTAAATATTCTGGAAAAAAAATTTTTTTTTTCATTTTTTATTTGTTTATTTAATAAACAATTTGTTATAAACAAATGGATTTTCTTACTTTTTTTTTTTTTTAATTTGTAATTTAATTATAAAAACAGCTATGTATTATTTTTTATGAAAAATTTTTTTTATCTATTTTTTATATAACTTTTAATATTTTTATGTCCTAAAATTTGCCTTTTTATCTCGCTCTTTTTCTTTTATAATTGGTATAACTTTTAAACTATTATATATACGACAATTATACTTCAAGTCGTTTTTATTCACTATAAATTAATGAACAATTTAAGCTTTTAACTTCAGCTCTAGCTCTATTATTTATGTTAATTATTGACAATTGTTTATAAAAAATAAACCGAAATTTTTTTTTCTTGTTTTTCTATTCCAAAACGTGGTTAAATGTTCATAAATTTATAATTATGAGCCTTTGATGACTTGCATTTTACTAATTTGCTGTTATTAAAAATTGATTACAATCGTAATTGCATAGACTTTTCCCGAAAAATTTTAAAACTTTTCCATTATGTTAATTACATTTTAACGAGTGTTCTTTTATCAATCTTTCCATACTAAGATTATTTTAGAATTTTTTCGGTTTATTTTTTATAAACAATTGTCAATAATTAACATAAATAATAGAGCTAGAGCTGAAGTTAAAAGCTTAAATTGTTCATTAATTTATAGTGAATAAAAACGACTTGAAGTATAATTGTCGTATATATAATAGTTTAAAAGTTATACCAATTATAAAAGAAAAAGAGCGAGATAAAAAGGCAAATTTTAGGACATAAAAATATTAAAAGTTATAAAAAATAGATAAAAAAAATTTTTCATAAAAAATAATACATAGCTGTTTTTATAATTAAATTACGAATTAAAAAAAAAAAAAAGTAAGAAAATCCATTTGTTTATAACAAATTGTTTATTAAATAAACAAATAAAAAATGAAAAAAAAAAATTTTTTTTTCCAGAATATTTAAGAACAATAGAATTTATGATTTTTAGAGAAAAAATGGTTCCTTAATATTTATATTTAGTGGTAAAAAACGATTGTTAATTAAGAAATGCATTTTATAGCAATAAATAATTTTTTTTAAGGAATAATTTTTTTCTTAAAAATCATAATTTATATCAACAAGTAGATTAGGAAAAAAAATTTGTTGATTATCTTATAAACAATGCATTTGTTTATAACAATTATTTAAACAATCGCGGTAAAAAATTAAAAAAATATATTTTCATGTAACTTTTAACAGTTAGAAATCATAAAATTTGAAATATTTGAAAAACAAAATTTTTTTAATAACTTTTATGCAGTTTTTAATTTTTTTATGTTTTCGATTGTTAATAAAAAAGTGGAAAATTAACATTTTTAAATTTTTCCAACGGGGATCTATTTTAATGCCTTTTAAGAATAACTCCACGAAGTGAAAAAAATCCTAGGGTTGTAGTTTAATAATAATCAGGTTTTTTCTGTTAACATTCTATTCAGAAAAAGTAGTTAATTAACTAATGCATAACTAATGGAAAAATGGGGATAAAAATTTTTCGCCTACGGATTATTGTTCATTTATATATCCTAATAGTACTAAATTTTTTTTATTCCTTAATATTTATATTTAATATATTAAAATGATTTTTATTGTTACCGTGTCCGAATGACAAATCGCGAGCGGAAGCCAGACTACCCGCTTTTAGCGCTATTTTCAGGGCTCCGTAAAAATTATAAATATTAAAGATACAGTTCCGGGAGGTAGAACTTTTTTTTAGGAAATTTCCTCCTCTTTTCAGATCTTTTTTCAAATTTCGAATATCTTTGATAGTTTTTGAGATATTCAAAAAAAAACAAACACCTACTTTTTTTTTTTTAAATTGTTAATAACTTTTGCAATTTTCATCGGCCCCTTTTGGAACTTTTTCTTAAACTTTCTACATAATATTCCGAATCGAATGACACCTTGATCGTAATTTTCGGAGACTATACAAAAATTTCACCCAAAAAGGTACATGTTGACCAGACTATACGATTTGATACAAAAAATAATAAAAGAAAATAATAAAAATAAGACACGTGGCCAATTCCGATTTTTATCTAAATTATAAAATAGGTATTCAGCAATGTAGCAAATCACCAAGTCTAATCCCTACACAAAAACATTCCCATACTCTGGATATCACAGTATTCCACGTTGTTTAAAGATTCCACTAAAGTGAACCGTATTTCATTAAGTTTTACTTTGCAGAAAGTAATCAACCAAAAAATAGGGCGCTGCTGACTGACAGACCAATTCTCTGGATCAAGGTACTTTCTTAACCATATAGGTTTCAATGGGAAAGAATTTTGTGTAATTTATAAAAGGCCTGCGTTGTTCAGCCAGTCGATTTAATAAACGATAGGCACCTTACTATCTGCTGATATTTCATAAACAGAATTATTTGCTTTGCTGTTGCTTTCCCATGTGCTGCCGAGCTTTTAAAAATATATAAAAATGTAACTGTAAATCGTACTTTATGTTTGTTACATATGCGTTACAGATATGCGTCACCCAGGTATTGCCGAATAGTTTTTGTGCCTTTGTTGAAACGCATTTTCTTCCCAAATTTATAGTTTCGTCGAGATGATAACCATCTTCATAGATTTCCTGAGATAATATAGTATATTAAATTTTATCGGATTCCTAAAAAACCAATGCTATTTATTAAATTTACATTTATATTTGAATAGCACAGAATTCTTACCAAGATAAGTTTTTCAAATACTGAAATATATTTGTGTTATTCCAGTTAACTTAATATAAAATTAAAATCAGAATAATTAAATTAACTTCAAGTTCATACAAAAACAAAAACAAGTACCTAATCTTAACAAAAATAGCCTAAAATTAAAACAAAAATCTTAAAAGAAATTACATCTAATAGGAAATTAACTATTTTAAAGGTCCGTCCCGGCACACTTCTGATTTTAAAAGATTTAGGACGATAGCCGCATTTCCACGATGAAAGTATTAGCTAGTGAAATCGTTAAAAAAATATGTGTTTATTTCGAATATAATTGTTCACACACAACATTATTATGTTTGTCAGCGTTTCCAGAAATGTGGTTACAAACAACCTTGAATAAAAATAACTTACAATGTGTCGTTTTTGGCAACAAAACTTAGCACATAAAAGAAGAATTTACTTCGACTTTATCTTCGCGTGTTACATGAACCGATTTGATGCATGCTTAAGTTATTACTTTGAATACATTTGTAGCCGTAACGTTACATAGTAGTATAAATTATATATACACATATAATAATAGAGAAGATAAGGTTATATTTTTACGTGAATTTATCGTGAAACGTCGAGTCAATTACTTTAAAAATGGTTTTTAAAATAATATTGAATAAAAATTAAAGTCTAGATAACTAAACGTGAGTTAAAAAGAATTATTAACTTAAATTTGTTCTTTGCGTATATTTCTCGTTACACTTCTGCTACACTATTCAAACATTTGTAATTAGTGCTAAAAGTCTTCTTGCACTTTAGGGCACAAAATATATGAAAGTGCATCTCGCCTCTAAAGAAGTTTGCAGATTTTAGGTATTGCTCACAAGCCACCAAAAATGCGAGACCCCAGACTATTCTATAAATATGCTCCCTGATTTATATAATAATCGGTTAGAAAAGTAGGTGTTATAAGATCGGTATACATAGGTAAAGTAAGGAATTACGCGTACACGCTATACGGCTTGCGACTTTGGGATCGTCGTCTTACTTTCTTCAATTATTTTAATATTGCTTTAAGTTCATTGCAATAGTTCGATAATGATGGTGAATTTTGTAGTATTAGCTTTTTTTTTAACTTCCCTTTGAGATAAGAAGTTACTTAAGTATGCCCAAAAATCAAAATCGCTTAATTTCTGTTTCTTTTTTTTGAGTAAAGAATAGTAAATATAATGGTTTTAAGTATATAACAAAGAGAAGTTGCTTTTCGGTAGTTGTTGCCAGACTTGTTTTATTAAAATACCAAAATTTGGATTGAAATTAGGGAAGATTTGATTTTTCATTGAAAATCTTTACGGCATTTTGCCTTAAACGTCAGACGGTTTGTAATACAATAAATGTCTGTAGCAGACAGACACGTTTAGACTGACAGACAATAGTAAGTGATTCTATCATTAATATTATCTTGAACAACAAACTCAATTTCATATCTGTTATATTAGGATTTCGATTTAAAAAATAAATATGCAAAAAAAATTATAAATTGCATTGTGGACGTAATATTAAATAAACAGCATATAATATTGCACATGTATTATTATTTTGAAGCAATTTAATTTCTAAACACTAACCGAAGTGCAAACCATCAATAGTTCTGACTATTAACTCGCTTCGGTTAATTTATTAATAGCAACGCAGTCAATAGAGTACGTCCTATGTTAATTCATGCAAGCTGAGCTGGTTGGTGAATTACGCTTCGAACAGAGTTCATTCACTGAGGACCGACATTGGTCACTGTCACCAATGATCTTGTTCAGATGCCTACTCTGGTTTTTATAACAATCACCCGTGTCGATAGAGAGTGGCAAAATTATTTGTGTTAGTAGTCAAGGATATGCGTTCCTTAGCAAAAGCGTAACAAATAAAAGTTATGCAGTAAACATACCTACTGCTCTACTCTTTCGTGTATATTGTAGTCGCAATAAAAGAAAAAATAAATAAAAAATAAACTTTGGCTAAGAACATGTCAGACCATGTTTGGTGTAGGGTTCTGTAGCTATTATACTACAATTGATTTTTGAGTCTTACAAATGTAAGCTGTCACTTGTATAAGCTTTAATTGTAATTTAAACTACGTAACATACCATCATCATGGTTTTGTTAAATTTTGTTAAATCGTTCTCAGAGTTAAATGGTGGCCTAAGTGTATCTTAGCAAAAACGGCTACTTTGAAACCGAATATTATATATATTTGAAAAACTTACTAAGTGCTTACCAAATTAACATCATAGCGTCAGTTGCAGGCTTAATTATAAATTAAATCTGTTCAATGGTCTCAATTATAACTGAAAACTATATAGAGTAGTTATAACATTAAATTGAACTCCAATAGTTATTGTAGAAGGTTAATGTAATATACTAAACAGCTTTTAGAGTTAGAGTAGTTCTAATCACAGCAAGTATATTTAATATGGTATTGCCAAACCTGTTGTAAAATCTAAACCTGTATAACTGTGCTCCCTGATTTTTTTAACACTTATTATTGTTAAGCTGTTGCCATGAAGTGTCTTATAAGTATTAAGGTTTTATATTGCCTGTAAGGTGCAGGCATAGGTTGTAAAAAAGAGTTAGCCAAGAGTGTAGTAACACATGATGCTAAAAGTGTTGAACAACTCATTTATGTGAGTATAAGCTGCAATGTTGAATTTCAAAGTGTCAAATAGCTCATTTATGTGAGTATAAGCTGTAAAGTTAATGTTAAAAGTGTCGAACAACACATTATTATGTGGTTATAAGCTGCAGTGTTAATTTAACTTAGGAGGTAAGTATCTTCCTTCCTACAGGTTACAGGTTTTGATTATTTAATTGAAGAACCCTAATCGAATCCGTATCTAAAATGTTAACCCGGTTGTATTGGCTTGGCTATAGTGAAAGTAGTTACTTAAGTCTATTATTACACTGCTAAGTTTACTAAAGCCTGCACAATGCTCTTGACTAAAGAGTTTGTATCACTCAAAGTGTAACAGATGACTTACGTGAGAGCATAAGCTTTAATATAACGTCGCCATTATTTTGGTGGACTAACCTATAAATTGACTACGTTAATTATCAATTAACAAAAAAACACTTCATTATTTATAAGATATTTGTCATTCTAATAAAGCAACTTAATTTATGATGCAATTGGTATGAAAGAGACAATAAAAATGTATAAAAAATTGAGGTGTCTATTTTATATTATTATCAGTTTTATTTAAAATCCTGAATAAATCCAGAGCGCGTTTAAATTGAGATGGAAAACATAGTATATATTTACAGTAAAATCACAACGGCAGGTGGTTTTGACTTAACATAACAAAACAAAACTTGAATATTTTGGACTGGATTATTATTAATACTCCATTTATTCGTTAGTCGCCATGAGCTGCGCTGAATGTCACAAATTGTCACCTTAGTATTTAAAACGAATAGTACATTATAAATAGAAAGTACTATGTTGATAATAATGTACTCAGGAAACAATAAGATGCTTCCTTGAGAATATTTTTGATTATTAGTATGCGTCAAAGTGTCAAGCAAGTATTTTTAACGAGTCTATTAAAGTTTTTACTTATAAATCATTTTTCGTGAACGTTTCTCTACGAGCTATAGTGTTAACCAACCCATGTACAACCACCGTTATACAGGTTAAAGTTGTAGCTCAGATTGAATTAAAACTCTTTTACAAGGACTTCAACACCGTTAAAACACTTATCTACAGGCTTTCTACAACCTTTACCTGTAAATCGGGGTGCCTTAATCGTGATTATAAGTGTGTTACAGCATTCTCTAACACCCGTACTACAGGTATTTTTAACGCTTTGAATCTCAATTGAAACTGATATAAGAATGTTATACAGGTTATTTTAACGCTAAGATGTTACTTGGTTATGCTTTAAAATTACCTTTGGAACGATACCAATTATTTATATGGGTATTTTTCCACACTTAAGGCGTAGAAGAAGTAGAACTTATTACATTATATACTATATATAAGTACTTTTTATTTTTATCACATTTTTATATGGTTTGTTATTAAAATTATAGTTTTTTTTTTGTTTCCTTTCTCAAAGTGATACTATCATCACATTTATATAGAAAAGCTAAAGAAGTTCTATTGACCATGAAAGATTTATTTGATAAAATTGAACATGAATAATTCGTCTGTTTTTTTATATATGTTCGAATATGTCCCCCACATTAATGAGGATGTGTATCAAGCCACCAGTTACCCCTTCTTAGGGATTGAAACTACAATTTTAAACCAAGTTTTTTTTGTATGATTAAACAGAAAGATTTGTGTGGTTTTAATACCTACTCCCTTAATTTAATTTTAAATTAGGGATTTAAGACAAAGTATCATATTTGTAGTGTTTTTTTTAAAAAATTGCTATCATACCTATTTAAATATTATTGAAGTGAAAACTTTTTAGCGGCGATGTACACTTTTTTTGTGATGGGTAAAAAATGATAAACTCGCGCAGGCTGATCGGAAATTCGTAAGACGGAAATCATAATGCCACGCCATAAAAAATCGCAAGACGGAAACCATAATGCCACGACATAATAAGATGATTGGCAAAATAAAAAGATTGATTTTAAAGTGAAAACTTCTTTAGCGGCGTTGTGCACATTTTTGTGATGGGTAAAAAATGTTAAACTCTATAGAACGAATAAAAAGTAAGAGGAAATTGGGTTAGTGAAAAGATGAAAGTGCGAATTACACATGTTAAAATGTTATATCCAGGTTGTATGTTTTCACTTCTGTCGGCACTCCCGGAGTGCAACCCGTTTTTTTTTCGATGAGTGAAGCGAAGAGGATATTCTTTCGCCGCCTGATTTAATACCCTTCCATGCCAGCAAGCAAAATTTTGTTAGGTACCTTAAAGTCAAAAAAAACGTAGAACAGATACTAAATTATTTATACTCATGAAATGTTTTTTGGTCACATAAAAAAGTATTATTTATCCGGTCGGCTGTGCCTAGCTTTACTAACTAACTCTCGTATTAAAAAGTACAATTGCATAAATAGCTATTATGCCTTTTGCCCATTATGAAACCAACAGTGGTGAACGATTTTTTTGTTTATTTTAAGAATACATACAAGTAAAACAAGTACCCGTAATTTTTGGTCTAGAATCTTTTTCTTTTTACTTACTCATCTAATCTTATTATTTTGGATCGATTTATTATTTGATCTTAAACCTTATTTTATTTTTTATAATAAAACATATATTCCCTTTTGATATTTGTCCCTCTAGTATATTTAGAAGTTTTATTTATTAAATTTATTTATATACAATTTTTGTGTTCGTAACATTAAACTGTTTCTTTTTCTGCATCTATCCAGAATATGACCTATTTTTGCGTGCTGGCTCCATTGCATTTTTCGGGTATTTCCTCTGTCATCAACAAAAACTCGTTAAGTACCTGCTCCAATTCAAGTCAGTTGGGCTATAAAAAGGATAATGGGCACTCTCGATATATTTTGTTCTCCTGTAGAAATAACAGAAAACTAGCCTACAACCTATTAAAAATATTTTTTTACAATTTGGTTACAGAACCCTAACAATATCTGCACAGTAGGCACTTGAAAGTTGAATCGATTATTTAAGAACTTGTGGTGAAATTGAGTTGAGTATGACAAATCATTCAATAAAGGTGAATATACAAGGCACAGAAAAACCATACAAGTCCTGCTTCATGCTTACAATTTACAGCCGGTCGAATTTTAGATATAGTTGAGAAACATTATAAGTCCAGGACATGTGAGATTTCTCTAATACATACCCTGGCCACACTCAATAAAGTAGTGTCAGTGTATAGAAAATTCAGCATAAAAAAAAAAACATTTTCATATTTTTTTTAAATAAATAGCTTTCTTAATCTACGCACAGAATTAAGAACCTAAATAATTTTCTTTAATTGCATAGTTTAGTACACATCAATCTTTAATTTAAAAAAGTTACTTTATAACATTTATTTTTCGTATGATACTATGTTATAATTTTTTTTTAGTATCGCTCATATTGTAAAATCTAAGTTACGAACCTAAAATGATCTTTGATTGCATATTTTAGGACTTTCTTAATTTTTTTAACTTTCTGGTCTCTATGCCGTTTTATCACAAAAAGATGTGAAATAAATGCAAACTTTAATAGATTGAAATCAAAATGAAAATTCCAGTCAGATCTGGACTAAAAGTAAGCCAGTTTTATTTCCTGTTGAACAGGCAGGATAATAAAACTGGTGTAAGTTTTATTTGAATGCATTAAATTACCCCTTTGTTTGCCTTAACAGTATTTTTTAATACTTATTCATTGTTTTCTTTTTACTATGGAACCACTTATAATACATTGCAGGTGTAAAACCCAGTTCATTAGCACTTACCTAATTCATATCGACAGTATGCAAAATAAACTGACTGCAAGTTTTTGTAAGCATTAAGTCCACCTTTATTTGTGTTGTAAGTATAACAGCTATATTAAAAGACATAAATGTTTTGTTAGTTTGTCTTTTCTGCATTTCTAAGCCATTTTTTCGGGAAGATTTTGCAATTAGAACATAATATTCCCACAATGTAAATAAATGTCACGTATTGTGTAAAAAAAATATTTAAAATCTACTAAATTATTGCAAAAATTGTGTCTCACGGTATTGCTCTTATCAAAAATCTCGTGAGAATTCATGATCGGTTAAAAATATATGTAGCTTCTTTGATACGGTCTTACTTTGTGCCAAATTTTATCTAAATCTGTTCAGTTGTGAAGTCGTGAACAAATTTTAGTGATCAGTAGTTAAACTTCTACTGAGTTATGTCCTGTACTCACGCGCCTCTTCGCGCTTTCCTACCACACTAGGCAATTTCCGTCTACATGGAAGACTGCGAATGTGCACCCGGTGCCCAAAAAGGGCGATAGATCAGATCCATCGAATTACAGGCCTATCGCTATTACCTCTCTCCTCTCTAAGGTGATGGAGCGTGTGATCAACACACAGCTTCTAAGATACCTAGAAGTACACGATCTGGTCAGTGACCGTCAATATGGCTTTCGCCACGGTCGCTCGACTGGTGACCTTCTAGTGTATCTCACACACCGATGGGCACTAGCCATTGAGAGTCAGGGGGAGGCATTGGCATGTAGCCTGGACATAGCGAAGGCGTTCGATCGGGTCTGGCACCGCGGTCTTCTATCGAAGTTGCCATCTTACGGAGTGCCCGAGGGTTTGTGCAAATGGGTGGCTAGCTTTTTGTCCGGCAGACGCATACGAACTGTAGTTGACGGTAGTTGCTCTGATAGCATGGACATTAATGCTGGTGTCCCGCAAGGCTCTGTGCTGTCTCCTACGCTGTTTCTACTGCATATCAATGACATGTTGGACATCAACAACATACATTGCTATGCAGATGACAGTACTGGAGACGCTTTTTACACGGGTCGTGCAAACATCCCTCGTTCCGTTGTGGAGGAAAACCGCGGAGAACTTGTGTCTCAAATCGAGACCACACTGTCCCAGGTCTCTGACTGGGGACGGGTAAACTTGGTCCGATTCAACCCTACAAAGACACAAGTGTGCGCGTTCACCGCAAAGAAAACTCCATTCACTGTGGTCCCACAATTCCAGAACACTCCCCTCTCCATCTCCAAGAGCATTGGGATCCTTGGTGTCGACATCTCCAGCGATGTTCAGTTCCGAGATCATTTACAAGATAAGGTAAAGCTGGCGTCCAAAAAACTTGGTGTACTCAACAGAGCGAAGCAGTACTTCACGTCGGGGCAAAGGTTGTTACTTTACAAGTCGCAAGTTCGGCCCCATATGGAGTACTGCTGCCATCTCTGGGCAGGTGCACCCGGATACCAGCTTGACCCTTTTGACTCGGTTCAACGACGGGCTGTGAGAATTGTCGACGATCCCAAACTCACTTGCGGTATCGAGCCCTTAAGTCTGAGGAGAGACTTTGCCTCACTGTGTGTGTTCTACCGCTTGTACAATGGGTTGTGTTCTGAGGAATTGTTCGAAATGATGCCCACGGCTACTTTCTACCATCGCACCGCTCGCCATCGGCAGGGAATTCATTCTCACACTTTAGAACCTAAATGGTCGCGTACAGTGCGGTTTCAGAGAAACTTCCTCCCGCGAACGCTTAAGTTGTGGAATGAGCTCCCTGCCAAGGTTTTCTGCAAGGACTACAGTATGGAGTTCTTCAAGAAAGAAGTTATTAGATTTCTGAAGGGTCGGCAACGCGCAAGTGATACCCCTGGTGTTGCAAGCGTCCATAGGCTACGGTGACCGCTTACCATCAGGCGGGCCGTAAGCTTGTTTGCCACCTTAGTGGTATTAAAAAAAAAAAAAAAAAAAAAAAAATGCCAACGCTAAAAGTTCGCCAACCCTATTCGCAAGCAACACCGATCGATAAATATAAAATATGTACATTTCGATCATCGTCTACTTAACTACTTTGCATGCTATGCTAATATCAGTAGAATGTATTCGCTGAGTACAACTAAAACCACTAGCTATTCAGACAATTTTATTTCTCTACTAGCGACCACCCGCGACTTTGTCTGCATATAATTTGTTACCTAAATGCTACTTATCATTATCTTCAAAACTCTTTGTCTTCAAAAAAGATGAAACAAAAATCGATATTCTAAATAAAAATACCCACTAAAGTAACTGAAAGTTAAATTTATCCAACGGTTTCGGAACATATTTTGGACAAGAAAGATATCAAGAGAGATGAAACAAAAATCAGTATTGTAAATAGAAATTACTACTTAAATAACTGAAAGTTAAATTTATCCAACCGTTACGGAACCTATTTTGGACAAAAAAGATATCGAGGAAGATAAACAAAAATCAGTAATGTAAAGAGAAACTAAAATAACTGAAAATTAAATTTATCAAACCAATACAAAATTTGTAAAAAATCTGTTCATTCTTATAGATGTCACGTTAACACATCTCACTTAGGGATTGGTATAGGTAAATTATGAAATCTAATACCTTTAAACGAGCAATATATATACATATATATATAAAATCTCGGAAACGGCTCCAACGATTTTCATAAAATTTAGTATGCATGGGGTTTCGGGATCGATAAATCGATCTAGCTAGGTTCCATTTTTAGAAAACGTCGTTTTATCCGTGTTTTCAGGCAACTGAAAAATATGACTCTTCCTGACATCTATTGGCGAGTAGTAATACTATTATTTTTACCGACACAGCAACACTAAAGTTACTTGACAATAGATTGCGTTGATAAGCAACAGTAAAGCTACTTGACCATAGATTTCGTTGGCAGTGCTAAAAAAAATTAACAAAGCTTGGTCGTTCACTTAATGTCTATCTGGTCTTAGCTCGAGAAGAAACATTTTTCTGATTAAATATTATTAATATTTATCTTCTCCAAAAATTTTTACATCCGTTTTAAAACCGCTGTCTTTACATAAATATACGGAAATTTTATTACTAAGTATTAGAAAGATAAGTATATATTACAATTTCAAAAGTATCAATAAAAACAAAGCTATGCATAGACACAGAATAATTAATGGTATACTCTTAGATTACAAATTTAAACTGTCAATATTGTTAAACAGTTGTATTACTACGTAGTTTTCGTCACGTGCGCTCATAATCGCCTTGGAATGTAAATTTGACAATCTTTTCTGTAGTATGATATTCAAGTTGTTTCCAATATTCATAGAAGTGAGAACTTAGCTAACGATGCAAAAAGTTTGTACCAGAAAGTTCAACTGACTTATGTTTACTTACAAACAGTTAATACAAAAAGTTGGAGAGTTCAAACCATTTGTGTTGATTTCTATGTATTAACTAGCTTTTTGACGTGACTTCATCCTTGTATAGTACCGCAACACACTTACAAACACCGCTAGGAAACTACATAATGTTTGACGCCTCAATTCCTAATGTGTATTTATTTATGATAATCTTATAACTTAAACAAGCAATTCTTGTACATAATATATGTTAATATATATTGCGTACCTTAGTAACGGCTTTAACAATTTGGATACAATTTTGTAGTTAGATAGGGTTTGCTTTGAAGGTTTACCATAATTATTGTTGTATGTCAAACTCGTTACAAAGCTTCAAAGTCACACCAAAGTTGATTTAATATTATACAATTTCTTGAACTTACAACTGTACGTATGTATGTATGTTACACAGTGGCACCAGAAACGAGGAAACTAATTACAATGAACATACAACATTACCATACAAATAATTAACAATTCAAAATAGAGTGCATTGTCATTGAACCAACAAGTTAAAGCAAAACCAATTATTTTTCAATGAATTGCCTTACTGTACATATATCACACATCACATATTACACATCTAGTATATTGAATAAAAAATGATGGATTTTGAAAATTTTGTTGACATCAAAATTTATATATAGTAGGTATTTTAGTTGAATGCTATTGTCAAAAAACTTAAGCACCCAATATTTGCTGCGAAAAGATTGTACACGGCATGTGTACTTAGAAAAATTACTAAAATGGAATTTACGGGTTGTTCAGAAAGTAGCTTAAGAATATAAATCTTATTTAAGCCTGCATTTCAGGGGTTCCCTAGCCATATACCTAGTAATAACGGACTCTTTGTCATGTATGCCGTTCTTTGAATTGATTCTGACAAAAAATAATACTTATTCTTGTGTAAAATGTTTAAAATATTGTGCACAGAGCACATTTTTTTTTTATTTTAATGTTAAATATCTACCTAAAAGACACCATACGTACTTCATTATGCAAATTAGGTAAAAATAAACATAAAATACATGGGCAGATAGTAATTTTCACTAAAATAAAAATAAACTTACTTTCGTGCTCAACCAACAACGTTTGATCCAAAATAGTAGGTAGATATTATTAATCTTATAAATTTATTTGGTCAAATAAATTTATATTCACATATGTCGGCAACAAATCAAAGGATAAAGTTCGGATATTTGTCTTTTGAATAAGGATGAGAAAGTTCGATAAAAATATTTGAAATCAGACAAATGAAACATGTAGAAGTTTCACACATTAAATCCCGACTACACAACTTACATACATACCATATACGACGTGTTTATTTAAACTTTGTTTATTTTGAGATGCAACATTTACTTATATAATATCGGATTAATGTAAACAAATCAGCGAGAAACAACAAGTACCTATTTGTATATATATTTTTGAAATATACCTACTAATTAAGCCTTTTTATTTGAAATCAAACACGACACAATTAAAAAACTCTAATCACGGCAATTTTGAAGCTTGAATGAAGATATTACTGTACAATAGAGCAAAAACAATGGAAACGAGTATGTGGACCCCGCTTTAGTTTTAACTTTTTATGATTTGTTAGGTAGTCTGCCAATATAAATGTGTGTCTCGAATGGGCAACCCGTGCGCTTAATTTTTAACTTTTATTATTTGTAAGATAGTCTGCCATTATAACAGAAACTCTGTAAAAAATTCAGTTCTTCCTATTTCTAAAAGTTCTAAAGTAGTTGGTGCAAAGTAACTATTTACAAAAATTCAAAGTATTTTTTTTTATCCAAATGGTGTAATGTAAATGTTTCAAAAGGTTTATGAGTATGATATTTCACCTAAAGTCCTATAACAAAACCAAATAATGTTTTTTCTTAACTTATTTGATTCAATATATTTTATTTAATGTTTAATGTTAAATTTATTTAAATTTCAGTCTGTTCTAGGAAGCAATTATCTTTTTACATAAGTTTACCCGACTACGGC
Organism: Apoda limacodes; assembly: GCA_946406115.1. NCBI lineage: Eukaryota > Metazoa > Arthropoda > Insecta > Lepidoptera > Limacodidae > Apoda > Apoda limacodes. The sequence goes on from OX291544.1 coordinate 17,406,137, forward strand.
GATGCCAAAAGAAGGAGGATATTATGTATTTTTTTCTTTTACAGCATATCTTCTTATTTATATTTATATTATACCACTAAGGTGGCAAAAAAGCTTACGGTCCGCCTGATGTTGTACGGTCACGGTAGCCTGTGGAAGCTTGTAACACGAGGGGTATCACTCGCGCGTTGCTGACCCTTAAAAAAATCTAATAACTTCTTTCTTGAAGAATTTCATTCATAAAGAAAACATTCATACTGTAGTCCATAGAGAAAACCTTGGCAGAGAGATCATTCCACAATCCAAACGTTCGCGGGAGGAATTTTCTCTCAAACTGTACTGTACGCGATAGCACGTTAGTAGCAGTAGATCACACACAGGCAGGCAATGTCTCTCACTGCGCGGCGCCACGCAGCGGGCTTCATACAAACGAATTTCTCACTTAATTTTGACACTTGCTGATCAAACACCAAGAAATTTTGAAGACATATTCTAGTAATAAATATCTAGGTCTGCAGTGTGCCAGTTTTCTATTAAATTTTATAGTTCAAAAGTTAAACAGGATTCTAGTTTTTCATACAATTTTTTTTAAAAAAGATTTCTAGTTAATAGAACGTTTTACAAAATTTTGGAAAAACCGCAGAACTAGGTATTCGGCTTGGGATTATGACTAAGTAATTTCACAGTGATTGATCAGTAAGTGTCAAAAACAAATGAGAAATTCGTTTGTATGAAACCCGCTGCAAGCCGCCGCGAAGTGTATCCTCTTAAGGGCTCGATACGGCAAATGAGTTTGGGATTGTCGACAATTCTCACAGCCCGTCGTTGAACCAAGTCAAACGGGCGCACCCGCCCAGAGATGGCAGCAGTACTTCATTTTTTTTTGGTATTTGGATAAAAAATTATATTTAAAGTATCCACCTATACTATTATTATAAATCTGAAAGTAAGTTTTTTGTCTGCCCTTTCTTTACGTCGCAACGGAGCATCCATTGAACTTAAATTTGACAAAGAGACAGTTGAAGAGATGAAGCAGGACAAAGGCTTCTTTTATCCCGAAAAGTCAAAGGTTTCCGCAAGAATAACTGCACCTACAGCTATAGCTTGCTATTGCAAAATTTACCACTTAAACGTGCCACTTACCTTTCCTTACTATAATCAGAGTTGCCGCACTATGTGACGGCAAGTTGATTCGTCTCATTAACGTTTTTATCAAATAGTAGGAATCCTACGCCGATAACAATAATTATGAATCGTTACTATTTATTTTATGGTCTCAACATGATTTTTAGGGTTCCGTACCCAAAGAGTCACAGAGAGATCACATTACTATTCAGTGTGCCTAGTGTAAGTTTTTAACGCTACTATCGCGTTTGCGTCAACGGAATACACGTATGGAAATGAAGGAATGCCTCTAGCGGACGCGTTTCGAGACGATTTTTTCTCATAGAACTTTTAATGAATACGCAAACGCGATAGTAGAGTTAAAAACTCACACTAGGCATACAGTTTGCGGCCTGAACTACCTACTATAGTTTTTGAAATATTTACGAGTTACCTTTATCTTGTCGATGTAATACATACATACAATGTTTTATCAGGCAGGCAGGTAAGTAATATTAGAGTTATATACTTATCAAATAACTATTAATATTTCATTAACTCTGAAACTAAATTTAATAATTTTCCAATATTGGACTCTTGCCCCTATGAGTAATTGAACGCAGCCAAGTGGGAGATTGGTCTTGCCACTTACCGTCTTAATTAACAGATATGTGTTAGGTGCTTCATTACTTTTGATTACGGTGTATTTTCGAATAGTATGGAGTTTTCGTTTCTAATACAACGTGTCTAGACTTAGATGGCTTTCAATATTTTTTACTGTTTTTGACGCACTGTTAAAAGTAAGTCAGAGTTTGACAGACGGTTACTAGAACACAATATTCTGTGTTAATTGTAAAATTTATATGAACGCGTCGATACCTTCACGAAACCCACACGAGAATCAGACATCAGCTAAACAGGATTTTATATATTATTCACCGCCACTTTCTTACTTATTTTACACTGACTTCATTCGCTTTATGTAATATATAGTGATAATATGTAATATTGCATTTGTTTCTAGTATTTTTTTGTTGGCTTCTGCTTATATCGTATGAAACAGTTGCAGCTTAAAAAGAGCACATTTAGATATATACGATATCAGTATAGGCAACGTGAAAAAAACTGTACACAAAATATTTACAAAAATAAAATACACTTAAACTTTAGTCGAAATACTTTAAATTTTATTCAAGAGTTTAGGTTAAAATGTTAAATTCTTGGTCAGGTGACTAAAAATTACCTGATTACTAGATGATTATGATATATATATATCCATATGTCGTGGTCCGATCTTAGAATCGATCACTTCATGATGTGTCCGACTATTTCATGAAATGCTCATATTTCATAATATAGAACAGTACTCGCTGGCCACATCGTGATATGATCGAGCCAGATCAATGACTACTCAGCGTTTACGATATGAACAGCTAAACGCAAGACTGTTTCATGACATGGTCATATATAAGTGATCATATCGTAAAATAATAACATTATCCACCAGCAGAGGTGCGGATATCGCTTTATTTTTTAGATGCATCATGGCGGCAGAAAATAATTACTTTGTATTAAAAGCGAATAATAATTTTCAAATCTACAATAATAATTTAAGAAGATTAAGTTTGAATATAGGAAATAATTTTCAAAACTACTCATCCGATTACAAACATTTTTGAGCAGTTTTTAAAATGAACTTTTAGGGTGGACACAGACACGGTAAATAGCAAGTTTTTTAGTAATAATATCCATATTTATAAGTAAAGTCAGAAAAAATTGCACTTTTTCTTGACGTTGCAACGGTATAATTTGGCGCAGAGATAACTGGAGGGACAGAAAAGAATATTAAATAGAAAGTAGTACATTTTTTTTTACCCTGATCAAGAGTTTCCATTCGAATATTTTATTCTTTGTATGGTACTATTACTGTCTGTCTATTACAGATACTATTAAGGTTTAAGGCTACGTTCAGACGGCGACTATTTGATTCGATATTTTCTCGCATACTGTTTTACCGTATACGAGACGGCCGTTCACACGGTGCGAGGTCCATTCGGTTTTTATACGTATGCGGTCTTCCCGTATACGTAGCCGCCGCTCACACAGCATCTATTCGATACGCTTTGCCAGCCGACACACCACCAGTGGTTGAGAGCACGCCATTTTTTTTTATAGTTGTCTAATGATTTATCCTATATTATGGGTCGATCCTCGATATGATAAATAACTCGATCGTAATCGGCAATCCACTTCGCCAAAGACATTACAACACAACTGCCTGCTGCCTGCCCCCGCGCGATTCTCATATACGAGAAACCTGTTTGCCCGTGTGAACGAATCAACGTAAACATAAGTGCCACTTAGCATCGCATTTGATAAAATCGTTTCTAGAATCTCGCATTTCTGGTGGCAAAACCCTACGGTATACGGTAAAAAAAGGGTCTCGAATACGAGATTTTCTCGCATAGACGCCGTGTGATCGATTTTCAGAGTTGCCATACAAATTTTGTTGTCACTACTATTTTTGATAAAATCTCGTATACGGTATACGAGAAAATTGCGCCGTGTGAACGTAGCCTAAGGGGTTACGACCGAACGGTGCGGTGCTAACAATTAACTTCTGTGCAGACCATTATAAGTTTTAAGCTTATATTTGCACGTAGCAAAACAATACATTTTTTATATTATGGAAACCCTACACCTAGTTGACGTTTAAACGATATGGTCAGTTTTAGCTGGCTATATCATGACAAACGACCACTTCATGAAAGAGTCGAACACATCATGAAGTGATCAATTCTGAGATCTGGCCATGACACATACATTGCTAGTTTGTTCAACGTTTTAACAATAAATAAAAGGGATTAACCACGCAAAAGGACAATGTAGATGATCATAATACTAATATGTAGGTAACCATATTTTTTCTCTGACCTAATTCACCTCTCTTGAATTCATGCTACAATTTTATTTCATTTCAATTTTAGTTCATTTAGAATGACACGACACACAATGTTTTTAATCACATTCGTGAGTAAATAAATAAAAATGTTAGATAAATAAATAAACAAATTCCCAAAATGGCGAGAATAGAATTAGAGAAAACAACGCCACCGCCAGAAAGTTAAGCTGAAATTAAAACTTGTGATTGCTCGCTTGTAGATTGTGCGTAGTTCATATATTGAGCAACAGAACAGCTTCTATATATAATTGATAAAAAAGGTCCGTCATTACCAACCGTGGGTTCTAAAAACGCCTACTTTGTTTTGACAAAAGTAAAATTTGCAAAAAGAAAGGTAAATAGCCCCTTGGTAGTAATTAAGGCCTAAGCATCCGCTTTGACTCACGTAATGACACTGTTTAAAAGTATAATGAAAAAATATGTTTAAGTGTATTTTTTTTTATTGATTGAACAAATTTTGACATAATAAGTTGCTGTGATGAATGTAATAAATTTCAATTCGACAAATTAGTTTCGGCGAATCGTCTAAACGCCAACCGCATACTAAATTATTTGATGGTAGCTACAAACTATTTCCCTATCCTTAACTTTCTTTACTCTCAGCTGGTCCTGAGACGAGCTATTAGCTCATTCAACTGGAATCCAATTTTCCGTTACAAATCAATGTGTTGTTCCATCGATCCATAAACTTGTTAAACTACAATTAATAGGAGGCAGTATATTATTGTTTTTGTTTCTTTTATTTGAGTAACTTTTGTTTGTGGGTTTTTTTGTTTCCCTCAAATATTTGTTTTTTTTTTAAAGTGAATAAATAACTCAATATTCTTTGAATTCGGTTTTTAGTGTTTGTTGTTATAGCGCCGGTAACAGAAATACATCATCTGTGAATATTTCAACTGTCTAACTACCACGATTCATGAGATACAGCCTAGTGACAGACGGACAGCGATGTCTTAATAATGGGGTTCTGTTTTTTATCCTTTGGGTACGGAATCCTGAACATAGTTGTTTATATTGATTATTTAGCCAAAGATATGGCTTGTTTATATATATAAATTTGTTCTTCGAATACGTCTACCTCTAAGGAGTCTATATGGAGATTATTTTTATGTATATTGAGTATCTTTTTGATTCTACGAAGAACTAAGTTTTCATAATATATATGTACTAGTGCATAAGTTATCTAGAATTTGTAGGTATCGTTCGTGATCTACAAACATTTTTAACTTGATCTTTCATTTATTATTCTTCTAGAGAGATCGAAAAATCTTACTTTATTTATGAAAATCAAATATTAAACGATTATAGAATAACCTTATTTTTGTATTGTCAAAAACTCATTCTATACTTTTAGTGATTTCAACACTTAAATGAATTATTGGATATCCCAATTAATTATAAAAGGTTACAGATAATTAGTAACCAGCTGTTGTTATTATACCCGGGAGTTCCCCGGGCGTATTTTCATTATTCTTTAATACAAACCTTGTTCTGATAATTATGAACACAACAACAAAAAAAAAGCGAATCGGTCGAGCCGATCACTAGTTGATCCTTCATACATGCATTAATTGATTTTTATTTATAAACTAGCTGACTATACTAGCTACTATATACTACTTAGGTATATACTATATACTTCTTACCTACTAGCTGACCCCGCAAACGTTGTTTCTCTTTTTTAAAACAACTGGCGCGCCACCTTTTGTGAAAGGGTTGTATTAATTCAGACACCTTCCCCGGCGTGTGCACAACCATTTACCAAAATTTAAATACAAACCCTTAGTACGCGATTCGGACTCGCACTTGATCCTTTTTCTTCTTTCATAAAATATTTGCACTAACAATAACGAACACAACAAAAGAATTATCCAATTTAGTGCAGTCTTTCGGAAGTTATGGCGTGACCAAGGAAAACAGGGATTAATTTTTATATATATAGATTTAGACTAGCTTATTTAAGCAACACCGTCTGAATGGACATTTTAAAAAAAGACACCTTTTATCTGTTTATAGTTTTTACCAACAAACATGACGGAATTCTCATACTTACACATTTTCCTTCCCTACGATGCCTTCCAGAGGATCATTTTCCACAAACAATGAAACTAGTCAATCTTAATTTTTTTTAATTACAAGGTAAATACCAAATGACGCATTTCCATACAAACCTTCAACCCATTTTACCGTAATAGGCGATCACAAAATCTTTTTTTAATGCTCGCCTAACAGAAACCTCTGTGCAAAATTTTAAGTCTCTAGATCCAGTAGTTTGCTGGGCTGTGCGTTGATAAATCAAAAATTCAGTTAGTTTATATATATATATTAAGATGAATTTCTTATTTTTAGGGTAACATAGCCAACAAGAAAACCTTATAGTTTCGCCGTGTCCGTCCTGTCCGCGGCTTAGCTGAGAGATCATTCCTACTAGAAAGCACGGATGTACATATTAATTAGGCCGACAGTGGTAAAATAAAATTAGAAAAACAATTTGGGTACCTCCCCTACACGTAAAGTAGGGATTAACATTTTTTTTCTTGTCTACCCCATAGTGTGGTATCTTTGGATAGCTCGTTTAAATCTACATAGGGTGTGCAAATATTAAGCTTTAAAGTGCAAATTTTTGTTAGAGCCTAGGGTTCCCCCCACTGCCAGCTAAATGGCTGTTCTTGGGTATGTGGAAAAAACCATAGAAATAGCATATATAATGAAAAGGAAAACTATCATAGCTAAGTAGGCTGTACAAATTAATGAGTAACAGTCGACTAACTTAAAAATGCAGTCGGATAAGTAAAAATTTCGTAATAATTACATCCAAAGGTACTTAGATGAAGTTGGTACTTAAGTAAAACATGTATTTAATATAAGTTTATTAACCATGTAACAATACAGAAAAATAAAATTTAAACATCCTGAATAGTAACAATTACTAAATTAAAAACTATATTAACGTTCGAATTAAGGCGCCGCACTTGGCGGCACAGGGTACAAACTTATAATCTAGTTGCTCTATTGTAAAAAGAGTAACACATAAAATCCTACAATGATCATAGTGTGTGTAAGCTCTAAACTATAACAACAAATAATAAAAAACCCGGCCAAGTATAAGACGGGCCAGAGCCATTTACCATCTTAAATCACCGTTACAGCATCATCTAGTTATTATTAAGCAAAACAGTAACATATTTGTTTATTGGAAACGATATTCAAAGTTAAGTAATGTCGGGCTTAGTCAGTAATTGGATGGGTGACCGCTTAGCGGCATACTTTTTGTTTTTGGAAATAGTGGAAATAGTGGTGCGCAAGTCCAGCCCGCACTAGGCTGGTTTTTAAATATCACGGCGTGCCGTGTATCAAGTCAAAGAAACGCTAAATGATTTATATATATCTTCTACACAACTACATTTACAATAACAAATTTAAATACGTTATTTTGGCATCATTAACATCGAAAGTACTATAATGAAAGACAGTAGACCTTGTTAAAGGCAGGTCGTTTACGTCCATTATTTATCAATACAAAGAAATAGCTCGAATATGTCGATGATGGTTCGATTCTAAAATGGCAGTTCACTGAGTTGTTGCTCTTTCATAAATAAAGAGCTTCGACGTTTCCGGAAACACGTATTTTGCGTGTATTATTCACGATACCTACATTTTCCAGTAAAATTTTCCAGTAAAAATATGATCATTTTAGTCATTCAATAGGTGTATGAGTATGCTAAATATAACCTAGAAAAAGATTTAAAGTGATTGACTCCATACTATAATCATCAATGGGGAAGACAATTTTTCGCACGCCATACTGAACATGGACAATTTGTTTTCAGCTTGGTCGGCGTAGAGCGCGTTCGTTTTGGGGATGAAGAGTTCCCACGATTGATACTTTTCACACTTTTGATAGCGCCAGTTTTGCCACCGACACCTATCGGTCAGCTTTGAAACGTTACTGACAAAATTTGCAAAAGGAACCGTTGACGTACACTCACTACGACAATAACACACACACTTACAAAAACAATGAATATGTATAGGTAATTTGAGAGATTAACACAAAAACCTCACCTCCAGACATGGGTCTAAAGTTTCATTTTTCGGTGGCAAAAGTGACAAAACTAACAAAAACATCGTAAACGAATGCATGATTGTTTGTTACAGATGATACTAAAATTTTGATATCTTTGACACCAATGCAAAACGAACGGAACGGAATGATTCTGCAACCAAAACGAACGCGCCATTTGTGCGAAAAATCATTAACTAACAAAAGTTAAACATTAAAGAACAGTTCTTCAAATTTTAAAACCTACAAATTATTGAGTTTTTGAGCGGTATAAATCCTAATTAATATATAACTTTTTGTGGAAATCTGTTTGTTATTGCTTAAACAAAAAGCAATTGATTGAGCTGATTTTTGTTACAGAGATTGTTGAAGGGACGGACACGGACATCAGCTACTCCGAAATTTAAAATGATTCCGCCCGTAATAACTAACTGTAACTGAATTCCACATGGACAAACTATAGCTACAGCTAAATAAAGCTTGCTATAGCAATCTTTCTTACTATAAAATCGAAAAATTGCCTTTAAAATCCCACGCCAATAACCAAATACAGCGCGAGCACAACCGTGAGTAAAGGCTAGTATTAAGTAAACGGATTTATCTGTATTATAACTTCACTTAATGTTTTTTTCGCCTTGAATGACTTCTTGTACTTAGCCGTCATATACCTTGTTTTGTTTGTGATATGCACACTACATATGAGACAAAAGCAGCGCAAAGTAATTGGTACTATGATAAAAACAAATAATACTAATATTTCTTATTCTTATATTGGTACAAATAAGTTTGTTATAGTTACTTGCGATATTTACACAAGTGAGAATCTGATTAACAACACAACTAAGGGGTATTTATTTTAACTATCTTGTTTCCCGCTGAAACCTAAGTGATTTCAGTTTTTTCGTCTCATACAAACTTTTACAAAGGAATCTATCCAGATCCCGTTGCATAAAGAGGTGGAAATCTCATATTTTTTGCCTATTTCCTTAGAAGATGATTATCTAAAAATGCTGAAATAAGTCATTCTTTACTTGCATTTGAAAGTCTATGGATAATCAAGTTTTTTGGTTTAATTTACAAATATAAATTTCGAAACACACTTTCAACCCCGATTTTACCCATTTAACAGATGAATACGTATTGCAAAGCCCTACGTCATAGAAAGAACCTATAATCCAAATTTCAAGTTAGTAACCAGAAGTTTATGCTGCGCGTTCTGATAAGTTAGTCAGTCAGTCGTTCAATCAGTGAATCATTTAGGAAACTACATATTATGAAAAAAATAAATGTCATTTTTTAATAAAAAAAATGATGTTACACAGGTGACAACTTATTTAACAAGAAGATTGTTGTTTGTTAAACAGTTTATTTTTTTTAAAAAAAACATTGAATATGTTTTTTAACACAAAAGAACTTGCTAATGTTGCTTTTAATGTTTTGTTTATTTTCGATTTGTAATCAAAGAAAATTGAATTTGAAAACTTTATTTTTGCTCTAACAAAAGGTATTTCTGTATAAATGTCTTGCTAAATACTAATTGTTTTTTTTTTTTACTATTTTTACTTTTTCATAATTTACTGTCAATATAAATATGTGAAGAAGTTTACTTACCTACATTTTACAAGTATTTTGGTGCGCTCATGCATATAGTAGATGTTGTTTCTCGTTACTGCACTTATAGCCACCAATGGCTTAACTACATTATAAGAAATGGGTCTGTGTTTTCTCCAAGCTACCGTGCTGCTAGTAACAACAACTCATTCATTATATTCGCTGAGGGGGTTCTTAACGTGACCAGTAAGTTTATGTTCTGCACTTATGTAACACTTAATTTTATCCGCAGCTCCGCCCGCGCTTATTTCGGATTTTGGAATCAGATTCAACTCCTTGATATTAGTATTCATAATATTAGCTCATATTGGTCTTATGCTGGACATGTCACCTCTATGGCACGCCATTTCTCACGGTCCTCTGCCTTTCGCATCCAGCTACTGCTATCCACACTTTTAAGTTCGTCGGTCTACCGGGCTGGAGGGGGTTCCATGCTTCACCTTTCCATACACGTTCTCCACTCTAGGACACGTCTACTCCATTGGTCCTCCGACAGACGTGGCCAGTCCATTGCCACTACAGCTTGCTAATTCTGCGAGCTATGTCGGTAGGTTTAGTTCTCTTTCGTATGTTCTCATATCGGATTCGATCCCTCAGGGACACTATGTGCTAGCTCGCTCTCTGTGTGACTTTGAACTTGTGGACCAGCCCTGCTGTAAGTGTCCACGTTTCGGCGGCGTAAGTCATGACAGGTAGGACGCACTGGTCAAAAACTTTCGTCTTCAGACTCTGCGGTATAGGCGACGTGAAGACTTGACTAAGCTGTTAAATGTTCAAAATTGTTGTTTCTAATAAAAGTAAAACAAAGTAAGTTAAGCTGATATGTATTTTTTTATTTACACCCATAAATATACATAAAACGACACAATTGCGCCTACGTCATGCTTATCAGCCATATTCTGTTGAAGCAATTTTTGAAGCAAATTATTTTATAACAAATTCTCCTATATTTGGTAGGTTGGTACCTATAATTTTATTTTCAGTTTTTATATAGTTCGCAGCCTAGTTGGTAGTGTGGCCAGCTGCTGTGCAGAGGGTGTGGGTTTGATTCCTCTACTGGACAAACATTTATATGATAAACATTTGTGTTTGTCTTGAGTCTGGGTGTATTTATCTATGATATGTATGTATTTACAAAAAAAAGTAATTTATATGTATTCGTGTCCGTTGTTTGGTGTCCTTAATATTCCTTAATATAATATTTATTTGAGTTTTGTTCGATGTTTAACATATTTAAAGTTTGACTGTTGGAGAGAGTTACAAATTACTGTTCCAATTATTGATATTTAAATGTGTTGGATATTATCAACGTTTTTATTTGAACATTATAGGGTATTGGACTTTTTTTAGTTGTAAATACAAAATACTACTTTTGCCCGCGGTTCCACCCGCCCTAATTTCGGTGTAGGATTACAACGGCAACTCCTCAGTTATAGAAAAAAAAAACGACTCACACTTGACGTTTTAGCCTATGTTATTCCTCGGGACTCAAACAATCTCCATGCCAAATTCCATCTTAATCGGTATAGCGGTTTAAGCGTGAAGAGGTAACAGATAGACAGACAGACAGACAGAGTTGCTTTCATCAAATAATGATCTGCTCTTGCTCTGATCAACATTTAAATGGATATGGGTGAATTTAAATTCCAAATATCAGTGAAAGTAAAACTTTTAATAAAATTTTGAAGATAATAACAATTAAAGATTTGGATTTAAAGGCTTTCTATCTTTTTTAAACTGAGTAGTAAACACTCAATACTAAAAATACAAGGCTAGTGACGTCACTACAGGCTGTATTCGTTAAAATGATATAGTACGTTAAAAAATATTTCTTATACGTATATCTTGCCATATCGAAAGACTTAAAGTCAGAAATATAGAAAACTAAACAGAATTAAAGTATTTTTAGCAAAGTATCCGAACAATTAGTTTTTTTTTCTCTATTTCCACTGCAAAATCGTTGCTGAGAATAATTATGTAATTTTGTAAGCTATCCTTTTTAAATGTTATCTTTTATTTTATAATACTCAAAATCTCTGTAATCGCGTATGAATACATAAATTAAAGTGATGAAAATACATGTTATTTTAACATTGAAAAAAGAACAACAAATAACCACCTGTGTAAATATTACACAAACTCATTACATGTGTTCTTTCTAGATTATGGTAACCTTTAAAGAGCTTGTATAACATAAACCGAGTATTAATGTCATACTAGCTTTTTCCTGCGGCTCCACCCGTGCTAAATTCGGATATCAGCGTGGGATACAGTCCTACCGAAACTCCTTAATTATTGTAGTAACTGTGGCTTTAGATCATCTACGTGGAAGTCTGTTAGGTACTGTTGTTCCTACGGGAACTTTTGCACTTCTGGAATTAGAAGTGGCGTATGTCTTGCTTCGTCTATTTAACTATCTCTGTGCCAAATTTTAGATCTTTGTTGCGACCTGAAGGAAAGACTAAAAAAGAAATTCACTTTCTCATTCAAAATAATTAAAGAATGGAATTACTTACGTAGGTACTTAGTAAGTAGTTCATCAATGAAAAATTAAATTAAATTATAAAAATATGGAATATATAGGGTTACAAAGGTAATTTAATTACAAAGTGTATTATTTACAACAATAAAAGTACACTAGAATAGATACTTGACTCTTACAGAAATAAGTACTTTAAAGCTAAACTTTTCGCAAACGGAGCCCTAAATCAAAAAATGCTCTTTGCATACCGCCAATGATTTTGGGATTCCTATCCAGCGATATTCTACACGGTGGGGTAGACGAGAAAAAAAAATTACGTCCCCAATTCACGTGCACAAATTTTATTCTACCACTTTGTTGGCTTGATCAATGTGTATGTATGCCAAATTGCAGCTTTCTCGTATTAGTAGTTTTTGAACTAAGCTGCGGACAGACAGACGGACGGACGGACGGACGGACATGGTGAAACTATAAGGGTTTCTTTTTGACTACGGTACCCTAAAAACGAAGTCAAAAACACGCACCGAAATCAATTAAATAACTAAAACTATGTATTTAGAGGATATATAATTTTAAATTAGTAAAATTTACTTAAACTTTAGATAACTTTGTAAAATATAGTCTTATTTAAAAATACAATTAAGTTAAAAACAAGAACATCATATCCTATAGCCTGAGTTAGTCAGTAAACTTAGCTTTGAAAACAAACGCCGTAGTTTCGGGTTAGGTCTAGAAATGTGACAACCCTATTAACATACCTACCTTTTATAATTCTACTCAAAATTATTGCTTCTTATTATAAATTCGAATAATTTTCACATTGAAATTTGTTATTCGATTCAGTCGTAGCTTGAATTTTGATTAAACCAGTACCTACCACATAAAATTGAATGAGGATTTATAAATCCTTATTTTTGTCCAGTTTTAAGAAGACATAATAAAACTAAACAACTTTTATTTCATCTACCATATTTTCGAACTTTATTGCGCTGACGTGTTCCTGGACCCCTAGAACCCACGAATTATACAGGGAGAACATTACAGGGTTACAGATTAATCTATCTGAAAACTTTAGTATAATCATTTATTATGATTCAGCAGCGTACATTTCAGACGTTTAGTGTTCTTAGAGTTAAGTTAGAAGGTAAACCATTCACGTAAGTATACGTTAATCCAAAAATACAACTCTTGTTTCATTGACAAAACATGACTTCAAGATTATAAATACATTTTTATCCAAATACTATTTTTATTTACGTTCAGTTCTCTTAATTTATTCGTTACAATTTTACGAAACTAGCTTAGCCTATTTCTTAAGTCATATAACTACGCCGAACTTTGTAGTTAACTCTTAATTTAAAACAAAAATCACTATCTTGCGTGTTTAAGGTCAGATTTGTGGGTTCCTTTGAATTTACTTACGGAAAATGAGCTCTTTAATGTTCCAACGCGCTACATCGAGGAGTAAAGCAAAATGTTGAACACGAAATAATAACACGCTAGCTTGGAAAATGTAATCAAAACATATTAAGCATTTACATTATGTACATTGTTTAAAGCCTGTTATTAAACGCATGTTTTGTAAAAGTTTTTAGTACGCAAAGTAACTTTGGATATAACATTAACTTTAGAGCTTTATTTTAACTTCTATGTGGGTCTAGACTAGACTTCTTAAATGAAAAGTTAGTTGGTACTTTAATGGAAATGGGTTCTAATGTCAGGGTTGTTAATTTTGTTGCTTAGGTCGTTGTATCTCCCTACTGCAGAGGCCCGTGACTCTTTTTTTGAGAAAGCCTGCTTTGGTCAAAGTCTATCACGCCTTGCTAGCTCAGTACGGCTAGCGAGTTTTGTCTGCATAGTCACTGAGTTTAGCAAACAATTGTTTAATTTTTTAGCTTACATAACGTTTTAAAAATAGCTTATATGAACTTGTAACTGGTCACTAGATCACTTTCGTAATATATTTTAACAAGTAAATATTAGAACCATGTTATGGTGCCATCTATATTGCATTTCACATAGCATGTTGTACCGGTGTGAAGTTAGCGGCCTAAGTTAGCGGCCTTTTATAATCCGACCAAATTAAAAAGTAAGGATTTTAATGAAATAATTTACTGAATAAACGGATATAACAATAAATAGACCAAAATAATTTGAAACCGGTAAAAAATTAAACAAATATATATATAATTTAAATAATAAAAAATTAAAATAAACGAAAACTTCACAATGTGATACTTATCGGCCTAAAAGGTCATTATAAAAATGCGGTAACACTTAGTGACGCATATCAAATTGAGCCTCTTTAAACCAGAAACCATATCAAGTTTTCAAATCACACCTATCTCGGGGTTAACTAAGAGAAAAATGGTTAGCGGCCTAAAAATTATTTTCTTTCAAAATTTCAAACACACCGTAAATCTGTTGGTTAAGGAAAAAGTTACAATCAAATGCTGTTGAAACAAGCATTTTGTATTGTTCTTATTAATAAATATTGCTGCATGTGTAATACCTCTTCTATTTAAATGATAAAAAAATAAAAGTTGAAGAAAATTTCACAATGTGATATTTATTGGCATAAAAAGTCATCATGAAAATGCGGTAACACTTAGTGACGCATATCAAATTGAGCCTCTTTAAACCAGAAACCATATCAAGTTTTCAAATCACACCTATCTCGGGGTTAACTGTGAGAAAAATGGTTAGCGGCCTAAAAAATATTTTCTTTCAAAATTTCAAACACACCGTAAATCTGTTGGTTAAGGAAAAAGTTACAATCAAATGCTGTTGAAACAAGCATTTTGTATTGTTCTTATTAATAAATATTGCTACATGTGTAATACCTCTTCTATTTAAATAATAAAAAAATAAAAGTTGAAGAAAATTTCACAATGTGATACTTATTGGCATAAAAAGTCATCATGAAAATGCGGTAACACTTAGTGACGCATATCAAATTGAGCCTCTTTAAACCAGAAACCATATCAAGTTTTCAAATCACACCTATCTCGGGGTTAACTAAGAGAAAAATGGTTAGCGGCCTAAAAATTATTTTCTTTCAAAATTTCAAACACACCGTAAATCTGTTGGTTAAGGAAAAAGTTACAATCAAATGCTGTTGAAACAAGCATTTTGTATTGTTCTTATTAATAAATATTGCTGCATGTGTAATACCTCTTCTATTTAAATGATAAAAAAATAAAAGTTGAAGAAAATTTCACAATGTGATATTTATTGGCATAAAAAGTCATCATGAAAATGCGGTAACACTTAGTGACGCATATCAAATTGAGCCTCTTTAAACCAGAAACCATATCAAGTTTTCAAATCACACCTATCTCGGGGTTAACTGTGAGAAAAATGGTTAGCGGCCTAAAAAATATTTTCTTTCATAATTTCAAACACACCGTAAATCTGTTGGTTAAGGAAAAAGTTACAATCAAATGCTGTTGAAACAAGCATTTTGTATTGTTCTTATTAATAAATATTGCTGCATGTGTAATACCTCTTCTATTTAAATAATAAAAAAATAAAAGTTGAAGAAAATTTCACAATGTGATACTTATTGGCATAAAAAGTCATTATGACAATGCGGTAACACTTAGTGACGCATATCAAATTGAGCCTCTTTAAACCAGAAACCATATCAAGTTTTCAAATCACACCTATCTCGGGGTTAACTGTGAGAAAAATGGTTAGCGGCCTAAAAAATATTTTCTTTCAAAATTTCAAACACACCGTAAATCTGTTGGTTAATGAAAAAGTAACAATCAAAGGCTGTTGAAACAAGCATTTTGTATTGTTCTTATTAATAAATATTGCTACATGTGTAATACCTCTCCTATTTAAATAATAAAAAAATAAAAGTTGAAGAAAATTTCACAATGTGATACTTATTGGCATAAAAAGTCATCATGACAATGCGGTAACACTTAGTGACGCATATCAAATTGAGCCTCTTTAAACCAGAAACCATATCAAGTTTTCAAATCACACCTATCTCGGGGTTAACTGTGAGAAAAATGGTTAGCGGCCTAAAAAATATTTTCTTTCAAAATTTCAAACACACCGTAAATCTGTTGGTTAATGAAAAAGTAACAATCAAAGGCTGTTGAAACAAGCATTTTGTATTGTTCTTATTAATAAATATTGCTACATGTGTAATACCTCTCCTATTTAAATAATAAAAAAATAAAAGTTGAAGAAAATTTCACAATGTGATACTTATTGGCATAAAAAGTCATCATGACAATGCGGTAACACTTAGTGACGCATATCAAATTGAGCCTCTTTAAACCAGAAACCATATCAAGTTTTCAAATCACACCTATCTCGGGGTTAACTGTGAGAAAAATGGTTAGCGGCGTAAAAAATATTTTCTTTCAAAATTTCAAACACACCGTAAATCTGTTGGTTAATAAAAAAGTAACAATCAAAGGCTGTTGAAACAAGCATTTTGAATTGTTCTTTTTAATAAATATTGCTACATGTGTAATACCTCTCCTATTTAAATAATAAAAAAAATAAAAGTTGAAGAAAATTTTACAATGTGATACTTATTGGCATAAAAAGTCATCATGAAAATGCGGTAACACTTAGTGACGCATATCAAATTGAGCCTCTTTAAACCAGAAACCATATCAAGTTTTCAAATCACACCTATCTCGGGGTTAACTGTGGGAAAAATGGTTAGCGGCCTAAAAAATATTTTCTTTCAAAATTTCAAACACACCGTAAATCTGTTGGTTAAGGAAAAAGTTACAATCAAATGCTGTTGAAACAAGCATTTTGTATTGTTCTTATTAATAAATATTGCTGCATGTGTAATACCTCTTCTATTTAAATAATAAAAAAATAAAAGTTGAAGAAAATTTCACAATGTGATATTTATTGGCATAAAAAGTCATCATGAAAATGCGGTAACACTTAGTGACGCATATCAAATTGAGCCTCTTTAAACCAGAAACCATATCAAGTTTTCAAATCACACCTATCTCGGGGTTAACTGTGGGAAAAATGGTTAGCGGCCTAAAAAATATTTTCTTTCAAAATTTCAAACACACCGTAAATCTGTTGGTTAAGGAAAAAGTTACAATCAAATGCTGTTGAAACAAGCATTTTGTATTGTTCTTATTAATAAATATTGCTGCATGTGTAATACCTCTTCTATTTAAATAATAAAAAAATAAAAGTTGAAGAAAATTTCACAATGTGATATTTATTGGCATAAAAAGTCATCATGAAAATGCGGTAACACTTAGTGACGCATATCAAATTGAGCCTCTTTAAACCAGAAACCATATCAAGTTTTCAAATCACACCTATCTCGGGGTTAACTGTGAGAAAAATGGTTAGCGGCCTAAAAAATATTTTCTTTCAAAATTTCAAACACACTGTAAATCTGTTGGTTAAGGAAAAAGTTACAATCAAATGCTGTTGAAACAAGCTTTTTGTATTGTTCTTATTCATAAATATTGCTATATGTGTAATACCTCTTCTATTTAAATAATAAAAAAATAAAAGTTGAAGAAAATTTCACAATGTGATATTTATTGGCATAAAAAGTCATCATGAAAATGCGGTAACACTTAGTGACGCATATCAAATTGAGCCTCTTAAAACCAGAAACCATATCAAGTTTTCAAATCACACCTATCTCGGGGTTAACTGTGAGAAAAATGGTTAGCGGCCTAAAAAATATTTTTTTTCAAAATTTCAAACACACCGTAAATCTGTTGGTTAAGGAAAAAGTTACAATCAAATGCTGTTGAAACAAGCGTTTTGTATTGTTCTTATTCATAAATATTGCTACATGTGTAATACCTCTTCTATTTAAATAATAAAAAAATAAAAGTTGATGAAAATTTCACAATATGATATTTATTGGCATAAAAAGTCATCATGAAAATGCGGTAACACTTAGTGACGCATATCAAATTGAGCCTCTTTAAACCAAAAACCATATCAAGTTTTCAAATCACACCTATCTCGGGGTTAACTGTAAGAAAAATGGTTAGCGGCCTAAAAAATATTTTCTTTCAAAATTTCAAACACACCGTAAATCTGTTGGTTAAGGAAAAAGTTACAATCAAATGCTGTTGAAACAAGCATTTTGTATTGTTCTTATTAATAAATATTGCTGCATGTGTAATACCTCTTCTATTTAAATAATAAAAAAATAAAAGTTGATGAAAATTTCACAATGTGATATTTATTGGCATAAAAAGTCATCATGAAAATGCGGTAACACTTAGTGACGCATATCAAATTGAGCCTCTTTAAACCAGAAACCATATCAAGTTTTCAAATCACACCTATCTTGGGGTTAACTGTGAGAAAAATGGTTAGCGGCGTAAAAAATATTTTCTTTTAAAATTTCAAACACACCGTAAATCTGTTGGTTAATGAAAAAGTAACAATCAAAGGCTGTTAAAACAAGCATTTTGTATTGTTCTTATTAATAAATATTGCTACATGTGTAATACCTCTCCTATTTAAATAATAAAAAAATAAAAGTTGAAGAAAATTTCACAATGTGATACTTATTGGCATAAAAAGTCATCATGACAATGCGGTAACACTTAGTGACGCATATCAAATTGAGCCTCTTTAAACCAGAAACCATATCAAGTTTTCAAATCACACCTATCTCGGGGTTAACTGTGAGAAAAATGGTTAGCGGCCTAAAAAATATTTTCTTTTAAAATTTCAAACACACCGTAAATCTGTTGGTTAAGGAAAAAGTTACAATCAAATGCTGTTGAAACAAGCATTTTGTATTGTTCTTATTAATAAATATTGCTGCATGTGTAATACCTCTTCTATTTAAATAATAAAAAAATAAAAGTTGAAGAAAATTTCACAATGTGATATTTATTGGCATAAAAAGTCATCATGAAAATGCGGTAACACTTAGTGACGCATATCAAATTGAGCCTCTTTAAACCAGAAACCATATCAAGTTTTCAAATCACACCTATCTCGGGGTTAACTGTGGGAAAAATGGTTAGCGGCCTAAAAAATATTTTCTTTCAAAATTTCAAACACACCGTAAATCTGTTGGTTAAGGAAAAAGTTACAATCAAATGCTGTTGAAACAAGCATTTTGTATTGTTCTTATTAATAAATATTGCTGCATGTGTAATACCTCTTCTATTTAAATAATAAAAAAATAAAAGTTGAAGAAAATTTCACAATGTGATATTTATTGGCATAAAAAGTCATCATGAAAATGCGGTAACACTTAGTGACGCATATCAAATTGAGCCTCTTTAAACCAGAAACCATATCAAGTTTTCAAATCACACCTATCTCGGGGTTAACTGTGAGAAAAATGGTTAGCGGCCTAAAAAATATTTTCTTTCAAAATTTCAAACACACTGTAAATCTGTTGGTTAAGGAAAAAGTTACAATCAAATGCTGTTGAAACAAGCTTTTTGTATTGTTCTTATTCATAAATATTGCTATATGTGTAATACCTCTTCTATTTAAATAATAAAAAAATAAAAGTTGAAGAAAATTTCACAATGTGATATTTATTGGCATAAAAAGTCATCATGAAAATGCGGTAACACTTAGTGACGCATATCAAATTGAGCCTCTTAAAACCAGAAACCATATCAAGTTTTCAAATCACACCTATCTCGGGGTTAACTGTGAGAAAAATGGTTAGCGGCCTAAAAAATATTTTTTTTCAAAATTTCAAACACACCGTAAATCTGTTGGTTAAGGAAAAAGTTACAATCAAATGCTGTTGAAACAAGCGTTTTGTATTGTTCTTATTCATAAATATTGCTACATGTGTAATACCTCTTCTATTTAAATAATAAAAAAATAAAAGTTGATGAAAATTTCACAATATGATATTTATTGGCATAAAAAGTCATCATGAAAATGCGGTAACACTTAGTGACGCATATCAAATTGAGCCTCTTTAAACCAAAAACCATATCAAGTTTTCAAATCACACCTATCTCGGGGTTAACTGTAAGAAAAATGGTTAGCGGCCTAAAAAATATTTTCTTTCAAAATTTCAAACACACCGTAAATCTGTTGGTTAAGGAAAAAGTTACAATCAAATGCTGTTGAAACAAGCATTTTGTATTGTTCTTATTAATAAATATTGCTGCATGTGTAATACCTCTTCTATTTAAATAATAAAAAAATAAAAGTTGATGAAAATTTCACAATGTGATATTTATTGGCATAAAAAGTCATCATGAAAATGCGGTAACACTTAGTGACGCATATCAAATTGAGCCTCTTTAAACCAGAAACCATATCAAGTTTTCAAATCACACCTATCTTGGGGTTAACTGTGAGAAAAATGGTTAGCGGCGTAAAAAATATTTTCTTTTAAAATTTCAAACACACCGTAAATCTGTTGGTTAATGAAAAAGTAACAATCAAAGGCTGTTAAAACAAGCATTTTGTATTGTTCTTATTAATAAATATTGCTACATGTGTAATACCTCTCCTATTTAAATAATAAAAAAATAAAAGTTGAAGAAAATTTCACAATGTGATACTTATTGGCATAAAAAGTCATCATGACAATGCGGTAACACTTAGTGACGCATATCAAATTGAGCCTCTTTAAACCAGAAACCATATCAAGTTTTCAAATCACACCTATCTCGGGGTTAACTGTGAGAAAAATGGTTAGCGGCCTAAAAAATATTTTCTTTTAAAATTTCAAACACACCGTAAATCTGTTGGTTAAGGAAAAAGTTACAATCAAATGCTGTTGAAACAAGCATTTTGTATTGTTCTTATTAATAAATATTGCTGCATGTGTAATACCTCTTCTATTTAAATAATAAAAAAATAAAAGTTGAAGAAAATTTCACAATGTGATATTTATTGGCATAAAAAGTCATCATGAAAATGCGGTAACACTTAGTGACGCATATCAAATTGAGCCTCTTTAAACCAGAAACCATATCAAGTTTTCAAATCACACCTATCTCGGGGTTAACTGTGAGAAAAATGGTTAGCGGCCTAAAAATTATTTTCTTTCAAAATTTCAAACACACCGTAAATCTGTTGGTTAAGGAAAAAGTAACAATCAAAGGCTGTTGAAACAAGCATTTTGTATTGTTCTCATTAATAAATATTGCTACATGTGTAATACTTCTTCTTTTTAAAAATAAAAAATTAAAAGTTGAAGAAAATTTCACAATGTGATATTTATTGGCATAAAAAGTCATCATGAAAATGCGGTAACACTTAGTGACGCATATCAAATTGAGCCTCTTTGAACCAGAAACCATATCAAGTTTTCAAATCACACCTATCTCGGGGTTAACTGTGAGAAAAGTGGTTAGCGGCGTAAAAAATATTTTCTTTCAAAATTTCAAACACACCGTAAATCTGTTGGTTGATGAAAAAGTTACAATCAAAGGCTGTTGAAACAAGAATTTTGAATTGTTCTTTTTAATAAATATTGCTACTTGTGTAATACCTCTCCTATTTAAATAATAAAAAAATAAAAGTTGAAGAAAATTTCACAATGTTATATTTATTGGCATAAAAAGTCATCATGAAAATGCGGTAACACTTAGTGACGCATATCAAATTGAGTCACTTTAAACCAGAAACCATATCAAGTTTTCAAATCACACCTATCTCGGGGTTAACTGTGAGAAAAATGGTTAGCGGCCTAAAAAATATTTTCTTTCAAAATTTCAAACACACCGTAAATCTGTTGGTTAAGGAAAAAGTTACAATCAAATGCTGTTGAAACAAGCATTTTGTATTGTTCTTATTCATAAATATTGCTATATGTGTAATACCTCTTCTATTTAAATAATAAAAAAAAAAAATTTAAGAAAATTTCACAATGTGATATTTATTGGCATAAAAAGTCATCATGAAAATGCGGTAACACTTAGTGACGCATATCCAATTGAGCCTCTTTAAACCAGAAACCATATCAAGTTTTCAAATCACACCTATCTCGGGGTTAACTGTGAGAAAAATGGTTAGCGGCCTAAAAAATATTTTCTTTCAAAATTTCAAACACACCGTAAATCTGTAAGTTGAGGAAAAAGTTACAATCAAATGCTGTTGAAACAAGCATTTTGTATTGTTCTTATTAATAAATATTGCTACATGTGTTATACCTCTTCTATTTAAATAAAAAAATAAAAGTTGAAGAAAATTTCACAATGTGATATTTATTGGCATAAAAAGTCATCATGAAAATGCGGTAACACTTAGTGACGCATATCAAATTGAGCCACTTTAAACCAGAAACCATATCAAGTTTTCAAATCACACCTATCTCGGGGTTAACAGTGAGAAAAATGGTTAGCGGCGTAAAAAATATTTTCTTTCAATATTTCAAACACACCGTAAATCTGTTGGTTAAGGAAAAAGTTACAATCAAATGCTGTTGAAACAAGCATTTTGTATTGTTCTTATTAATAAATATTGCTGCATGTGTAATACCTCTTCTATTTAAATAATAAAAAATAAAAGTTGAAGAAAATTTCACAATGTGATATTTATTGGCATAAAAAGTCATCATGAAAATGCGGTAACACTTAGTGACGCATATCAAATTGAGCCTCTTTAAACCAGAAACCATATCAAGTTTTCAAATCACACCTATCTCGGGGTTAACTGTGAGAAAAATGGTTAGCGGCCTAAAAATTATTTTCTTTCAAAATTTCAAACACACCGTAAATCTGTTGGTTAAGGAAAAAGTTACAATCAAATGCTGTTGAAACAAGCATTTTGTATTGTTCTTATTAATAAATATTGCTGCATGTGTAATACCTCTTCTATTTAAATAATAAAAAATAAAAGTTGTAGAAAATTTCACAATGTGATACTTATTGGCATAAAAAGTCATCATGAAAATGCGGTAACACTTAGTGACGCATATCAAATTGAGCCTTTTTAAACCAGAAACCATATCAAGTTCTCAAATCACACCTATCTCGGGGTTAACTGTGAGAAAAATGGTTAGCGGCGTAAAAATTATTTTCTTTCAAAATTTCAAACACACCGTAAATCTGTTAGTTGAGGAAATAAATGTCAAAGAAAATTTGACCATGTGATACATATCGGCCTAAAAGTTTTTGATAAAAATGCGGTTTCACTTAGTGACGCATATTAAATGCAGCCTTTTTAAACACACACCTATCTCGATTTTATGACAAAAATGGTAAGTGGCCTAAATAATTTATTTGTTTAAATTTCTGCACAACACACAACACAAAGAAACAAATATTTCGATTGGTATAAAACCATTCAAAAACTCATTAAGACAAAAAAAAAAAACATTTTTTTTTTATTTCTGTGTTGCAAGCGTCTGCGGTGACCGCTCACCATGGGGCGAACCGTAAGCTTGTTTGCCACCTTAGTGATGTAAAGAAACAAACGTTATACGTATCGGCCTACAAGTAATTTTCATCAAAATTAAGTCTTATTTTTTGATTTTTTTTCATTAGGGTCTTAAAGCAAGCTTTCTAATTTTGGTTAAAAAAAAATTTTGATTGAAATATTCCTTTATTTTCTTCGTTTTTTTTTTTTTCATTTCTTGTAATTTTTATCAATTTTACCACTGCTGTTATCGGAACATTAACTACCCATAAAGTAATGATTTCATTTATACACTTTGCATTGTTTGCCTTAATTTTTTGGCTTAAAACAAATATTTTGATTGAAATATGCTAACAATAATTTTTTTTTTTTATAAAATATCTTTTCATTGAGTTTTATTGAGTTTTTTTTTTGTTTTTTTTTTGTGTTTGAATGATACCGGTATATAAATATATTCTTTTGTTACTATTGTCGATATTCAAAGGCCTAACTACTGTCCCCGTGGCATCGAAATGAAGTAAAGGAAGCTTAATCCGTTTTAAAACTTGTATTTGTTCTTTGCTGTAGATTTTTATACATAAAGGGAAAGATAATTCTTTGATATAATGGTAATGATCTTTTTGAAATAAATATAGATCAAGTACATCGTTTTGTGACCTGTCATTCAAAGCTAATGACTCCGATCTAATTTTCCTAAGAGTTTCATCTGATTTTATACTCATGAGATTTTTGGTTTTTTCTAAATATTTTAAATCTATTTTTATTAATTCTCGATTTTTATGTATTATCGGTTTAGTAGCTAAAGATTATTTCTGAAAATTGATCTTTCTATTCCACGAACTTGATTTGTTAGTAAGTTTGTATGAGAATTTTTTTTATCTTGGCTGTAAACCGTTATTTTTTTTACGGTTCAAATAAATTGTGAATTTTTTGCATGAACTGTGTTTGCAGTTGGCTTTTATGGCGATTCTATTGTCCTTTAGGTATTTTTTGTATTTCAGTATTAGTATGCAAGTATTAATTATATTTTTCTGCACAGTTTTCTTTATAATATACGAATACGTATTTAGATTTAATTTCCCTTTGAAAAACATTGCTTCCCAAAGCTTATTATCAATTATGCATGAGCCTTCAAAATGCACACATTTTTCTTTTTTATTAATACTATTTACGTTTTCTGTTCCTTTTGGTAAAACTGACACTATGTGTCTAGACATTGACAAAGCCATTATTTCTTGAGGTATTGTAGTAGTTTCTGGCGATACATCATTTTCGCAAATGAAACTGGATTCTTTTTGTGTGAACGTATCATCCACTAGCGGTGAATCTTCATCATTGGTGATTTCTGCCTTAACGTGTTCCTCCCAGTAAAATTTTTTAGTTTCCTTATAGCTCGAAGTATTCCTTGTATCAAGTAGTATATCCATAGATTTTGTAGTAGAAAAGTGATTATGATAACTCCTAGCTTCATTTTCAAAATTATTATTAAATGTTTCAGGACCAATATTTATTTTTAATTTTTTAATCCTAAGTTTATGGTGTGCTGCTTTCCAAACCTAATGCAGCCTTAAGCGATTTTTTATATTTTTTTTTATTTTAAAAGCAGAACATAGAACATTGTAAATTATAGAATCAATTTTTCGAGGCGACTCCGGTGTTGTTAAAAGAGAAATCTTGTTCGATTGTAGTATATTTGTGACTGAGGTCTCTGATATTACATTGCAAACGGTAACTTCTTCTTTAAAGTGTAGGTTTCGGAATTGCAGATTTTTGTTGATTATATGGTAAAGATACTGATAATTCTTGTACTTCTTGCAGTTGATAGATTTAGATATAATTTTACAATCATCTATAGTAACTACATCCTCCTTTTTTAAAAGCGGGTTTATCTTTGCAACTTGTTGTGAAATTTCGTAAAAAGCTTTTTCTTTGGATGCATACATTTTTGTAGAAATATAAGGATAATATTATCCTTAATACTTGATTATATTTAACAAAAATACAAATTAACAATAGAAAATCAATATTAATTTTTAAATCGATTACTTGAAAGCCGTATTTTTATTTATTTGTTGTAAAAAACACTAAAACAAGAAAATAATTTGTTATGATTTCACAACATTACCCTACTCTAACTAAATCACTTTAACACTTGCTAATCAAAAAGATATATTTACTAGAATAAAGAAGTCATTAAATTTTATAACAAAAAAAGCATAAATCGCTTAAAACCAAGAATGTGTTATAATATTTAGGTGTTTTAATTATACTTAACAATAATACTAATTTAAAATAGAAAAAGAAAATTAAATAATCACAGCCGTATTTTTTGTATGAAAGAAGGATTTCACTAACATCAAAAAATAATTAAAAACAATTATTTATTACCTACAAATTCAGTTGTGATATAAACCTATTAAGACTATTGTAATTACAATAATGAAATACACGAACCTAACTAAACAATTATATACTCAAACGCACCTGTTACCTGTACACAAAATATACCTTAATTTTTATTTATATATATTTTATATACTAAAATGTAATAGGTCTGGTCATCAATGCGAGCGAAGATTTTCTTTGAAATAAAGGCCGGTGCAGATCAGATGCGTGGCGTGACGTGACGTGCGCACGCACCATTCGTAGTGTCTGAAGGTGCCAGATCAATTATTATGGTGTTAATCCGTACTATTTGTTTCACCTAATACTAGACAATTAACCAGCCATTTCATCGCTTCGCTGTGATCGGCTGTGATTATTTAAATTTCTTTTTCTATTTTAAATTAGTATTATTGTTAAGTATAATTAAAACACCTAAATATTATAACACATTCTTGGTTTTAAGCGATTTATGCTTTTTTTGTTATAAAATTTAATGACTTCTTTATTCTAGTAAATATATCTTTTTGATTAGCAAGTGTTAAAGTGATTTAGTTAGAGTAGGGTAATGTTGTGAAATCATAACAAATTATTTTCTTGTTTTAGTGTTTTTTACAACAAATAAATAAAAATACGGCTTTCAAGTAATCGATTTAAAAATTAATATTGATTTTCTATTGTTAATTTGTATTTTTGTTAAATATAATCAAGTATTAAGGATAATATTATCCTTATATTTCTACAAAAATGTATGCATCCAAAGAAAAAGCTTTTTACGAAATTTCACAACAAGTTGCAAAGATAAACCCGCTTTTAAAAAAGGAGGATGTAGTTACTATAGATGATTGTAAAATTATATCTAAATCTATCAACTGCAAGAAGTACAAGAATTATCAGTATCTTTACCATATAATCAACAAAAATCTGCAATTCCGAAACCTACACTTTAAAGAAGAAGTTACCGTTTGCAATGTAATATCAGAGACCTCAGTCACAAATATACTACAATCGAACAAGATTTCTCTTTTAACAACACCGGAGTCGCCTCGAAAAATTGATTCTATAATTTACAATGTTCTATGTTCTGCTTTTAAAATAAAAAAAAATATAAAAAATCGCTTAAGGCTGCATTAGGTTTGGAAAGCAGCACACCATAAACTTAGGATTAAAAAATTAAAAATAAATATTGGTCCTGAAACATTTAATAATAATTTTGAAAATGAAGCTAGGAGTTATCATAATCACTTTTCTACTACAAAATCTATGGATATACTACTTGATACAAGGAATACTTCGAGCTATAAGGAAACTAAAAAATTTTACTGGGAGGAACACGTTAAGGCAGAAATCACCAATGATGAAGATTCACCGCTAGTGGATGATACGTTCACACAAAAAGAATCCAGTTTCATTTGCGAAAATGATGTATCGCCAGAAACTACTACAATACCTCAAGAAATAATGGCTTTGTCAATGTCTAGACACATAGTGTCAGTTTTACCAAAAGGAACAGAAAACGTAAATAGTATTAATAAAAAAGAAAAATGTGTGCATTTTGAAGGCTCATGCATAATTGATAATAAGCTTTGGGAAGCAATGTTTTTCAAAGGGAAATTAAATCTAAATACGTATTCGT
The DNA here is from genome assembly GCA_946406115.1 of Apoda limacodes. NCBI lineage: Eukaryota > Metazoa > Arthropoda > Insecta > Lepidoptera > Limacodidae > Apoda > Apoda limacodes. The sequence goes on from OX291544.1 coordinate 17,433,687, forward strand.
ATATTATAAAGAAAACTGTGCAGAAAAATATAATTAATACTTGCATACTAATACTGAAATACAAAAAATACCTAAAGGACAATAGAATCGCCATAAAAGCCAACTGCAAACACAGTTCATGCAAAAAATTCACAATTTATTTGAACCGTAAAAAAAATAACGGTTTACAGCCAAGATAAAAAAAATTCTCATACAAACTTACTAACAAATCAAGTTCGTGGAATAGAAAGATCAATTTTCAGAAATAATCTTTAGCTACTAAACCGATAATACATAAAAATCGAGAATTAATAAAAATAGATTTAAAATATTTAGAAAAAACCAAAAATCTCATGAGTATAGAATCAGATGAAACTCTTAGGAAAATTAGATCGGAGTCATTAGCTTTGAATGACAGGTCACAAAACGATGTACTTGATCTATATTTATTTCAAAAAGATCATTACCATTATATCAAAGAATTATCTTTCCCTTTATGTATAAAAATCTACAGCAAAGAACAAATACAAGTTTTAAAACGGATTAAGCTTCCTTTACTTCATTTCGATGCCACGGGGACAGTAGTTAGGCCTTTGAATATCGACAATAGTAACAAAAGAATATATTTATATACCGGTATCATTCAAACACAAAAAAAAAAACAAAAAAAAAACTCAATAAAACTCAATGAAAAGATATTTTATAAAAAAAAAAAATTATTGTTAGCATATTTCAATCAAAATATTTGTTTTAAGCCAAAAAATTAAGGCAAACAATGCAAAGTGTATAAATGAAATCATTACTTTATGGGTAGTTAATGTTCCGATAACAGCAGTGGTAAAATTGATAAAAATTACAAGAAATGAAAAAAAAAAAACGAAGAAAATAAAGGAATATTTCAATCAAAATTTTTTTTTAACCAAAATCAGAAAGCTTGCTTTAAGACCCTAATGAAAAAAAATCAAAAAATAAGACTTAATTTTGATGAAAATTACTTGTAGGCCGATACGTATAACGTTTGTTTCTTTACATCACTAAGGTGGCAAACAAGCTTACGGTTCGCCCCATGGTGAGCGGTCACCGCAGACGCTTGCAACACAGAAATAAAAAAAAAATGTTTTTTTTTTTGTCTTAATGAGTTTTTGAATGGTTTTATACCAATCGAAATATTTGTTTCTTTGTGTTGTGTGTTGTGCAGAAATTTAAACAAATAAATTATTTAGGCCACTAACCATTTTTGTCATAAAATCGAGATAGGTGTGTGTTTAAAAAGGCTGCATTTAATATGCGTCACTAAGTGAAACCGCATTTTTATCAAAAACTTTTAGGCCGATATGTATCACATGGTCAAATTTTCTTTGACATTTATTTCCTCAACTAACAGATTTACGGTGTGTTTGAAATTTTGAAAGAAAATAATTTTTACGCCGCTAACCATTTTTCTCACAGTTAACCCCGAGATAGGTGTGATTTGAGAACTTGATATGGTTTCTGGTTTAAAAAGGCTCAATTTGATATGCGTCACTAAGTGTTACCGCATTTTCATGATGACTTTTTATGGTAATAAATATCGCATTGTGAAAATTTCTTAAACTTTTATTTTTTTATTATTTAAATAGAAGAGGTATTACACAAGTGGCAATATTAATTAATAAGAACAATACAAAATGCTTGTTTCAACAGCATTTGATTGTAACTTTTTCCTCAACTAACAGATTTACGGTGTGTTTGAAATTATGAAAGAAAATTTTTTTTTACGCCGCTAACCATTTTTCTTGCAGTTAACCCCGAGATAGGTGTGATATGAAAACTTGATATGGTTTCTGGTTTAAAAAGGCTCAATTTGATATGCGTCACTAAGTGTTGCCGCATTTTCATGATGACTTTTTATGGTAATAAATATCGCATTGTGAAAATTTCTTAAACTTTTATTTTTTTATTATTTAAATAGGAGAGGTATTACACATGTAGCAATATTTATTAATAAGAACAATACAAAATGCTTGTTTCAACAGCATTTGATTGTAACTTTTTCCTTAACCAACAGATTTACGGTGTGTTTGAAATTTTGAAAGAAAATAATTTTTAGGCCGCTAACCATTTTTCTCACAGTTAACCCCGAGATAGGTGTGATTTGAAAACTTGATATGGTTTCTGGTTTAAAGAGGCTCAATTTGATATGCGTCACTAAGTGTTACCGCATTTTCATGATGACTTTTTATGCCAATAAATATCACATTGTGAAATTTTCTTCAACTTTTATTTTTTTATTATTTAAATAGAAGAGGTATTACACAAGTGGCAATATTAATTAATAAGAACAATACAAAATGCTTGTTTCAACAGCATTTGATTGTAACTTTTTCCTCAACTAACAGATTTACGGTGTGTTTGAAATTATGAAAGAAAATATTTTTTACGCCGCTAACCATTTTTCTTGCAGTTAACCCCGAGATAGGTGTGATATGAAAACTTGATATGGTTTCTGGTTTAAAGAGGCTCAATTTGATATGCGTCACTAAGTGTTGCCGCATTTTCATGATGACTTTTTATGGTAATAAATATCGCATTGTGAAAATTTCTTAAACTTTTATTTTTTTATTATTTAAATAGGAGAGGTATTACACATGTAGCAATATTTATTAATAAGAACAATACAAAATGCTTGTTTCAACAGCCTTTCATTGTTACTTTTTCATTAACCAACAGATTTACGGTGTGTTTGAAATTTTGAAAGAAAATATTTTTTACGCCGCTAACCACTTTTCTCACAGTTAACCCCGAGATAGGTGTGATTTGAAAACTTGATATGGTTTCTGGTTTAAAGAGGCTCAATTTGATATGCGTCACTAAGTGTTACCGCATTTTCATGATGACTTTTTATGCCAATAAATATCAAATTGTGAAATTTTCTTCAACTTTTATTTTTTTATTATTTAAATAGAAGAGGTATTACACAAGTGGCAATATTTATTAATAAGAACAATACAAAATGCTTGTTTCAACAGCATTTGATTGTAACTTTTTCCTTAACCAACAGATTTACGGTGTGTTTGAAATTTTGAAAGAAAATAATTTTTACGCCGCTAACCATTTTTCTCACAGTTAACCCCAAGATAGGTGTGATTTGAAAACTTGATATGGTTTCTGGTTTAAAGAGGCTCAATTTGATATGCGTCACTAAGTGTTACCGCATTTTCATGATGACTTTTTATGCCAATAAATATCAAATTGTGAAATTTTCTTCAACTTTTATTTTTTTATTATTTAAATAGAAGAGGTATTACACAAGTGGCAATATTTATTAATAAGAACAATACAAAATGCTTGTTTCAACAGCATTTGATTGTAACTTTTTCCTTAACCAACAGATTTACGGTGTGTTTGAAATTTCAAAAGAAAATATTTTTTACGCCGCTAACCATTTTTCTCACAGTTAACCCCAAGATAGGTGTGATTTGAAAACTTGATATGGTTTCTGGTTTAAAGAGGCTCAATTTGATATGCGTCACTAAGTGTTACCGCATTTTCATGATGACTTTTTATGCCAATAAATATCACATTGTGAAATTTTCTTCAACTTTAATTTTTTTTATTATTTAAATAGAAGAGGTATTACACATGCAGCAATATTTATTAATAAGAACAATACAAAATGCTTGTTTCAACAGCATTTGATTGTAACTTTTTCCTTAACCAACAGATTTACGGTGTGTTTGAAATTTCAAAAGAAAATATTTTTTACGCCGCTAACCATTTTTCTCACAGTTAACCCCGAGATAGGTGTGATTTGAAAACTTGATATGGTTTCTGGTTTAAAGAGGCTCAATTTGATATGCGTCACTAAGTGTTACCGCATTTTCATGATGACTTTTTATGCCAATAAATATCAAATTGTGAAATTTTCTTCAACTTTTATTTTTTTATTATTTAAATAGAAGAGGTATTACACATGCAGCAATATTTATTAATAAGAACAATACAAAATGCTTGTTTCAACAGCATTTGATTGTAACTTTTTCCTTAACCAACAGATTTACGGTGTGTTTGAAATTTCAAAAGAAAATATTTTTTACGCCGCTAACCATTTTTCTCACAGTTAACCCCGAGATAGGTGTGATTTAAAAACTTGATATGGTTTCTGGTTTAAAGAGGCTCAATTTGATATGCGTCACTAAGTGTTACCGCATTTTCATGATGACTTTTTATGCCAATAAATATCAAATTGTGAAATTTTCTTCAACTTTTATTTTTTTATTATTTAAATAGAAGAGGTATTACACATGCAGCAATATTTATTAATAAGAACAATACAAAATGCTTGTTTCAACAGCATTTGATTGTAACTTTTTCCTTAACCAACAGATTTACGGTGTGTTTGAAATTTTGAAAGAAAATATTTTTTACGCCGCTAACCACTTTTCTCACAGTTAACCCCAAGATAGGTGTGATTTGAAAACTTGATATGGTTTCTGGTTTAAAGAGGCTCAATTTGATATGCGTCACTAAGTGTTACCGCATTTTCATGATGACTTTTTATGCCAATAAATATCACATTGTGAAATTTTCTTCAACTTTCATTTTTTTTATTATTTAAATAGAAGAGGTATTACACATGCAGCAATATTTATTAATAAGAACAATACAAAATGCTTGTTTCAACAGCCTTTGATTGTTACTTTTTCATTAACCAACAGATTTACGGTGTGTTTGAAATTTCAAAAGAAAATATTTTTTACGCCGCTAACCATTTTTCTCACAGTTAACCCCGAGATAGGTGTGATTTAAAAACTTGATATGGTTTCTGGTTTAAAGAGGCTCAATTTGATATGCGTCACTAAGTGTTACCGCATTTTCATGATGACTTTTTATGCCAATAAATATCAAATTGTGAAATTTTCTTCAACTTTTATTTTTTTATTATTTAAATAGAAGAGGTATTACACATGCAGCAATATTTATTAATAAGAACAATACAAAATGCTTGTTTCAACAGCATTTGATTGTAACTTTTTCCTTAACCAACAGATTTACGGTGTGTTTGAAATTTTGAAAGAAAATATTTTTTACGCCGCTAACCACTTTTCTCACAGTTAACCCCGAGATAGGTGTGATTTGAAAACTTGATATGGTTTCTGGTTTAAAGAGGCTCAATTTGATATGCGTCACTAAGTGTTACCGCATTTTCATGATGACTTTTTATGGTAATAAATATCGCATTGTGAAAATTTCTTCAACTTTTATTTTTTTATTATTTAAATAGGAGAGGTATTACACATGTAGCAATATTTATTAATAAGAAGAATACAAAATGCTTGTTTCAACAGCCTTTGATTGTTACTTTTTCATTAACCAACAGATTTACGGTGTGTTTGAAATTTTGAAAGAAAATATTTTTTACGCCGCTAACCATTTTTCTCACAGTTAACCCCGAGATAGGTGTGATTTGAAAACTTGATATGGTTTCTGGTTTAAAGAGGCTCAATTTGATATGCGTCACTAAGTGTTACCGCATTTTCATGATGACTTTTTATGCCAATAAATATCAAATTGTGAAATTTTCTTCAACTTTTATTTTTTTATTATTTAAATAGAAGAGGTATTACACAAGTGGCAATATTTATTAATAAGAACAATACAAAATGCTTGTTTCAACAGCATTTGATTGTAACTTTTTCCTTAACCAACAGATTTACGGTGTGTTTGAAATTTTGAAAGAAAATAATTTTTACGCCGCTAACCATTTTTCTCACAGTTAACCCCAAGATAGGTGTGATTTGAAAACTTGATAAGGTTTCTGGTTTAAAGAGGCTCAATTTGATATGCGTCACTAAGTGTTACCGCATTTTCATGATGACTTTTTATGCCAATAAATATCACATTGTGAAATTTTCTTCAACTTTTATTTTTTTATTATTTAAATAGGAGAGGTATTACACATGTAGCAATATTTATTAATAAGAAGAATACAAAATGCTTGTTTCAACAGCCTTTGATTGTTACTTTTTCATTAACCAACAGATTTACGGTGTGTTTGAAATTTTGAAAGAAAATATTTTTTACGCCGCTAACCATTTTTCTCACAGTTAACCCCGAGATAGGTGTGATTTGAAAACTTGATATGGTTTCTGGTTTAAAGAGGCTCAATTTGATATGCGTCACTAAGTGTTACCGCATTTTCATGATGACTTTTTATGCCAATAAATATCAAATTGTGAAATTTTCTTCAACTTTTATTTTTTTATTATTTAAATAGAAGAGGTATTACACAAGTGGCAATATTTATTAATAAGAACAATACAAAATGCTTGTTTCAACAGCATTTGATTGTAACTTTTTCCTTAACCAACAGATTTACGGTGTGTTTGAAATTTTGAAAGAAAATAATTTTTACGCCGCTAACCATTTTTCTCACAGTTAACCCCAAGATAGGTGTGATTTGAAAACTTGATATGGTTTCTGGTTTAAAGAGGCTCAATTTGATATGCGTCACTAAGTGTTACCGCATTTTCATGATGACTTTTTATGCCAATAAATATCAAATTGTGAAATTTTCTTCAACTTTTATTTTTTTATTATTTAAATAGGAGAGGTATTACACATGTAGCAATATTTATTAATAAGAACAATACAAAATGCTTGTTTTAACAGCCTTTGATTGTTACTTTTTCATTAACCAACAGATTTACGGTGTGTTTGAAATTTTAAAAGAAAATATTTTTTACGCCGCTAACCATTTTTCTCACAGTTAACCCCAAGATAGGTGTGATTTGAAAACTTGATATGGTTTCTGGTTTAAAGAGGCTCAATTTGATATGCGTCACTAAGTGTTACCGTATTTTTATGATGAACTTTTAGGTCGATAAGTATCACATTGTGAAATTTTCTTTTACTTTAATTTTTTATTATTTAAATTATATATATATTTGTTTAATTTTTGACCGGTTTCTCATTATTTTGGTCTATTTAATGTTATATCCGTTCAATTCAGTAAATTATTTCATTAAAATCCTTTACTCTTTAATTTGGTCGGATTATAAAAGGCCGCTAACTTAGGCCGCTAACTTCACACCGGTGCATGTTGTATGCAAAGCATAATGTATTGTTTGTTTCTTAAAATCAAAATGTAATTGAAAAATATTGTAATAGGAATTTTATATACTGAACATTTATTATGTCATTAAAATGTAATATTCATTTACTTCATTGTGGTTACCCGTACAATCCTATGTGAAATGGAATATAGTAGTAAAGTGTAGTAGGTAATAATAACTAATGTTGCTAATGAGTAAATATACTTAGTAGACTTACTAGATACTGAGTGAAGTTATTCAAACTACACCTTCAGCAACACGGATATTTGGGAAAATTTAGGATTAACAAGTTTGATGCTGTTAAATAAAAAAAAAAATTAAGACTTAAATGAATCAATACTGAAATGAATCAATACATGAGTATGTACAAGTAAGTAAGTGTTTAAGTTTTGTGTATAAGCTATTTAGGTCAGGTCAGATTTGTTTCTAATATGTAAAGGTAGAGATAACAAATATAGGTTAGGCGGGTTTTACCTCGGGGGCGGTAGATAGGCATCGCTGGGACGGAAGCGGCCACCTTCGCGTGCTTGCAGCACTAACCCGGCCAAGTTGCATCGCCACCTCGTCCTCCATAGAAGGCCTTGACGTTTGACGTATCAAAAGGTCTCGCTACTAAAATAAGTTTCCATTGTTAATGGTTGTCAGAAAATATCAGGGTTACTAAGTTTTTGTATAGTTTCTTAAACTATATTTTTGTATAAAAAAATTACTAATATTCTATTTATGATTTTAAAAATAACTTGCTAATTGTTCATATACACAACCGTTTTCACTAAAATTTTGAACGGGATATTATAGGCTTTATATTAGCAGACAACTATTTCTTCGACCTTTTTATTGCATTAATTGATGTAAAATTTAACTCAATTTCCCTAAGACACGTTATTTTTTAGGGTAATTAAACATTGATTTATGAGTTTTGGATAAAAGCATACAATTGTTACTGGGAGAAAGGCAAGAGCGTTACTCGGTCTTGTACAAAAAACAAAAATGTGTATGAACTGCACAAGTCACATAGACATGAAGAACTGGACAGCGCATTTCCTCGTCAGATGCGAAAAAAATGTGACAGAGACGAAGCGAACCTGTGGTCTCTTCTTTGTTTTTAACTTGTTTTAATAAATAAAATGGCAGCAGTTGATAGAAAGAGAAAACAGACCGCAGATTTGCTTTGTCTCTTTTTAAAAGATGGTCAATTTTGTGAGGCTATTGCGCAGTCCATAGAACTGATTACAGAACTCTCGAAGTCCGTGACTTGCCACTTAAGTAAATAACAACAAAATTTACTTTCATAATCCAAAAAGTAAAAAGCTATCATTGATGTCGGTATAAGTTGCAGCCAACTTTAGTTTAATTAGCCATTGAATTAATAACTTAGTTCTAAAGTGCCATATAATCATCGGCTTATATAGCGGCCAGCTATATAATTTGACGGCTAGCAATTGAATGAATTTGAATTGAATGATGAGTTGTCCAACCAGACAATCAGTTGAATACCTACTATTGCATTGATTACAACGAGTAAGAATTAATACATATATTTTATAATGTACAAGCTCCTTTTTGGCCAGCGGCTCCACCTGCACTGGCTTCGGTAATCGGGGTACGATTCCTACGGCAACTTCTTAATTATAGAAAAGAAGTTTGCTATATAAAGCTGTAGTTGTAGCTATAGTTCCTTCATGTTTAATTCGGTTATAGTTATTCCTATGGGAATAAAAAGTAGTCTTTATCCTGTTCCACCTCTTCAACTATATCTGTGCCATAAATATTATATCTATATTTGTGCTATAAATTTTAGCTCAATTGGATGCTCGCTTGTGACGTGAATGAAACACAAACAAATAAACACCTTACTTTCTCATTTGTAATATTATAGTATAAATTATGCTACGACGATTGGATACTATACTTTTTCCAATAATCTAATCCGACCTAAATAAAGACGCCGATGTAATGAAGCGAGCGGTGCACCCTGTAGTGCCTGTAGTAATACCATGTAGTAGGACAATGAGTTAACCAAACGGCCGAATGTAGAGCCACCATCTTCCTTAATGCAATATTTTGTTACCTAATCATAACGACTTGTGGGCCATCAGAATTAATAATGTAACAGAGCGTGCGTATTATTGACTTCTCTTTCATATGAGTTTTTTTTATTAATTTGATGTGGTGCACCCAATATGTCATCTATTTAAAAAAAAATGCGATTTTTTTAATCTAATATAGGACACAAATTTTTGTGTGTATGTAAGCGCTACGTTATTTTGTAATATAATTTAGTAAGACACTTGATTAAATCTTCGTGTACCAGACGAAGTCGAAATAGATCACAAGATAATGATAACACTAGGTATTCTATTAGACGGCAAACCACTTGGGTATTGTAATATAATAGAATCGGTCCCTAATCCTTAACAATAATGTTGGTTCGCCAACAATTACGTCAAACACGCCAGCTACGAGCGAACTATACCAGCTTATTCGATCACGCCCGATTACGTTCCTGCAAAGCTATTACCGAGTTAATGGTATACTTCCTTTCTATGTTCCATCGAGCTTATTGTAGTGTGTACTACAGTTATATTAACTATGCAATTAAAAATGTTAAGGTGGGTTTTTATTTCGTTTTACTCAACTGAGAATTGTCTTTGAGAATTTTTAGTAAATAATAATACTGCATACATAAATTGTAGATTTCATAATATTTAATGGAAGAGACAAAATGAAGAGTAAAAAAATGGTCTGGCAACAACTACTGCAATAGTACATAAGTTCTTTGTTTTAAAGAATTTTTGAAAAACAAAACACGCCATTTTAATTCCCTCTTTTCTCTATTAGAAACACTAATAAAAAATGAATTGTAAACTCGACAGAACATAGTGTCATCGAAATCAACGAATTTTTGAGGAGAATATGGTCATGAAAAATGTCGTTTCTAGGAATTACGAGGGAACGATTGAAATATCGACGACGCAAATCGGTTTATTGGTTCACAAGATATCCGATCGAAAAAAAATCATTTTTGCAAATATTTTTTTTCACACACATACACAGCCATAATTACTTTGATCTAAAAACGTAAAGAAAATATAAATTCAGCAATTTCTTTTTTTCGGGCCCGTTTTAGTAGGTAACTCCTCATCTTAAATACCTAGAAGTTAATCAATGAGAATAATAATACTGCGTACTGAAGGTAACCACAGTTCTCTTAGGAACTATGTCACTGTGTGCTAACCAGTAAGGTCTCGTTTACACTTTTTAAGTAAATAAGTAAATTTTAATTAAGTTTTGAGGCCTCAAGCGTTCGCACATGAATTTTGTCACCTAAGTAAACTGCACATTTTGACAGTCAAATACGCATGATTGCATGCATTATTATTTGATATTATTATTATAATTTTAATGACTGGGCAATTTTTTTCAAGTAACTAGATACAGAAGATGGAAACTAGTATTTCTCTTCTCTGGTACAACATACCAAACCATTTCAAACCAATTTATTTGCTTTCCTAAACAATTGCCTAAAGTCATGTTTATTAACACGTCAAGTTTACAAGGACACATCCTCAAAGATAGTGCGCGGGGCGGGGGACGCGTTTACTTAACTAAAAAATTTAAACTTGCAACTTACAATTAAATTAATACGCTTCAATTTTAGTGAATTTTTGGCTATTATTACATTGAAACAGGCCATCTAGAGGTTAAAACAATCAAGCGATGGTGACCATTGTACAGACAAATTTACTGCAATGTTTATTAAAAAGGCAGAAGAAAGCAGTGAGCTCATAAAAAAATATAAGATCTTCAAGTATTGCCATACACAGTGATGGTAATATAGGACTCTCTATGTCGAGCAGTTGCTCGCAGTTCCCTAATAAACCTCGTTTTAAATTCAAATCACGGAAAAAACTAGCGCTAGTTAGACATCTATCCAATTGAATTTGTTTTATAATGAGAATCCACTAACTACCTTCTAATTAATCTACAAAATCCCACGTAATATTTCAATTAACTTGTCAACTTTATGACGAAACCACATTACTACCGCAACTAATAACGTAAACTATACAAAACTGTAGTTCAAACTTGGTACGTTCAACGCTACTTAACTGCTGGCTTTTAAGCGTTCGTATTCAACTCTCGGCTGAATAACTACTGATGTATATACCTAGTATTGCTTTTCCAATAGTATTCACCTCTGTTGAAACAGCGTGTCGCAAATTGCGTTTCTGAATTATGTGTCGAACGAAACGTTATATAAAAGCGCTGTTCATTCAGATTTTAGGTCATAAAATGAAATTCTGAAATTCCAAAATCAACTTTTAAGGGTTTTTGAAATAAAGGGTTCGTTGTTGTAACCTTAGTCCTTTCTTTTCCCCAATGCAAGGACACTGGTCTCGCCATTTAAAAAGGAAGCATAGGCCATAGTTTTCTTTGCTGGAGTGTGGGGTAGCAGTCTTCGTCAACCTTCAGGACTCCTGACTGACGGAGTTGTGGAGGAAATGCAGAAGGCCTCTTACTTAGTTTGTGGATTATCGTCATTGACGATAACCGGTATTGATGCGGTAGCACTTCGTGTACGTTGCAAATAGGTATGATGCCAAGCTGTCGACTACCCATTCAGTTACTAAGCGCTCCTGACGCTATAAGCGTAACCGCTTTAATATTATAAAACTCATTCTAAAATTATTAAAACTGGTCAAAAACCAGGTACAACCAGGTTGTACGAAAAGGAATGGTTTTAGATTTTTTATTATTGCCCAAGTGCGTTCGTACCCACATTAAGTAAGGGTGCCGTAGAATGAGAATTATTATACATTACAAGTAACGAGTAGGTTTAGCAATCTTTACTACTATTTGAACTTGCATGAATATTAGTCTCGCCTACTTATAGTTAAATATTTGGTTAAGTATTATGTTATCACGTCGACGCAATATATTTATATTCATACAAAATATTTATCAACATTGTGTGACCGTGACTTTATAGTCACGTGAGTAATTATGTTTTAGGTGCAGTTTTTTATTGCTTTTTAGTTCTTAATGATTTTGGTTGGGTTTTTTAATTTTTATTTTTATTGGACTGAAGGTCTGTAATCAAAGCTGTAAATGATTTTTTTGCAAATTTGGTAAGTACTTTATTTTTTTACACGAAAACTGTTTGTTTGTTTCGTGTTAATATGTCTGTCATACAAAATATATGTATTTCCAGGAATTTTCTCTGCATTTGGCTATGATAGCCTACTGTTTCTAGAATGTTTCCAACTCACGGTTCTAAGTCGGAAGAAATCTTACCAATAATTAGTCATACACAATCGTTATAATGTTTATCGCCCCCTCCGTTTTCAGAGGAGTCATCGATTCGTGATTCTCTTCCATCTTATGACGTATACAGTTATTTCGAGAAGAAATTCATAATACAGCTATCATAGATTGGTACAACTGATGTGACGTAGAATTTAAAAATTGATGTTTTAGCCTTATTTAACAAAACTAATCAAACGCAAGTTAATTTTATATGACTATTTTTTTGCATTATTACCACTATTTAACATATTTTGCACGCATTTAACGTATGTTTTTATTAAGTTTTGAATATATTTTGATATATATATATTTGGATCCAGGCCAGTAATAATTTTAAGGAATGCTTAGTAGATTAACTGCAGTTAATGTCTAATTAATTATCAAACATAGTTAATTTGCCAAGACAGATGTAGTTAATCGTTGTACGGGCCAATTCTGTATAAGCGCAGGATATGCGCCGACGCCCGCCCGCCCCGGCTGCTACGTGGCAACATCGCCCACGCAAAGCTCTGTGACTACGAAACGGCAACGATTCACCTCTGAAGCTCAGTTGAACCGCGAACTTGTAACTGGAAACAGTTCCTGAAAACTCTACTAATTTACAAATTATATATTCATTAAAAGTGAACCCGCTTTTGTAAACAAATAGTTTTGTGTCATCAAATAAAATCAGGTACTTTTTTTATTTTTTTATATACATCATATCATTTGGAGGCTGTAATAGAATAATCATAGGAAAGGCCTATAATAATTTAGAATAAAGCACGGCAAAAACTCTAAATGCACTTAATTATATTAATCTTGGTACAAAAAGCTGGATAAAATTTTAATATTTAGCCTTATGCAAACATTCGCTCAAAGCCGGTTTCTAAACTCAACGAATTCATTAAAACGTAGACAGCATGTGAATGTCTTCAAGACGTGCATCGTCAAAGTAATTTAGGTCACAGTCGGAACTTGGCCAGGTATGCGCCTGTTTTTTAATAGACGCATTTTTCGTGATACCACCTTGGCTTTAAACATTCTTGGCATACATCTCCCATAACTTTAGAACAATGCAAACGAATTTCAGCGGAATTTATTTTACTTCCGTTCGACATTTTTACTTATATACATATTAACAACTTTTTTATGAAAAATCTAACAGGTATTTTAACAAAAGGTAATTCTAGAGAGTACCGTTATAAGTTTTAGTATTACATACGATAATAAAAAAAACGTACCCATAATGATCATATAATAACTCCTAACGTCTTAAATGTCAATATTATACAAAATTTTGTAAACGACTTTTTAAAAATTAGGTTACAATGGTGGATCTAATGTCATTAGTAGTTCCTGAAGTTTCTAGCAGATTCTAAAAATAATGTAAAAGATAGAAGGAAACTATCACATATCTACAAACATCACAGACAATTTAAAATATCAGCATACATTTATATTTCGTAACAATTTCCCACTTTATGAAATCTTTCATCTGAAAAATTGTTGTTCAGCATTGTGAAACTTTGGTAGATAAAAATATTTCGTGAAGCTGAAACGTGAATTTGTTTATAAGATCTGACTTCATAAAACATTTTTATACGTATAGTTGCAATTTATTTCTTAGTATTCCTAGCGCCTTCGAATAAAAATTTCATCGAGTCATTAGTGTAACAGGAATAGCTTGCGGTACTTTTAGTATCCCATTAATGAAACATTTATTTATATATAGAAATTGCGATGCCATATGGCTATTTATGCATTTGTCCATTACATTTATACAAAATCTGAAAGAATTTACTTGAAAACTTTAACCAGTTATTCAAATAACGTGCTAAAATGTTTACTAGAATGTCTTAAAAATAGTAAGACCTATACGTACATAGCTGAGCGATGAGTATACAATTAAAATAACCAAAAGTATTCCCAAAAATATTAATGCTTACGTTAGTTCGAGGTAAAAGTGTCAGATGGCGTGTTACTAAATTTAAATTAAAGAAACAAAAGAAAATCGTCAACGTTCGTGGTTGTAAGTCCTACAAAAAAAAAAACAGCAACAAGATTCAAATGCGCTTTGAATAGTCAACGCCTGGCACTGCTCCAACTACTGCTATCAATTTCAATGAAATTGGGATTTCTGACTTTAGTATGCATCAAGGTATATTATTGAACTAATAGAATGAATACTAATGATGTGCTTAAGTGTTACTCGCGTACTTTCACCTCTAAGTTTTCATTATTTAGTCACATTGCTATACATAATCATTTCAGTTTGTGTCTTAAATTGATTTATAAAACCGATCGCTTTGAAATTTTACATATCTACTTTAGTTACGTGATCTATTTTGAGAAGTTCCACTTAATTTCTTATGCCGTTGACAGAGCCAAAATCTCGTTTTCAGCAGTTCTTGAAAATGTGTATATTATTAGTTATAGAGGTACATGACGAATTGATACTCATGCCTGTTAGCTGCTGAAGCATTTATATATATTGATTCAATAATAAAACATGAACGTCATAATCCAGAACCACTTTACAATCAGCGCCATTAGAATAATAATAAATAAAATAGCTTTAGAGTAAATTTATTACATATACAGGTTAGGCTCACAGTAGTAAATAATAAACCCTAGTTGATTAGATGTTTCATCTCATTTCTAGATTTCTGCACGCAAAATGTCTGAAACTCAAAACAAGACCGAAACCAAGAACCTTGAGGCCGGTCAGCAGCTGGTTAAAAAGACTATGGATGAATTAGTTCAACAAAAACAAACAACAGAAAAAGTTACAATCCAGGCAAGACAAGAATTTCGCGAACATTTTGAAGAGAGTTACGAAGAAGAGTTCGAGGAAGAAACATTCACTGACGAATTGGGTAACTCTACTACTAATAGAACAGAGACAAGCAGTGAGAGTAAAGAGCATTCTAGAAGCGCTGACGTCAAAGTAAAAGCGACGGGTCTAAATGCAGAACAAGTAAAGGCACTTACTGATTGTGCAAACCAAGCAGGACAGTTGGCGCTGGACTCCAAGCCGGCAAATTAAGAAATGTAATAAAGTGCTCTAATTTTATCACAAAATCAAAACTTCTTGCTACTTCACTTCTTTATAAACAATAATCAACTCGTTGTTTATAATTTTTTTAACATTAAAAAAAACTTAATCTTGATAATAGGTATAACATTGTCTAGGATCTTAAAATACACAATCAATTTCCTACATTTCAAGACCCTGATCATATCTTTAATCCTTTACATATTCCTGCTGTTTACTTTTAAACCTTTCCGGTTCAATTTCGAAACTCTGAAGCTATTCTAATTCTAACTTTTTGTTCCAGGTGCCCTTTTAGACGCGAGTGTGATGGTCTCAGAGAGTTTTAAAGACTGTGTTCAGTGATCCCTATATTATGTTATTTAAGTTTATAATTATGCAATAAAGCAATTAAAATATTGATGTGATTATGTTATAAATTGTGGCGTGCCTCTTTAAATGTGGGTATATGTGATATAATAATAGAAAATGGAGGAGGAAGAGGAAGATAGAAAAAGCCGACGGCCTAATCTGGCAACTTTTAGTACGCTTAATGCGCGCGTAGTCCATTCTTCGATAGATGAGGCATTTACTCGACAACAAGCTTCATCTGAGTCTGCCGATGCAACTACTTCCAGCTTATCAACTACTCAATTTAGTGATAGGAGTTTTGTATCGAAAACAAGCACGTTTTCTCGGAGTGGCACTTCGAGCTCAAGTCAAGAAGAATGTGAGGCAGCACAAACGGCGGTCACAAGTGGCCAATATCTAGTAGCAGCAAGAGTAGAAACGGCTCGGTCAATGGAAAGTCTTCGTCCTATTAAAGATGCTTCACCAGCTAGGCCTGCAAGCTCTTGCACATCAGTTCGAACACATCGAAGCTCATTTCTAACAGCAAGTGAGCGAGATGTCAGAGAGGCGCGTGGAGCCCCTGCCAGACGGGCGTTGTCGGGGGAAGACATGGGACAATCCGCTGAAAAGAAACGAGGTCTTTTTGCAAGTACAGAAAGACGCGTGCTGCAACAGCTCAGCCTTCCTCCGCCAGAGCGTAGATTGACAATTCTCAGTCCTCACAGTCCTATGGCAGGGATGACGGAGCTCCAATGGCCAACACCGCCTGGTATCAGAGGCAGAAGAAAAAAGGGAATGGTGCTACCTAAGCTTATATTGCCACGCAGCGATTCCGATGGTTCAGAAGTATTTTTCGAAAGGTGCGAACATTGTATTATTTTTACTGCACACACCCTTAATAGTTCATTTTTTTTCTGTATTAATGAGATTCACTGATACTAGTGACTTCATTCAGATTTGTTTTATTCAATACATTCTTTTGAAAGTATCACTTATTTTTTTGTTCAGGGCATATTTAATTCTACAGGTTTGTAAAAAATAAGTAGACTTACCTAATCAACAAAACTAATTTCAGATCCTCCTCATGACTATTAAATCACAAAAATTGTCAAAATAACTTACTTGCATACAAAATTATTCAACAACTAGTAGCAACAAAATAGTTGACCTTTTCTCACAAGGAACAAGAATACACGATAACAATACACTACAAAATTAAGGAAGGACCACAGCTTATATCACAAAGGAAGAAAGGTTCATCCTTTGTGTTACACGCCGTGGTCTGCAATAAGGTGAAATTTCGGAATTAATATGTTTCTTCAGGCACTCAGACTTATTTATTTATTGAACAACAATTACTCAGTAAAATATAAAGGGGTTTTGAACCTGTGAATGTTTTTATTTTCTACACAACATCTTACTGGTTGTATTAGCTACTACTACTACTCTTAATGTAGGTAGTCCATTCCAGACATTTATCTTAACATAATGGAACAGAATATTGATGGTATACATCGACACCCGCCGACCCAATTCCTTTAACTTGTATCAACTTTCGTTCGGTTGTGAGTTACTACATGTGATAGATGGTAAGGTTAATGTGATTGGTTGCTTTTATTTATCTATACTATGTACTATTGATTTAAAAGATATAAAAATTCTCCTATCCAAACAAAAAAAATATGAATTTTTGATTAAGCAAGCTTAATCGAATAACCAAGGGTATTTTTCCTTATATGTAAGTAATACTGTACCTGAATACCTGACAGCTGCCAATGGGACCCTATTACTAAACTTACGCTATTTGTCCGTCCAATCTTTACAGGGCTCTTACTTATTGAGTGTAATAATTATAATTGCGACAGAATATAAGGTAGTAGTACGGTGGATCTCGGAAAACAATAAGAAAAACAAAGAGTAAAATTTAGAGAGAACAAATTATGTTTTTTTCAATAACAGTGATTGTGATGTAAACCCTAAAGCAAAACAACAAATAATTACTAATGGGCAAATCTACTAGTTTTGTAAAGAATCAGTGTTTTAATAGTAGATTAATACATGGGAGCAAAATAATATTTATACGGCGAGAGTGTTGGATTCGGAATTTGAAATCCAGAACGTAGCGAAGGATTCTAGAGTAGGATCCCGAGTACAGCGAGAGATACGGCGCCCGAGCTAAATATTTTGTGACAGAGTAATACATTCTGCTTTTCTTCTCTCTCTACGGGAAAACGAAATAGAAAGCGCTTTTAGATATAGCAACTCATAATCATATTTTAGTAAAATTGTACAAAAACATTTGGTTTTAAATGAATAACAATTAAATTATAGTTTATGAAAGAAACATTTAAGGACGCAATTTACATTTTTTTTTTGGGGTGTCGTTAGTTGTCCTTAATCATCCGTAGCAACACTGGCTAAAATTGACTACTGTATGCCGCCGCTATTTTCTAATGTGAAAAAAAATGTTCCGGTCAGTATATTTTTTACACAAGAACTAGCCATCGTTTTTCGAATAGATAGAATGAAATAGTATATTGTATGATTTCTCTACCTTTTCTGTTAAAAAAGGTTTTTCCCCACATTTGCCAGGAAATAAATAAAAATAGACGGTGAATAAATGAATAAAATCACCAAGATACTATTAGGAAAAGAAGTATAGAAAACAAAGCCATCTAGCGGTATCAATGAATTAAAAAGTTTTTGGCTGAAGAAAGTTGTAATTACTCGCTTGGGGCGTTCATATTTTGAACCACAGATGGCGCTTTTATGCAAACTTGATAGAATAGACAAAGTACGGTCACATGTCACTATCGTCCGTAGGTTCTATGAACGCCCGATTTGAGAATGAGAAATGTGAAATTTACAAAGAAACATAAAAAAAGAACAAGCCCGGAGGAGTAGTTAAGGTCTTCGTACTCGATTTTCGTTCGTGTACGAGTAAGTGTGATGAAATATTTTTTTTCACTACCATTTACTTACATAATCATGATAGATAATTATGTTTTAATTTTCACTTCTTCTTTGTTGCATAACATTTAGTTATTGGTATGAAACTCTTATAGCGCGTGTCAAATTCACACTTGACTGTTTTTTTATAATTGTTTTTTATTTTCACGATCCGGTAAATTTGAACTACAGTTTTAAACTTTAAATTGTTTGATAAGTTTATTGATGTAAAACTTTTCCCAAAGCACTCACGAATTATCTGTCAAGGAAATTGTGACGAACCTTTGTCATAGTTCAAACAAACCCTAAGTAATATGAATGACTCAAAGTAAACAAATGAAGAACTTCGAAGAGGTAAATATAATTCTTACACAATTAGCAATTTCTATTGTCCCTGTAGTAAAGTACACTCAAATTTTGACTCAAACCAAGTTATAAAGTATGAATATGAATTTGGCCTACTATATAGGTGCCTGCTTTTATTATTTTATTTATTTGGTCAAAATAATTATTTTTCTAGAAATAAAAACAATATTTACTGTGAAAATTATGTATTATACATTATACTCCAAATTCATAGTATTCATTCATTCATTAGTATCATCTGTGACAAACTGTCATGCGTTCGTTTACGATATTTTTGTCACTTTTGCCACCGAAAAATGAGACTTTAGACCCATGTCTGGAGATAGGGTTTTTGTGTTAATCTGTCAAACTGCCTATACATATTTATAGTTTATGGCAGTGTGTGTGTGTGTTTTATCGTAGTGTGTGTACGTCAACCGTTCGTTTTGCAAGTTTTGTAACCAAAAATTTTGTTAGTAACGTTTCAAAGCTAAACGAACGATAGGTGTCGGGGGCAAAACTGGCGTTATCAAAAGTGTGAAAAGTATCATTCGTGGGAACTCTTAATCCCAGAACGAACGCGCCCTCAGTTGAATTGGTTTGAGTTGCTTATTTTTTTACGGTCTGACGTAGTGTAGTGTCAGTCACTTGAGTATAAAAAATACTTCCGTACCCAGAGGGTGTCAACGAAGCCCTAAAGCCCTACTAAGACTACGCTGTCTGTCTGTCTATCCGTCTGTCCAACTATTAAGAGGCTCCAACTTTGAGACAGAAAAAGGCAGAAGCCTGAATTTTTCACGGAACATGTGTTTTAATGGAGGATTATGTAACAAATAAAAAAAACTTATAATTTAAGGGGCGTCCCCATACAAGAAACTATCACGGGTAAGTACACTTTACAGGCTAACGAGTAATAAATAGTCAACCAAGCTATTAAATGTGAAATTTTCGTACAAATTCCATTGAAAGTTACTTATATGAAGTAGGTACATCTGTAAAACAGGTATAAAATATAAGTATATAACGATGAATAATTATAGAAAAATAAAATAATAACATTCAGAATATAAAACAAATATTTAAGGGGGGGTCCCAGACAACAAACGTAACTTTTTTGCCGTTTTTATAGATAATGGTACGGAATCCTTCGTACGCGAGTCCGACTCGCACTTGGCCGATTTTATACAATGTAAGATGCGACATGCACTTGGCTGAATTTTAATAAACACAAGTTACGTACTTATTCAAACACAAATAAAAGACATTTTTAAACGCAAAAAGACATCCATAACAAAATAAGTTATTAATTTCAAAAAGGTCAAATAAAAAAAAAACATTTTTTTTGTCAAGGAATAAAAGTCCCATTGATTTTTTTTTTATTTGTGGATTAAAATTTGGATCTATTTACTCCAGCGAATATCCGCAGATATGAATATCCGTTACGTATCTAATAAGAAATATTAAAATACCCAGTTATGTGACAGTTCTTTATAATTAGTGCAAAAATATGAAATTTATGAATGATTTACCATGCAAAGGCCACTTTATCCTAATATCATTTTGATAAGTAACGTTTAATTAAATGTCCACATGTCGAACGAAACCAAAGATATTTATAGCATAGATAAGTAGATGATAAAACTATCGATTGCCTCTCAAAATGATGCGATAACATTTCAATTTCAGATGAGTAATTTCGAACAAAATATCGCTTAATCATATTATCTACATAAAAGATAACATGATAATGATATCGTTACCACGTATCAGCAGTGTTATGATTATTTTGGTGCTACCAATGTTACCTACGCCTAGCAGTATACGCGATACAAAGAAAATATTGGTACAAAACATAGAATATTTTTATGAGACTGAATATCTCGTTTCTACAAATAGTTTTCTAATTATTTTTAGTGGTTATGTGATCAAAGGTCCTCTATGCTGTGAAAGTAGGTACTGACCATACATCTGTCATAAACTTTAAATATATTGAACAAACCGACTAACCAACATGCTTGAACTTAGAGTTTACGATTATGAGAATTATATCGGATATCTAAAAAAAAATATCAAGTAGGTACCTATTTACCTATATAGGTAAATAATGTGAAGTAGGTACTGTAGCGGGCGGGGGCGTATTAGGTTGCTTTCTATCTATTTATATTTAGGTATCGGGAACGTTCTGCTAATGAAACTAGGTCATTCAAGGAGATCTTTTGTATTATTACGTTCTTTTTAACTATGAAACGATTAGCATCATTTAGATTATCCTACTATATGCGAAAGCTATTACATAAATACAACTTATCTCTTAGCTTCTTCGGTTTTTATTGGCATCCTTCTTTGGATTATCATCGGGTCGTTTCTATAGAATTGGTTTCTAACATACTTCTCGTATAAAGTATCAGTGTTGATTAGTAATTTGACACAGGAGTGTCTGAGGTTGACTCTTCTGGCTATACAGAGCCATTCTTAGATACCTTAGGGCTCCCTGGTAAAAGACAGGATTCGGCCCTACAAATTTATTTAGACTTTCCGGGTCTATATTTTACACTTGAATGTCATCTATTAAAAATGAACAATCCCGGCGTTCCTATTGTTTTTATTCAAACATTCACTGACACAATCCATTATAGCTCCGTACTATCACTATGAAGTATTTAATCGATAAGACGTACGCTAGCATTTCAACCTCATTTTTACCTAAGTAACCTCTACAGTTCCTATTTACCTATATAGATAAAACAATGTGAAGTAGGTACCTATTTACTCCCTCGCCTATTATTATTAAGTCTAGTTGGTAGTGTGGCCGGCTGCTGTGCAGAGGGTGTGGGTTCAATTTCTGCACTTGGCAAACATATATTTATGTAACAAATATTTGTGTTTGTCTTAAGTCTGGTTGTATTTATGTATTATGTGAATGTATTTACAAAAAAAGTCTGGTATCCCTAACACAAGCTGTGCTTACTTTATGGACAGACAGCGCTGTGTATTATTTCCAAAAATAGTTAGTAATTGTAAGTTTTTGCTTTCTTTGCTCTCGTCCGTCCCGGGAGATAACTCTTGACGACGATCACAGTTTAAATCGTATGTAAAATTATTTCTTATATGAGCCAACACTTTTAGATTGTCACATTGTAATTACATTTTATGATGACAATACTCGTGCAATTTGATTGTGTGACTCATTTAATTGTTTGTTCTTCGTGCCAAATTTACAGCGGAATTGAAATTGAGAATAGAGAGTTAATTTGCTGGTCTTTTGAAATTTTAATCAGTAGAGCGCGTAATATAGGTTACTAACTCTAACTTATTAAAAAGCGAAGGCGGCTGTATATTTAATTCAGAAGTTTTTGCGTACGATGCACAAACAATGTTAAGTTCGATCCGGACTCACATCAACCTAGGGATACGCATGATAGATATCATAAAATACATACAATAATAGGCTTGAGGTTCTAAAACTACACTCCAAAATTATTACCTAGTGCCTACGATAATACTAGAGCCGTACCAGTTTATTTATTTATATTTACAAAATTACTGTATGCTTTCACAATCAACGCGTCCAAAGTTGAACAGCCAACTTCAATATTTCTCTTGGCAAGTAAACCTACGTTGCTTTTAACAACCTATCTCATAAAAATCAGAATTTTTATTTCATGTCCATATTTTTTTTCGTATATTATTAGAAATCTTTTACAGAAAATGACGTCAAGAAAATATTACTTCTTTTATTAACTATTTTCCCCCACATCCACAGATATAAATTAGAGAACACTTGTCAAGCTTATTCCAGAAAAGGACTAAAATGAGGCTGTATAAGTATTTTGTGTAGAATATTATAATATAATATCAAGTAATATTTTACTACTATTAAAATAACATAATAATAACATAGTTTAGACACGAATCCGGATATTGAGTTACACAGTCAGTAAAATAATTATTTAAAATACGGAAAACATGCAAAAGAAAGCAAAAATATAACATATTACTTACGCTTTGGCTGAGCTGTCTTACTGAAAGAATATTTTTACACACGTGGGATATTAGCGCTCAACAATTCCTTAGTGGCAAACTTTAGCTACAACATGCATATTTTTGAATTCTTCTTAATCCATAATCATTGCTAAACGTAAGCCTTCACTGCCTAAAACAAATCAAGTTAAAAATTTGGTGATATTAAGAACATACACAATCTTTTTTTACTTTATCTTTTTTTATATATGCTCCTGGCTACAATTTACATTCATATATCAACCTCTATTTTTTGGGTTAGGATTTTTTATAGATTTATTATAATTAAGTAAATAAAAATGGCTATAAGTAATTAAGTAAACTATGGTTTTTGTAGGACTAAATATAACAGACCACGAGGTAAAATATAGTTAAATCTCTCTTTTTTTTGTGTTTCACTGTTCTTATACTTTAAGACTAAATCACAAGTCTCTATTATTGCTTTTTATGTCAGAATATTGTTAACAGAATAAGAATAGTAAGAAATAAAATGTATGAGTAAGTGAATTTCCAAATAATTAATTTGACGTTAATATACCGGCTCATTATTGTCCTGTTCCGTAATAAGCTTGACAAGTGTCCTTTATTTATTTCTGTATATATGGGAAAAAACATTGAGGAAAAATACACTCAATTAATAAAGGATTTATAAAAGAAGTCATATTTTCTTGACGTTATTTTCTCTGAAAGATTTTTGATAAAAATTAAGTTTTTTTTGGAATAGGTTGTTCAAAGCAACGTAAAATTACTTGCTGAAAGAAATGTTGACGTTGGACGTTCAACTTTGGACGCATTGATTGTGAATGCAGACATTAATTTTCCTGTAAATATAAATCCCACCAAAGCACATTTTCATGTAAAATGTTGCCAAGATGAGACCATATGGTTCGTACTGCAAACAGTTATCAGATCTTATGTAAAGCCAAGCTAACTAACTAACTAAAAAGCTAACTCTCCGCTTTAAGAAAAATGCCCTTGGGCTTCGTTTGGCTCATGCTGGTGGGGGCATTACCGTGCCCCCAGATAAATATGAGCTCATATGGCTCGAGTAATATTGTAGGTACTAGGTCATTATTTTGGAGCGTAGCTTTAAAACATTTAGACCATTATTAATAGTTTATGATATCAATCCTTTATATCAATTTAAATTCTTAGAAAAATAATGGGTACCTATTGCAAATAAGTTGTAGTTCATATATCAAATACTAATCTAGAATTGATAAACAACCGCTTTCAGTAACTGAAGATATTCATTAAAAATACACATAGGTATACATATCTACTAGAGTTGGACCGTATAAGCGTGTTCAAAACAAATAAACAAATATACTAAGAAATATATGTAAGCAAATCGATGAAAAAATTAAAATTACAGAGTTTTACAAATATGTACTACCAAATTTTTTTCAGATATCCGCAATAATTCTCATAATCCTAGGTTAGCCGGATTGTTCAAGATATCTAAAAGTTCATGACAGATGGTATGGTCAGTACCCACTTTTACAAAGGGCCTTTGCGCTCATAACTACTAAAAATTTATAAGAAAATCATCATAGAAATGTGGTATTCAGTCTCATGAAAATACTCGATGTTTTGCATCAATATTTCCTTTTAGCGTTGTATCGCGTAGACTGTCACGCGTAGGTAACATTGGTAGCACCACAGTTATCTGATACGCAGTTACGATATCATTATCATGTTATCTTTTATGTAGATAATATGATTAAGCGATATTTTGTTCGAAATTACTCATCTGAAATTGAAATGTTATCGCATCATTTTGAGAGGCAATTGATAGTTTTATCATCTACTTATCTATGCTATAAATATCTTTGGTTTCGTTCGACATGTGGACATATAATTAAAAGTTACTTATAAAGCATTCATACTTCGACACTTATTATTGCTTTCAAAATTCTGTCTCACTGCTTATAATTTTATTTATTTTTTTATTTAAACACCTTATTTCAATAAAATACAATAGGTGGACTTAATGCCTTATGCATTATCTACCAGTCGACCTTAGGGTCATGCAGAAAGCTTAAGGTAGTTGTTTAGGTTTGAATACATAAATTAAATAAAGACATAGATACATATATGTAAATATATATTTAAATAAATATACATACACATAAATAAATGTATATAAATAATTTGTCTAGAACTGGCAAATAACTGGGTAAAAAAATTTTTTCACTAGTCTTTCATTTAACTGTTGTCACTCAAAGTCAAATGATTTTTTACTCATGGAGCCACCTTAGTCCAAATACCTTCACTTTATCAAAAGCAGTGCTGTGGTAGGGCTTATCACATATAGATGATATTTTGATACTAAATCTATAGCTCACCACCTGTCACGCAGGACTTGAGTGGTTGGTGAAAAGAAGCTTTCTCCATATTATTATGGAGTATGTTTTCAGCCTATGAACCATCGGAGTATAGAAAACCATGACGTTATACATTTACAAAACTTACCTTCTAATCAAAATTAAGAAGACGGTTCTTTTTAATTGAAGCTCACTGATTTTTTGTAAGGTATACGATACGACGATGAAGGAATTGAGTAATGGTTGCAAGTGACTTGGCTACTTTAGAATCGTGTTCTGTTATTCAATGGTTTTTATTAGATACGTGCCGGATATCCGTTTCTGCGGACTCCACATCTGAATCCATAAATAAAACAGATTTTTAAAAGGACTTTTATTCCTCGACTAGATTTTATAACTTATATTGTTATGGATGATTTCTATGCTCAACAATGATGTGAATTTGTCTTTGAATAAATATTCTTTTTAGTCAAACCATCTTGCATGGTATAGAAAACATACTGCGTCTGGTAGTATCGTCCGGGAAAGAAATGGTCACGTGACTGTCATGACTCTACGTCATCACCCGACACCGAGCGAGAGCAGAATATGCAACCTAAACGTGTTCGACTAAGATGACGATTATCAACGAAATGACAAGTGACGTAGGCCCGCGTCATGGTATCTTGCATCGTTATCTAAGAAACTGACTAAAATGCGAGTCAGACTCCTGGGCCGACTGTTCTGTACCATCACAGAATGCCCGAGCTCGACTCGCACTTCACCGATTTTTACACTTGAGAGCTTACCTACACTGTAAACATTTTGATTTTAAGGCTTGTATGTCTTACCGTTTTTACGATAAGGTAACAACTGAAATATTTTTCTTGTACCCTAAATGTTTGACTTTTGTTTTTTATTATTATTTGTTACAAAATCCGCTGTAATAAAATTGTCTTCCTGCTTCGGTTTAAAAGACAGAACCCATTAAAAGTCCGATAGACTGACAGATAAAGCTGCTTTTACAGGGCTCCGTTGCATAATATAATTTTTAGAAGCTAAAATAATTTTCTAAAGCTATATTAATAAAACTAGCAATACAAACAATTTGCATTAAATTACTACTAGATGCCTGTTTTTATGAAAGATATAATTGAACCCTTAAATTTTGCATTTCTTTCATTTCATGTAAACGGAGACAAAGATAGATAGTCAGCGACTTAAGGAACAACAAAAAAATTACGTAGGAATACCATCTGTCGATATTATTATTTTTGCTACAAGATATGCTGTTCCTCCTCTAGACTCTTGGAACTGTACCAAATACCCGTTGTCTTGAGACAAATGAGTATTTCTACTAATATTTTTACATTTGCAAACGTCATTTTTTCAATAAGTAAACCAGATATTGTTTTTGCCAATATGTTATATGTATGTAGACGTTTGCTTTTTTTTGCCTCAGTCAAAATAACATCCGCAATAATAACGTATTATCCCACTAAATAAAGCTGAAAGTTGGTCAAAATTTGACCAAGACTGACCGACAGACAAAATTTTTATACAAAAAAGTTGTCTGTCTGTGAACCCAGTGTGCATGCCTAATTGCAGTAGGAATCGATTACAAGAAGTTGTGTTAAAGATTTGACGCAAAAGGACAGATAACGAGGCAAGCTAAATAATAGCTTTTTAACCATTTCCACTCGAAAAAGGGTATTTTATTCATCGATAACAGTGAATACAACTCACTTTTACTCACTGAGTGAATCAAAACATTTGGAATTTTGAACAATTGTTAAATTGTTTTAATTGTTATTGTGGTTGTTTTATGTCATTGTTCTCTTATCACCCGGTAATAATTTCCGAATATATACCAAAATGTGTTAATAGTACTTTTTATTTTCTCGTAGTCAATGGTAAAAAAAATTATCTCGGTCCTTTGTAACTCTCGCTCCGCTCAGGATTCTACTCTAGCATCCTTTGCTGCTCTCGGGATGTTACTTAGTCCCTCGAATTAATTTCCCTTTTTTTCACTTGTTGTATAATCTACTATTAATTTGGGATAAAGCAAATATTTCTTACATTTTAAGTGCATCCAATGTATTTTATTGTCAAGTCAAGTTGTACCACTATACACAATTTGGTGTGTCAGGGCTCATAGGCTCACAGCTGAAAAAGAACTGATGACAGATTGGGGGTAAATGTTCTGAATTGGCGATCACTTACCGGAAAGCGCAGCATGGGACGGCCCCCGCCAGCTGGACGGTGCAGCAGGAGCCGTTGGTTACAAGCGTCACGGAGCTTCACGCTGTAGAGGAAGTAATAAGAGTGCTTGGCCCCACAGTGGCCGTCTGCAGACTGATATGCTGAGTAAATACTACCTACCTGGTGTAGGTACTTTGTACTGTATATAGTAATATTCCACTAAATAAAATCAGACAAAAGGTGACAGACAAGTAACATATTGTTGGAGAACCATTCTTCACTAAAATGAGCAACTCGTAGCTTATTAAGAATAGCGAAGTTATAAATAGTTTGAGCTGTCCAATTAAGAATACTCACGAAATCTTATAATATACATAATATATATATATATATATATATATATATATATATATATATATATATATATATATATATATATATATATATATATATATATATATATATATATATATATATAATAAATATAATATAATAGTACCTGGAAAATTGTGAAATTTTGATATTCTTGACTGAAAACTTACTGTTTCCCTACATTTTGTTTGAGATATTAATATTGAAATATTGAATTAATATCCACTATTAAGTTGCATAGCACGTTCAGGCATATTGCGTTAATTAAAGCTTTTAAACGCTAAGGGTGTATCTTTTTTTATACAAATTGTATCACACTTAATATGCTTAACTCTATATATTTCGCTACTCAAAACGTTTTATTAACATTACTAAAGCTTTACTTACCACAGTGGAAAAATACATATTCATCCATAAAATGCCGGTGAATTATAAATAAAAAAAGGTGTTATATTAAATTAAGAAAATTTATGAAATCAACGAAAACTTAAATTATTTCAAAATTTACTGGTATTTTATATATAAATTTGCATTGTGCGACAGTGAAAAATAGCGATATATGATAATAACGCATTTAAAGCAGCAAAATGTTTATAATATGGATATTTAGTGCACCGAAGGTTGTATGGGGAAAATCTGATTCGGATTCACCTTAACAAAGAACCATACAATAAAAACAATTATGTACATACTTCACAATTAACAATTTAAAATGTTGTATCCATCTCCAAACATCTTTTAAATATTTAAAACGTGAAGTATCCATTGTTAAATTTCCTACATGCTTTCTCTAAGTAAATTTATTCTCATGCAGCTAAAATTAGAATGAGACAAAGCACATTCATATTTTGGTCGAGAACCAGAGATATACTATCATATAAGTGATTCACTTCATACAAAAAGTGACCTACTTTTAACGTAGACTAAGAAAAACAGTAAAGCACTTTCAGCAACGAGATTATATTTTTAGATAAGTACACTTGTCAGTTTAGGATGATTTCATACAGCTGGATTCACTTGTTTGCTAGACAAGAAAAGAGTTATACATAAGCCAAAACAAGATGACCTTAATAGGTACTTTTAATTGACATATATAGAGCAAAATGTAACAGTAATCAGATATTACACAAGATAAATACATAGTTATATACGTTAGAATTGATGCTCCATTGCCTACTTCAAAGGATTCCAGCTCCGTCTTCACAACCAAGGGATCTAAATTGTCTCCTTGTGCCTCTTAACCTTATGGAGACTGCTCTTATCACAATTATTTGTACTTTCTTTCTCAGCCAGTAGATTTTTTGAGAGTATGCTTTTCTCCGTTTTTCATTTAGCTTAGATGCATTTTTTTTTGAAGAAACTAAAGAGGGTACTTAGTATCGTTTGAGTTTCGTTTCATAGTAATACTAAAAGCAGTAATATTTAATCATTTTTAGGGTTCCGTACCCAGAGGGTGCCAACGGAGCCCAATTACTAATACTACGCTGTCTGTCTGTCTGTCCAACCATTAAAAGGCTCTATCTTAGGTAGAAGCCTAAATTTTTCACAAAATGTGTGATATAATAGAGAACTATGTAACAAATAAAAAAAAAATTAAAATTATAAATTAATTATTTAAATAAACATACAAGAAATACATTTTCATTATTTTTGCTCTATCCTAAAAACAGAAAGACATACAAACTTCAAACTAGCAGTAAAAAATAGTGTGAACTCTAAAGAATAACAACAAATAATAAAAACCGGCCAAGTGTGAGACGGACCCAAGACTACTATTACAGCATACTATTTTAAATTACCGGTAGAGCACCATCTACCTTATCATTAAGAGAAAGAGTAACACATTTGTTTGTTGGAAACGACATTCAAAGTTAAGCAACGTTGGGCTTGGTCAGTACTTGGAAGTGTGACCGCTTAACGGCACACTTTTTTTTGTTTGTGTATGTAAATTACGTAAATGGTAGCAGGTACGGAACCCTCGGTGCGCGAGTCTAACTCTCACTTAGCCGGTTTTTTTTTATTTTGTTTGATATTTCATTTTCACCATCTTAATATTTTTCCGCAGTTTCTGTGTTGTATTATTGTAATAAAATCTGTAATAAGGTACGCAAGGTCTAAAAGTACCCATCACCAAGGAAGAAAGACTGTTTAGGAAATCAGAGTATATCTTTGTCATAAATTAGTATAGAACACGAATGGTAAAACTGTTAAGTATTGATAAGATAATAATTGCCTACATATAATTAATTATATTATACGGTTTATGCTGTTTTTCTTCATGGAGTTATTTTCCATAACCAGTGGCTAAACATACAACATCATAATATGGGCAAAAGGATCTATTCACTATTCATTTTAATCTTGCCTGTGTAATAGGCGGTGACCCATCGTCAAAAGACTGCTTTTTATGCAGGGTATCTGAACTAAAGTAGCTTACTATATGTCCCATAAGCCTTAAATTACAAACTTTAAATGTTATGAGTGGTAAAATAAAAACCAGGCACAGAAAAATATATCCCTATTGCTAGTTTTCATCGAGCTACAAACAGTATAGATAAGTCAGGATTAGGCAGTAACGGTATTAGTTCGTGAATTTTAAGTTTCAGGAATATCTTCAGTATTGCTTAACTTAAATGAATTTATATTAATCAAGTACTTACGTTACGTTACTTAAGTACTTTTTTCATTCAAGAAACTATCACAAAAAGTTATGTACGGTTAAAATACCGTGTAGTGGTGACGCTGTTGTATGTTCAGGTGCGTTCTTGTAAACAGGGTAAGGCAAACAATTAAATGTCGTAATGCGAAAACTATGCGCCGCTGTCTTTCCACGCAGCTATATATATTTCAATACTTTGTATTCTTAGCAATGTGAAATAATCTTGGAATGTCTACTGCAATGTTGAAAACAACTTTGTTTAAAATCTAAAGACAAAAGATTATGCGACATTTTGATGTAAATATGTTATAACTTTCGTTTAGTATGGAAATACTAGCAACTCTCTCCGACTTCGTACGTATAATATATTATGTATATAGTAATCTCGTACATTTAATAATAATATACTTTATTGCGCATATAGAAAACAAAACAATTAAACAATAAAAGTAATAACAAATTGGCGGTCTTATCGCTAATGAGCGATCTCTTCCAGACAACCTTTGGGTAGAGGAGACTTTATAAAATTATTGAGTAGAATGTGCTAACTGAAACTTTACAATATAAGTATACATTTATAGCAATAGCTAAATTTATATACATATGAATAATAAATAATACTAATACGTACAAAAAATAATTATATATATATATATCAAATACATAACAAAAAATAAAAATAAATACACAAACTACATACATCTTAAATAATATAGATGAATAAACAGTGTTGATGAGACAGCTTAAATTTTTAAGTAATGTGTGATTACGAGATTTTTAAATATTCTTAAAGTTTGTGATTTTTTGGCATCAAAGGGTAAACTATTCCATAGCCTTATATATTATTTAAATAGTGTTTCTGTAATAGTAGTTACTATACTTATTCTTATTGCTAGTATTCGCCATGAAACCAGTGTCAATTTTTTAGACTCATCATCATCATCAGTAACCAACCTCATCTTTTTTCATCATAATATCAATTTGGTTAGGGTTGTAGCTAAAAGGTAACAATAATAAATTTCCGAAACACATTTAAATAACTCCTTGTTTATCTGACAATTTGTGTAGTACTTGATTCCTTAAAGTATTTGTACATCAATCTACGCTTGGGTTGTGGAATGAGCTCCCTGCCAAGGTTTTCTCTAAGGACTACAGTATGGGGTTCTTCAAAAAAAAAAAAGTTATTAGATTTTTGAGGGGTCGACAACACGCGAGTAATACCCATGGTGTTGCAAGCGACCATAGGCAACGGTGACCGCTTACCATCAGAACTTTAGCTTGTTTGCCGCCTCAGTCGTATAAAATAAATTTACAAATACACTTATATAAAATAAATTTACAAATACATACAAAGAAATAATTTTTCTTCGTTTACAACTCTCTGACGATTCTCCTCGATAGCTCTCCATTGGCAGAGCACTTACATGGACTGTTACGATAGTTGCAGGTTCAAGTCCAGGCTTGAGGTTAATCTTTTGACTGCATCTTTGCTATAAAAATATTTATTTGAATTGATCTGAACAAATACAATAAGACATACCCATTTATCTACTTAATATGACTTACACTTGTTTAGGATATGTCATTTCTCATCATTTTCAGGTTTCTGCACCAACAAATTTGGTGCCCAAGGGACTACGGAGGACGTTTAGATGTTTGAATGTTAGGCAAACCTTTAAACAGCTCTATCTTTTTAACCGTAATTGATAAAAGGCTAAAATGTTCAAACAATAAGTTTATTTATGCTGATTTTGTAACACATAAAATAACTGAAAAATTTATGGGGGTCCGATACAAGTAACACGTTATCTCTTAATATGGCTTCATCATCAAAAATGTTGTATATATAGCCTTAACAGGTGTGATTACAGTGTAGGTAAATACTAAAGTAAAATAACAAACATTAAAATCGCGTGTAATGATATGGAAACCCTCGATCACAGAGCAACATGGCTTCCTGATGCGGCCATGGGAACGCGAGTTCGACTAAACTTGCCTGGTATCCATTAGATTTTGAATTAATGATTTACCAATAAACTAAAAAATATTATGATTTAATTCGTACTTATAACGTGTAAAGATTTTATAATAGTCTATTAGTTGAGTACCTACTTCTTAACTTTCACGAGCATCATTGTAATAGCATATCTACACAACAACGTCTAAAAGTCTATTCCACACAGAAAAATATACACCAGGCCTTTTATAAATTTTTATTTGAATAAACCTTATAACTCCTACCGTTCCTATTCTATTTAAAATAAACACGAGATAATAAATGACAGACCATTTAATATTCCAAAGTAAAACTTAGAGAAAACAATTTATATATCTTCATGGTTCAAGCGATAGGGAGACGTAAAAGTTTTCTCGACTTTCCTTCAAACTTGTAAAGAAAAATAACGTACATTTGTCTAAAAGGGTAATCTGAGTAGCAATGGTAACAGAAGAATAAGATTTGTAGATTAGATTCGTGACACGTTTTTTGACCTTAAATCTTTATATCTAGATAGAAATTGGCTGTCACAAGAGTATTATGAAATTTTGATTCTAATGTTTATCCATTTTACTACTGAACTAAAATGTATTTTATATTAAGACGTTTCTGTTAAAAATATATTTATGGTTTTAGAATTATATTTACAAAAGCTATTGAATAAGCTCCCTGTCGAAATTTTCACAGGTTTCGGGTTCTTCAAGAAGAGAGTTAGATTAAATGACTTTTTTAGGACCTATTTAACGACGCTCCACACAATAAGGTGTGGAAAGAAATGCTTGAGTTCTACTCATATGTATGGCTGAACCTTTATTTCTTTGTCTTTAGTTTGTTAAAAATCTGTATGGAGGGTTAAATACGACAATCTGTTAAATAAGAGCCTGTTAAATTTTACCAAAATCGATAAAAAGAAGACAAACTTAGAAACCAGTCGTTTCTACGTTTAGGGTTCTAGCTTAATGGTAAAAATGAAACCCTTTAGGTTTAGTCTTGTCCTTTTTGCATTGTGTCTACACGCATTTGGCTAGTTTTTTCAGTAATTATTATTTTTTAGATATTGTTTAATATTGATTTATCGAACACTATATGCCATATGGACATACAGCCAAGAAGACACTCTACATTTCCACAATTTGTTCTACAATGGTTAAAGTGGTGTATCATTTAATTTAAACCTTTCTAAGTTTGATAAATTTATCAAAGCTAAATCGGTATTACAATATGCAAGTAAATAACATATCTGAAACCATTCCAGTACAAAGTAAATAGAGAACTTACAACTGCTGCTCTTAACAAAATTTATGTTACAGTAACTAGAAATTAACAAACAATGCCAGGCTGAAGGAAATCATGACCCTTATTTGTATGAAGACATTAAGTGGCATTGCTTTACCAGAAAGCTTTATGAATGTTTAAGTACTAACTTCAAACGCATTTTGCTCCGCCTTAGTTTCAGAAATCTCTACCCGAAGCTTTATTCCTGCTGTTGCTTTACTTTACAAGACCAACTTGGTTAAAATTTAAAACTATACGCAACATCGGTTATATGCATATCGAAATTTCACATGGACAATAATAGAACATTGTGTATTAAGGGCGGTAAGGAGAAAATTAGTAACGAGAGGCTATGAAGAAGCCCCAGGCCGAAGGCTTCAATGACTCGAGTTTGTAATTTCCGTACTGCCCGTGTTACACACAATGTTTTTCATCACATCTGCGAGTAAATAAATAAAAATGTAAGGTGAACAATTAAATAAACTCACCAAAACACAAATGAAATGGCGGGAATAGAAGTAGACAAAACAAGGCCACCGCCATATGGCTTCTGGATATCTATTAATTTTATGATAAAAATAATATAGTTGAAGTTAGAACATGCTAAAATAAACGAAACATATATTAAATAACAGTACAGTGTTTTAACATACTTGATCAAATAGGCGCGTCATTACCGCCCGTGAAAGAATATAATTTTTTACAAAGAAAAAGCCCGTGGGAGTACTTAAGATCTAAACACCTGCTTTGCCTGCACGTAGTTACATAGTTTTCGAGAAAGTGTGATGAAAAATATAATAAATGTAATTATTTTTTGCGTTAATAGGGATATATAATAGAAACAGATATTATTCATAAATTAATTACTTAATAATTGCGGGAGCAAACAATTTAACAAATTTTTCGTACAGGGATAGTTGAAGGTACTGAATAGAGCAAACTATACTTTTAACCCGATTCAGATTTCCAACGTCATAACTTGCTGATAGGAAACGTGTTCACTTCCCTCGCGCTGCTTTCGTTTTGTCTAGAGACGTCTAGGTCGACGATATCTGCACGGGAGTCTTTACAATGGAAGAGGCTCTGATTCTCTGCGATAAGCTCATTGGAATCCTCCATGCCGGCGGATTTGAGCTTCGGAAATGGATTTCCCACTCTTTTGATCTTCTTGATGGTCTCACCGAGGAGTTCCAGCACGATCATCTGATCTTTTTGATTGTCGACAACCCTGATTCAGTAGCAATTCTTGGATTACAATACCAGCTCCCAAGACCTGGACTATATATGGTAGACAACGAGCGCACTGTGGTGTCTATCATAGCCCGGATCTTCGATACTTGAGATAGGATTGCTTCTGTTGTTTTTTGGGCCAAGTGTCATTAACAAAAACTGTGGCGGAAAGAATCTCTTGGGACACTCCGCTTTCTCGTCATCTATTGGCATCCTGGGTGCGTTATGTCTTGTCCATTCACGATCTTCATTGATCTCCACGTTCCGAATTGTCTGGTTTTTTGAGCCAATTGCTCAATCACGTGGTCTTGACCTTGGGCCAATCTGTACCCATTTCCCCCATCTACGCTTCGACTGACAGCCAAATTGTGCTCGCCTGGCTAAAAGCTTCTGTCACTTCATTAGAGAACTTTGTGGCGAATAGGGTTGAAAAGCTTTTGGAGTCTTCCGCTGCCATTGAGTGGATTCACGGCCCAGGGGAATTGAATGAAACCGACAGTGCTTCCTGTGGATGTATGGCTTCTGTTTTGGTCGAGCATCTGCATTCCGTTTTGGTGGGGACCTGATTGGCTTTTTGGACCAGAGTCAGCTTGGCCTTCTTCTCGTCTGAAGTTGGTGGACCCTTTTCCACGTAATATTTCGTATCTGAAGAGTTGGTATTTTCAGTACCAACATATTTTGTTATTTATTTATTTGACACTAAAATTAATAATACAAATATTCAATTTTATCGGAGATGGTATCTGTGTAATAAACATACACTTTGTATAGTTTTTTGCCATTCGAAACATTGGTAGGTATTATTTAAAGTAACTTATAAGAAACCTATTCTATATAGAAGTGAGAAAAACCACAAACAATTAGGTACTTATGTTGTTGACATGCTAATAACATATAGATTACAACAAGTTGCTGAAAAAATTGCAAACACACTAAAATACAAATGGAGAAAAGTTCCCTTTTTTATGGTTGATATTAGATAATAATAAATCGCACGCCCGCTCGGGTAATAATATAGGATCTGCAGATGTTATCTGCAAGGAAACACTAAGCTTTCTTTTAAAAACAGTAAAAAGTAAAATAAATGGTAATGATTGCCACATCCATGCGGTAAATTTTTGCATCAACCTGTATTTATTTGCAAAAAACTAAGACAGCGTCTGTCAATATCGCTCAGCAGACGAGGCTGTTGGAAGATAAATCGATGACGGTGTACTATATATTTTTGATAGTATCTGCCTCGTATGCGACAACCTTTACTCTGTGGTCGGTTCATTATTCTTACCAAATAAAATTGTGTGCCTTTATTTTCTAATTATAAGTCGGATTACATTTATATTTGCATTGTGTTAAAGACTAGTAAAATAACTGTTTTTTGTAATATGAAATATATAAAAAGTGTCAGTGCTACAAACTTTTGGACACAGAAAAATACTTAGGTTGTATACTTTTGTTTATTTATGGTTTTAAGTTGCATCCTGTCCCTATTTCTATGACCTCTCTTGTTTAAGTTGTAATTTAGGGCTCCCTTAGGCCCCCTTAGCAGACATTAGGACAGACAGACGTGGTCCATATAGGTAAAACAACAGTACCAACTTGAGGTGAGTAATCGCCTTGCAGTTTATAATTTGGGTTTAGCTTTACCTGTCACTAAACGTTGACATAAAAGAACAGTGAGTTAAATTAGGGATTTGTACCGAATAAAAAATGCAAATCATTTTTAACCGACTTTAAAAAAACATAGGAATTTCAGAACCACTGAACAGGATGTGGAGAATTTGGTATGAATGGTTAATTAGAAAAGAATAAAGCAACTTAAAAAACGTCAAGTGTGAGTCGGATCAGCACACTTGGAGTTTTATATCTACTGAATCAAAAATTAACAAGTTTAACCCACTTCCAAAAAAAGATCGGAAGTGTAATTACAATTATCGCACAGTGGAAATTTTAAAGTATTTTTAACCAAATAAAAACAGTGTTTTAATCGTCAAGCAAAAGTCAAATTAGGGCACTAAGAGTTGATTACTGAGTTTTTATGTGTCTACCGGAAACAATATGCGTAGTTAAGTAACGTTGGTCTTGTTCAGTAATTAGATAGTTGCACATATTTCTGACCTCCTTCTAATTAAAAGCTAAAACAATAATAAATTGTGCACGCTCTTATGGGACACACTCCAAAAAAATTGCGAAAACGAAGTATTTACCTAGTTACAAAAACGATACGCAAATGCAAAAAATTGGACAACAAAAAAAAAAGCAAAGAAATTTGTGTAAAAATATGATTTAAAAAAAAATATTTTCATTTATTATTTTCGTTGTGAGAATTAATAATACCTTTAAAAATTACCTCTATTATTTTTATTATAATGGTAAATAAATATGCCCTATACTTGAGTTAGTAAAATATTGCTTAAAACTAACTTAACTGTAACATATCATTCAATATCTTATAAAAGCAATCCTAATTAGGCAAGCGTGACCATAAAAAGCTAAAAATTTACTTTTGATGTCGAAATTGACGAGTTTTGAAAGCAACTGACATCTTGCTTTCATAACATTTTCACTGCTTAAACTTTCTCCAATATTCAAAGTTTAGCCATTTAGTAGCTTAGCCAGTTGTCCAGAAATTTAATAGCCAGGCTTAATCATTGATTTAATAACTCAATTTGTTTCTGAAAAGTAAAAGTTTTGGAGCAGTTTCATATCGGATGCCAAAATTAAATTAAATTTTCAGTTAACGTTCCACCCCTTTAACGTTTTTTATAAGAACTTTGAATAGTTCCTTCTTTCGCATGACTGAGATTTATTGTTTTGCTTTGTCGTTGCTTGGTATGTTATCTTTTTACATACTTTAAAAAAAAGAGGTTATCAATTTGACCTGTATGTTTGTATTATCCTTAGAATTGCGCAACATTCATATATGTCTATGTGGGTTTGTTAACAGATGCGCAAAATTTCATTGTCCACCGCTCAATTTGGGGCAAATCAAGTTACATCAACCGTACACAATTTTTTGAAATTGATAGGGGTGATCCCTTACTGACACCTATATGTATGTCCATTGTCCAAGTGCCAACTAAATTTTTTAAACTAAAAACAAATTACACCGCTTTTAAAAACACACTAA
Organism: Apoda limacodes; assembly: GCA_946406115.1. Lineage (NCBI taxonomy): Eukaryota > Metazoa > Arthropoda > Insecta > Lepidoptera > Limacodidae > Apoda > Apoda limacodes. The sequence goes on from OX291544.1 coordinate 17,471,915, forward strand.
AAATTAAAAAACAAATTTAATGAAACATAAAAAATAAATTTCTCGTATCTTTTTGAAAGCGGTGTATTTTTTTTTACTTCTGGCACTTATAATGAGATGCATTTAATTTCTTTAGGGATCCGTAGCTAAACAAGGAATACCTATATTTTCCCTCCTTTTTTACTTAAACTATAAGTTCTTAAAACGTCGCGGCCAAGTGAATGTTTACATATTTATTTTCACACTAAGAAAAATGCCCCTATTTATTAATACCTTTAAAAACTACGCGAAACATAAATATTTCGCGTAAATATTAAATAAATCACGTTGGTCATGCCTCGCGGCAAATTTTTAACACTGCCGCAGCAAAAAGCTACGAACTAACTACTTTATATCTTAATACCTTGTTCGAAATGATGCTCAGTATTATTTTCAACACACATTCGTAGCGCAGTCATCTTCACAATATTATGTTCTTATTTAATTTTTTTATTATCTCTTCGCGATGAAAGGCCACAGTAAAAGAAAAAATCCGGCCAAGTGTGAGTCGAACTCGCATACCGAGGGTTAAGTACCTACCACCATTTACATAATTTACAAACACAAACAAAAATTAAAAGTGTGCCGCTAAGCGGTCACCCATCCAGTTGATTACTAAGCCCGACGTTGCTTAACTTTAATTATCGTTTCCAACAAACAAATGTGTTACTATTTCGGTTTATAATAGCTACTGGCTGTGTGCCATGGCCAGCGAGGTCACCGGATCTTACCCCTTAAGATTATTTTCTCTGGGGGTAGAGACGTGTATAATGCAATTGATGACTTAAAACGATATTTGGAATATATTCAAAACGGAATCAATAATATTGTGATGCCGAATGCAGTACAACGGCATCGAACGGTGTCACAGTACATTGTGTAATTATTTTTTTTCAAAATCAACAGTTATTTATTAAAAAAAATATTTCTTAATAATCCAATAATGCAGTTTTAGTTTTCATTAAAATCGGGGCCGAGAATCCTTTGAATACTTTTCGCTATTCCTAATAGTTCCGGATTTGGAATTCACGCCCACTTGAAAAACCACCCTATGTTTGTATAACAGATAGCACAACATTGATTTTTTGTAGGCGATTAAACATACATTAATCTTAAAACATCTTACATGAATTCAGAAATAAAAAGCTGGCTCAAATCTTTGTCTCTCTAAAAATAATCTAGTAGATTTTTCTCGATCAATAAACATAAGCTTCTTTGCTTTTTATCCCCAAACAATAGAAAATTCGTACATATTTTTGGGGTAACATCTCTTTAGTAGATTACGCCGCGCGCCATGTTGTGTATAGACGGAGGTAAAGTACTTGTAAGCTCGCAATGATATTTATAACTCGTTTGCATTGAATCAATCTTCGTTACGAATACTTGTGTCAATATTATTCTTGCAGTATAAAGAAAAGTGTCTGCTTCTAGCATTCTCATTTATTAAATCTGACGCTGATTTTAAGGATTTAATTTTTTTAATTTTTCGTATTACAAGAATTGTGATATATATACCTCTACGTGTAAAAATCAATTAAATGCTTTAAGTTTATGCACAAAATAACAGAACATCTACTGAGAATACTAGACAACCAATATTTAATCTATGTATGTATCAAAATATTTAGCGTTTCGTACTAATATGGTATAAAGAAAACTTGTGGTAAGGGTATCTGTCTTTATATTACAGCTGTTTTTCTCAAGTACTACAGATGGTGTCGATTTTAAATTATGTATTCTTGTAGTATTTTTTTGCCCGCACTTACATAAGGTAAAAAATAGAAATGGAGTATAATTTGAGAGATCGAAAACTGCGGACATCTTTGTACTTTCAAAATCTATTCCTATTCATAATTTAATCTGATACGGTTTTTGACTGATAGCCAAAACATAATATTCAGAAAATACAGTTATGTCCGAAATTGGCCAGCCAAAAAATCTAAAAGTATTCGAACTGATGGGTAAATTAAAATTTATACATATATATGGATATATTGTACAGAAAAAATTATGAAATTAGAATGAATTTCATAGAAGGCAAAAGTCAAAGGGACCTGCGTATGTCTTTCATTTATTTTTACTCTCTTTTTTCGATACACAATATCAAATAATTAATTATCTTTCTGCGGAAAAAAAATAGGCAAGTGTTTGAATAATACAAATTGTATAACCTTTTGTGTTCATCAAAAGTTAAAAAGAATCGATTACCTGAAATTAATTTTAAAAACCTTTGTCTGCCTAAAATTAGGCACACATTGTTATATACCTACATAGATATGTGATCGTGTCCGTTTCTCTATTTACTACTAAAAATTTGTCCGGTACCGCCTGAGTAACATCTCTGGAGAATATTTTTTGCGTCTTTAAAAAAAAAAACAGACGCGCACACACACACACACACACATAGCATCTTTTTATCTGTCACCACGCTCTTGGCAGAGCAGTCTTGGTCATCACTTTAGTGACGCTTGACTTGAGCTGAAGACTTGACATTTTAAACTCTTACCTATCGTCACGGCGTATTAAAGTACTTGAAGAAAGTTTCAAATTTTGCAACAATATTAAACGCTGAGAGTTATTTTAATGTACCCGTACTAAAATCAAACAACGCCTAAATATTAAATTAAAAAACATTACAAATTGACGCTTAGGAATAAATCAACACTTTATTTTTGAATTGATTAAATTTATTTGGCTCCTGTTCTTGAATTGAATGACAGCTGAAGTGAAGCAGAAAATGTTTTGTGAAAGGAGTTTCATTCTGTAAACAGTAGTCGATAAAGTCGCTGCTTTGATATACAACATCTAACTGGACATTATCCAACCTATACAATATAGATATTCACATTTACAGATGAGAATTTAGATACAATTCATGCATTTGGTATATTCTATGAATTTATTTGCATATATATTTACAAAATGCCGTATGATCCTGTTTTGTAATTAATTGTAGCTCTTCTTGATGGTATATTTAATATGCATGCATACATGTTTTTATTTGATAGGCACATTAAAATTGTAGGTATACATACTCTCCACATTTTTTTTTCCTGAAGTACAAAATATATCTGATTTAGGAATGCTTATTGTTTTTTATCCAACTGACCCAGGAGGGTTATGTGTTTCGCGCGTTTGGGTTTTTCAGTTTTTCTAAGTAAATGCAAACTTATGCATGTGTGTATGTGGGTATGTCCGTTCCATTGTAACCTCCTGTAGCCTAAACGACTGGACCGATTTCGATGAATGAAAGTATTCATCTTCCGAGTGTTATAGGGTACATAAAATAATCAAGCGCGAGTCGAAAGAAGGTAAATAAAAAAACTGTAAATAAAATTAAATAAATGAATAAAGAAACCTGACTGCAAAAACATTAAGAAATAAATAAGTGCACTTAAAACATACCAAATTTTTAACTATAATGCTTTTTAGTTACCTTAAAATGAGTTCTGTCTGCTTATAGTTGCAATAGTGCAACAATTTTTTGACCTTGTGGTCAAAAATGATAAAAACAGTCGCCATATTGGAATGGTGTGAACTTATAACGACACTAGCGACCGAAAAGTTGTAACTTCAGCCAAAAATTTTAATTTCATAAATTCTCTAGATATCGCTAGATGGCTACACTCCATTTTATACCATTTTTATGTTGGTGAGTTTCTTTAATTACAACTTTACTTACAAAATAAATAAACAATATCTTCGTCGTCAGATGAGTTTAAAATAAATGCGATATTGCCAGATATTGTTCATAAATTCGCCTAACTAAGGTTACCGACATAGCTCAAACAGATAGCAAGCTGAAGTGGCAATGGGCAGGTTACATCGATCGTCAAACCGATAGCGGAAGGGGATAGGCGCGGGCGGCTCGGTACCGGCCATTGTGGAGGCATATGGGGACGTCTTCAGGCTAAAACGAAACTCGCAAATGTGATGAAAAACATTGTGTGTAACGAGCGGTACCGACATTACAAACTGAAATCATAAAAGACTTCGGCCTTAGGCTTCTTAATAGCATCTCGTTAGTATTTTCTCCTGACCGCACAAAAATACACAATGTTCTATTAGTTATGTTTTTATAAACTAAGAGCACATGATTCATAGAATATTTTTCATATATATTTTCCATTTTTCATCCTTTCTCAAAGCAGAAACTATAAATAATAGTACAGGAGGACAATGGGAAGCTTTTCTTTAAACCATAAAGAGATTTCTTCTACCAAACACTTTAGATATATTTTTAAAAACCTATAGAAACGACAGTATTGTACTTAACTTTTGAGAAGAAAACAGTTTTAAATAAAAGTTTACTTTATCTTTATAACTAATGATTTAAAAGTAGTAAGTGTTCTCGATATGCGGGATGCAAGAGTACATTACTGTTTAGGCCGTGAAAGTAAGCCATTATTGGAAAAGTAGTGTTTAAAGTCTGAATATAAGGTAAGGCCGTCAATAATACAAATCCAGAAATAGCCTCAGGGCTGATACTTGTATAGAGCTTTACATAAAATCGCAGGAAAAAAATACTTTTATTTAAATACTTGCGAATCGCGAAACAAAATCAAAATACTGAATTCAATTTGAAAATAAAAAAGTGATATTCCACCATTATTTTAGTTTTAAAACCTGCGTTTTATTTCTATTGACAGTATCTATGGAAAAATGATGATACTTTTGCTTGTAATTCATATAAATTTTTATAAAACTTAAGTAACACAAAAAATTGGTATTATTTTAGAAACAATCACAAAAAAGGTGTACAGGAAAATGAATGGCGGCACTAAGATGTTCTTGCTAAAAATCTGGTTGCAAATATAATTAAGAATAATGATATACTAGACTCGTCGGATGGAATCAGTAAAACTAAACGCAAAAACAATCATACAAAATCTGTTACCTTCAAAAGAGATTTGAAGATGTATGAAATTGAGTTTATTTGGTTGCTTTGGTTGCTTCGCACTAGTGATGAGAAGTAGAAAGACTCAGTTCCAATAGATTGTTAAACATGGGATGTAAGTGATCATTACATCACATATTTCACATGTTAAAACCGGAAAAAATGTCTGTCGTGTTGATTATAGGCGAACAATATTATAACTAATATTATACCTAGATTTCAGCTTTTAAAAATAATTGTAAGTATTTTTTTGGCTTTTTCAAAACTGTCTGCCGTGACCTTGGAACCGGCCTGGCTGTTTGTAAGTTAACTAAATATAGGGTTATATAAAGTACAGTGAGTTGTCCAACCACGGGCTCTCTGACTACAATCTAAACTGTAACGCTGTATCTAAAAGTAAAGTAACTGATTATTTCTTACAAATATTTCTGGAAGTAATTTTGTAGATTTATATATGCCTTGAAAAGTTGTTCATAAATGTTTCAACAAATCACTTTATTGTCGTTCAGAAATAGCCCAGTAAGTGCCATTGCGCTCAAAATATATCGCACACGGAATACATAACAGACATTACAAATAACTGACTGTGATGATTTTAACATTATAGTGTATGTATATGAATAGACAAAGCCAAAGCTATGGGGAAGTGTATAATAATACATCTTATTGGAATGGGAAAATTGAGACATGAAATGTACCTACTTTAAACCTCATTTTAGATAATGGCGCTACGGTAAGTACAGAAAACGTTACTTTTACGTCAGTGTGCGCCGCCGCTTCAAAATTTGATATTTCCCCATTAATTGGACCAGTTCGAACTTTTCCAATTATCGATGCAAAATAAAACGCGAAGTAACGAAAATGTTAAGAAGCTTATGTTAAGCTTACTTCATCCATTACCTGGAGCTTTTTTTTTGCGTGTTTCTCTTTTTTGACGTTGCTAACTAACGTAACAGTAACGAAACATAGTCGTAGCTTATTTTTAGTATATAGACTTCATTTGTTATAAAAATTAATAACATTTTGTAAAACTCGTGTATTTCGACATACTTGCTTCTTTTATTGTGTTTTAAAACATTTCAAAACAAAATTAGAAAAGCCACTGAAGAGTTACAAATAAACGTTACGCATGAAACTACTTACATGGAATATTTAGCTAAGTATGTTCTTCTCCTTGAAGATTGCTCCAAATTTTTCGACTAGTTTCATTTACGTGCGTCAGGTTTATGTTTTACTTTTTATTAAATTTTAAAGGCGGAATAATTTTTTTATAAAATTGTATTTATTTCTCAATGTTAAGTTGGTACTTACATGTTAATACTAGTAGGGAATGGAATTGTTAATTAATAAAGGGGAGATTAGAGTTTTAAAGTGTCGCGATGGCGTTGCAAACGTACATTGGTTACAGTGACTGCCTAACATCAGGTAGGCCGTCTGCTTATTTGCCCCCGGAGTTGCATAAAATCGGCTCAAAGTTGGTGAAAATAGCGGGTCACATAACGACAGTAAATTTCGCATTAAAATAGAATTGCGCCGTCAAATCAATACGAGACGACAAGTTTTCTAGTTTTTTTTTTTTCTGAACTGAATGCAGTTGGCTGTTACAGCCATTACTACTTCACCGGGCTTTTTGGGGCGAGACTTTGATGGAACCTCAGCCCATATAGCGCCCAACGCTCAAGGGCTCCCCGCGGGGGGAGCCTCGGCTTGGGTTGTCGTTCTCGGGGGCGTCCCTTCGACTGGCGTGAGCCTCGAACCCGAAGGTGAGTCACCGCCAGGAGGGGAGGCTCTATTAGGGGAGATCGTAGAGATTAATCTCGCTATCCGGACAGCGAGATCGCCATCTGGGGCCGTTAGTACGTGCCTAGGCCGCCTAACTATAGTTTTACGACCATGCCGAGGTCGGTCGGGGGGATGAAAGGGATGATTTTCTAGTAATTGGTACACGCTTTACAGTCCATATATTAAAAACTACTTAACCGGTTTTTATGAAACTGGCACTTTTGCCTAAGTTGAATGATACCTAATAACAATTATAATCCGTTTACTAGTTTCTGAGAATAACGTAATTATTAAAATTGAAACATGCTTATAAAATTTGACACATTTGCTAAGAAGCCCACATGGACCATATTATGTGTATGAATATTGTGCAATTCTTACAATATTGCATAAATACGAGTCAAATTGATGACCTCAAATATATAAAATGCTAATAAACCTAAAACATATATTATGGTTTCTATTATATTTACGATGAATGAATGACTAATTTTTTACTGTCGGCTCCGTAGCTCAGTGCGGAATGACCAGACTGTTGAATCGACTCCGGGTTGGTTTATTATTTGTGTTTGTCTTGAGACTGAGTGTTTTTCTATTTTAAATATGTGTAGGTTTTAAAAAAAAAGAATATCATATACATATGTATTTGTACCTATCCGTTGTCTGGTATCTAAAGCACAAGCTTTGTTTAGTGTGGTACCAGACGGTGCTGTGTGATATTTATTATTATTAATTATCATTATATTAGTCTGTACTAATATACAAAAAAAAGAGGATAAATCATTTGTTAGTTTGTTTTTTTGGTTGCATGTATACAAACTACCGAACTGATTTTAATTATTTTTTTCTCTATAGAAAGCATTTTACCTTCACGTTGCAACAAAGGTGAGGTAAGGTGACCTGATATTGGGCGCAAAAATAGCTGGACGAACATATATAAATAATATATACTTTATAATCCTAATAAAGAGTTCCCACGGTAATAGTTTTTTTAAAGGCTTCTTGTTTACACGTTGTAACAGTGCATACGGCAGGCCTGATTATTGTAATCAAAATATCTGTAGGTACTGAGAAGGACAAATAACACTTTTATCCCGATTGGAAGATCCCATCGGAATAAGGTTTTCTGCGGGTAAAACTGCAGGGTTTGCCAAGTTTGCAATTAACTTAGAATATCTTTACTAAATACATAATATACCCACTACTACAGTTATAGCTATATAATAATATCCTCGTTTTCTTTTTAGGGTTTCCGTAGTTTGAAGTACCTAATAACAAATTACCTATTAACAAGATAAATTAAAGATTACAAAGTAGTGGATATAGAAACGACTAGTTGATTAAGAATCTTTTTCCGTATTCAGGCAGAATTAACATTGTTAATATTTTCTTTTCAGGTAAGTTCAAAGAGATAACGGCGAGTTCTCGAGGCAAAAATTTCTCTGGGGAATAACTTGATTCAGGTAACTTACCTAGTAAGATTGTTGGTAATTGAAGTGAATTGCATTTTTAATAGGATGGTGAAATTTTTCGGATTGTTACATTTAGGTATAGGAGATAGATATTACTTCGATCAAGTATAAAATATAATAAATATAATACCTACTAAAATAGTTAAAAAACATTACCCTCCTTTCATCGGCAATCGGGTAAATATTCTCTAACAGGAATTCATTTGGTAAGGTGATGACACTGTGTTATGGTAGTAAAAGGTACGACCTTAAAGATTTATTAATTTTTATTAATTATTAAAGTACGACTTGGTGTTAGAAACTAAAACCTCGGGGACCAATTATTTCTAAGTATATCGTTATGTTTTCGACTGGACACACCTAGATTATAAAGTTGGTGTGTCCAGACAGCACTTTTTCACCAACCACTTCCTGCGTGACAGGTGGTTAACCCCATTTCTGCAACACTGCTTCTGATAGCAGTGTATCTAGACTATACCGAGTTATATATGATTCTCTTCGTAAACCACCATATTTAGAAAATTGAGTGGTTACTGAAAGACTAGGGACGGATTCTTGGCAAACTATAGGATAGTAGTTAGAATTAGACAGCAGACACTCGTCTCCCTTCCCGCAGGGAATATCATCTGAACTAAGTTCGTCTATTTCGTCTTATCTTATTTGTTTAAAAGTTATATTTTCATTTTTCAAGTCGTATTTATTATCTTTACTGTCGATTTTTAACGTCATTCATTCACGCTTTATACGTAAATATTGTTTTATTTTAACAAAACTTAAGCTTACCGGGTACCCTTAAGAGAAGTTTATAATTACTTAAATAAACATTGTTTCGTGTTTTAAGTATTGTGCATATTGTGAATAGTTACCAATTTGGTAATTAAGGGAGTCCAATAAACTTGCTTTTAAATATAAAACGGGTGACGCGTCTGCATCATCACATAATATGTTATGTGGTTTTGAAACGCGGGGAAAAAAAACCATGAGTCGAGTCCGCTACTATTTTCGAGCTAGTTGTTTAGTAATTGCTGTATTTTCTCTTGCCCAATTAAGGGAGATTAGTAACTTTCAGGCAGTAATAAAATTATTCAAACTAGCACAACCGTATGCTACGTTAGAGGCTAAGGCGATAAGTATTTTATCAAGTAGTATCATAAATGGTGGTTTTACGCCATCTGTTTTGTCATGCGCGACAAAACAACACATTATTTACAACCCTTATTTTTTGTGTCAATAAAAAAGTATCTTGAACATGTGATGTAATATTCTTAAGAAGACTACATTTTTCTTGATAAAAGACGTATCGCCTCCGATCAGAGATAGAAGCTCTTTCGTCTGAACGACTCACAGCTCTGATCCATGGACGCCCATCGACCTTGTTAGCTGGTAACAATCATGAATCATGTTCCAGTATTTTGGAGCTTCGTGTAGATGTATAAAATAGAAAACTTATTGACTCAACCCATAAAACATTATATTAAGTTAGTCAGAAAAAAGAAATAAAAAAAAAATTAACGGCTATGCCGTCGACGCAGTCAGCAGCTATTGATCCATAGGAATATTATAAATGCGAAAGTGAGTTCCTTTGTTTGTTTATCCTAACGTTGCAACCAAACGTCTAATTGAGCTAAAATATGGGACAGAAATAGTAGAAGAAACAGAAGCGGACGTTTTTTATCACAGAAAATTCAAAGGTTCCCAGGCAAACATTTATTCCGATTCCACGTAGACAAACTATAAAAAAAACCAGCCATAGAGCTTTGTGTAACAAACTTCTTTACTATAATCAAGAAGTTACTAATAGAGCCGCGGGCAAAAGCTGGTAAAGTCTAATCTTAATTTTTTTTTGTTTTCCCATGGCACATTATTCCTAAAATAAGTAATAGACGAAGATTTTTATAAGCATAATTTTTAAGGCTTCCGTATTATTTTTTATAAACGTACAACATTTACTTGTGTTTTAAAAACTAAATCACGTTCACGTTGCTCTTCGTGTTTCGGTTTTGGCTCGAAAACGTTGAAAATCAGTATGCCACCTCTCGGCCTATCTTGTCATGCAGTCAGCCTCAGGTGCACTCGGCTACGTTGGAAGCTATTCGCATGTAAATGAGGCTTGCAGCAGATATTTTGTGAATAGTAAAAAATATCAACTGCACGCCTCATTTGCAGCAGCTAGTTATAGTGCAAACTAAAAGTATCCTTCCATACAATTTTTTTATTAGGTAATAAATTAGTTTGCTGCCTCAGACGTTGTACGTTCCTATTGCAGGGGCTCCGGCCTTTCCTTGGAGAAAGAAATCTTATACCATAAGTCTAAAAACACAAGGCCAGTGCGGATTGAAAGACGTTATCAAAGCCGCAGTGGACACTCGAATGTTAGAGTTTTCAAGCCAGGACTAGGGTTTCACAGGTATCTGGCTTTAGCCACACATGTTTGGCTTTTAACAGTCTTTTCGGCTTTTGTTAGACTTTAAGATAAGCTGATCCACAACGCGATACAACCAAATGATGATAGACAAAGACATATCTAATTTATTGGTTATATTTAGTTTTACACGTCAAACGTACAAAATATTGTTAATTTAAGTTTCTTGACAGATAGGTTAATATTAATCTAAACTAACAAAAAAAATATTTATAGAGTTAAGCTATTTATTCAATAAGATTCAATCGTTAATATTATGTCAATTTATATAAAAATTAAGAACAAATTAATACAATACATTTGATTTGCATCAAAAAACTCGTCGATGAGATGACGAGAATGCTTGCTTAGGTTTCTTTAATATAAAAAAGTTGCGAAAATATTTTTTTCAATTAATATTCGTTGAACTTAATTATGATGCTTTTTTATATGCCATCAGAAAAAGCTCATCAGATTTCGATATCTCTAATAGTTTGACTAGGCTCTTAGGTTTCACATGAAGTAACTCCAGATCTTTGAAAATCCTAGTTTTAAAAGTTTTACCTTTATATGAGGTATTTAATCTGAAATATTTTGCTAGATCTATTTTGACGATTATGAATCAGTGAGTAAGTGTCGAATTTTCGTAACTTTGCATTGATCTGTAAGTTTTGTTACTGTATTTTACAGTTCTGAACAGCACCAAACCTCTGTTCTCTAAGCATTAATTTAACTCCTTATAATTTCTTAAATTTCTTGGTTAAATACTTAGATAAATGGGAAATAAAATTATTGAGTTCAAAAAAAACTGCTGAGGGATATATAAGAGATTTGGTGCCATAGTAAAAAATTTTGTGCTGATATTTTGGACATAATTGACACCTTTTTTTCTTCTGGCCGGTATTTTCATTTTTGGGTCCAATATGATTGATCTGTTTTTTACTAAACTGTACGGTGTACTGTAGACATGACCAACTATTAAGAAACTCATAAAAGAATAATTGTTAAGTTTTATCTAATTTGCAATAATAAACTGAAAAGTTGTTATCGATATAATATGAGATACTTGAAAATAATTGGACCATGTCTCATGTATTTAAAAGCTCCCTAAAGAAGTAAAAATTTAATTGATTTCGGCGATAGGTAAACTAGTACAAGTTATTGATAACTTTTCATGTCCAATTTATATATAAAATCATTTCCATCATCATAAAGAGATCATTTACATACCTATCGATAAAACAGCTTTATCGACAGGTATGTAAATGATCTCTTATTAATTATTAATCAGTGTACAGCTTTATTTATACACCCTAAAGTAGTTATCTTCTTTTATTAAAATAACTTTTGTTTAGTAACTGCTAGTCTTTGATCAAAACGTCATCCAGAACGTCCGTCAGAACCAAAAAAACTACCTACCTTTACAATTGTTACATTTCCACAACATTTTTTTTTCTTATACGAAGAACACCGCCATAAGATAGAGCCGTCTGTATATGTTTTATGACGATGATATCTATATTTGCCGTAAAGAAAGGCAGAACCACCATTTATTTTGATAAATTTAATTTCACTGTCGTTCATTGTGGTAATTTTCAACAATTCAATTGTGCAAATTCAATATTTAGAGTTGAAATTTCATCATAAATTGTCAAACAATATATTATGTTTTTTTTAAAAAAAGAGCGCTTTGATAAATTTATTACGATCTCACTTAAGAGTTCGTATTGTGCAGTATGCCTGTTCGAAGAATAATTATGCGTTATTTACATACAAGAGATAAATACGGTCATTTCGAACAGGGGTATCGTTTAAATTTAAAAGACCCACGATACCACCAGGGGTATCGCCAGGGGTATCGTGGATCCGAAGGGCCAGGCAATATATAACATGTCTTTTTAGGGACATGCGAAACAAATAAAAAATATTTAGGGTTTCATAGAATAAGAATTATTGAGTACGTTTTAAAACATGTAAACGGATTTTGTCAAAAAAAAATCATTAGTAGTATTTATAAAGCCCTTTTACTGTGATTTTTTCCTGATTTTAAGATCGCGCGGATTAAAAGTTAAGAGAAGAGCGTGGGGGGTATAAATAAAAAAAAATTATAACCGCAAATTATTTTTAAGGCCCTATGCAATGCGACCACACATAATGGGGTACGATAAAATAAATTTTTTAAACCCTCGGTTCAATCTTCAATGAAGATATCCCTAAACATTTTTTTCTTAATTTTCATAACATATCTGAATTGCGATGGATGTTTTTGAGCAGGGGTAGATAAAATATTTCAAAGTTATCTAATCTTATTAATATCACGTAATTTTTTTTTACAAACAAGCTTTAATCAAACCCTAGTTATCGTTTAACTCCAGAGTACTTGTCAAGACTAATCAAATGAGCCGAAACTCGATGGGGTAGTGTCGTTTCGTTACAGAAGTCACATGGCCTCCTACCGGCTCCATCATCAGACCAGTTTCATGTCATCATTATATGGCATTGCCATCCGATTTACGTGTTCATCTCAATCAAAATTTTATCTCAATAGAACTCTGGGAAGTAGGTCAAATCTAACTTACAAAATTTCATTACAGACACGAAACAGCTAACAATTATTCCGAATTTACTAAACCTAAAATATAAAAAAATATTTGAAATGGTATTTTACTTATAGATTATAGGAAAATCTATAAGGTATATGGTCTCAAAATAACATGGTCAAAGAATTAATATTGTATGGGGATACGGAACCCTTAGTGCTTGAGAGTTTAACTTGCACTTTATCGTTTTTTTTTTATTTTTCACCACTCTACTCGTTTATTATTGATCTCTCAATATTCAATATCAGTGCCAATATCGATATCAGTCGCTGATGGCAAAAATATCGGTAACGACAACGACGCAGTGTGGAAGCATTTAGTACCAACGTACTAAATGTATCATAATATCTATTTATCTATTATCTATCCTCCGATATCGTGTCCGTAATCGGCTAGTCTGAAAACATCCAGTCGTCTTCTTCACCTCCACCTCGACTTTGACCCGAAACATAAAGCTTCCCCACATTCCTCCTAATTACCTAAAATTTGGCATAGGTATGCAAACCTCGGTGCATTGAAATAATATAATTTATATATGTAGTACTATGGAGTTGGTCTGATAATGGAATTAGGAATAATACTATATTATGGATATAATAATAAAATATAATACATATTATACTATGGAGTAAGGCCATAGGAACTTCTAAATTACCATTTAATTTACGATGTAATCCTGTCATTTAAGGACTCGTTGATTTGTTGTGACAAGTACTATGTCGTATTCACAGTCTTATAATGAAGTTATAGCTTACAAACTCTTATGATGTTTGGATTTTGATTGGTGACAAAAGATGGGGTTTTTCTATAGCTTTACTATTTACTTCATATGCACCAAATTTTATTTAGTTCAGCTTTACTTTTTAGTTCAAAAGTTTATAAATAAAAGCTTATATTAAAAAGTAAGTAAGTAAAACAGTAAAAATATTTTTTTTAAGAGATAGAATTATTAATAAGATGTTAGCTAAAATGATTTATTTGAAAATAAACTCCAACGTGTAAAAGAAGATGTTCCATTTTTCTATGGTTAAGATCATAATATAGGTACACAGTAATAAAGGTAAATTCATTTAATTGGTTTTTTTGTGTATTTTTTCTTTCTTAACCGAACTTGCCTTGTAATCCATAGTATATACGAGGGCACAAAATGTCATTTCCTGCTTTTTCGCCGAGAAATGGGGCTGTTATAAATTTTCTACCTTGTCCGTACAAGATTGCCACGAAATTTAATTTCCTACTAAGTTTCTTAAGTAACCAGGAAATTGTGTAGAGGCGAGTACTGTAGCAGCTACAATGTATAACATAAATTTATGTTTTGTTTCGCTTTCACGTAGTTAGTGGCCTTTTTGATAATTTCAAGCAAGCGAGAAAATTATGTTTTTTAAGGTACAGTCCCCAAAGGTTGTTAACGATACTCTTTTGGTAAGCTGACGCTGTCTGTCTGTCTGTCTTACCGACCTTTACAGAACTCTAAATTTTGGAACTTAATAACATTATGCTGTATTGCGTAATATGATTACGGCGAATTTTTCGACAAATAACAAGAAGAAACAAAAATTCATAGATCTACCATAGTAAAAAAAAATTTGAGCTTTTCTATTTGTTCACTATTTTTTTCTTAAAATTGTATGACTGATGATAGTAAGTTTATTGGTTCGGTTCACTGTTACGCTAGTTTGTGTGCATAACTTACATTTATGTACTATGTTAAACATATCCCGACGTTTAAATAAATATTTAGTTATTACTACCTTTTGCACTCAGTTATCGTCCACTTTACTCACGAATCCCGTAGCCCAGTGAGTGAGTGGATGTTGCGTTTACGTCGTTTACGAAAAAAAATATGTTTAAATTCGGGTTGTGCTTATACTATTTGTACTGTGGCATTTATAAATCTGCTCGGTTCTTAGTGAACTCCTTAGGAGATCTGCTGTCATTGTCATATTTCACATTCTGTAACAATTTCAATTTTATAATACTTTTTACTTTCAATCACGTCTAAAGATATAATGTCTATCTATATAAATTGATAAGCAGGGCGAACAAAACCGCTGTAAATAGCTAGTATTCATAATCTTTCGTAAAATATAGTAAATTTTTTTCCATTGCATTTTTAGGGAATATAAATACTGATATATTTATTTACACAATACAAAATAAAATTTCTAATTAGACTTACATATTATTATTTTACAGAATTCTGTAAATGTTTATTTTAAAGAAAGTTGTAAAGTTTTTTTTTGTAAAATATTCAAATCGGTTTACAATGTATTCTGCAGGCCAATAACGACTGACTCG
The DNA here is from genome assembly GCA_946406115.1 of Apoda limacodes. Taxonomy (NCBI): domain Eukaryota; kingdom Metazoa; phylum Arthropoda; class Insecta; order Lepidoptera; family Limacodidae; genus Apoda; species Apoda limacodes. The sequence goes on from OX291544.1 coordinate 17,487,383, forward strand.
TCACGTTTTACGCTATACCAAAGTTCTTGCTTCATCTTTGGTAGGTAGTCATTTATCTTCGTTCTCGTGTACATTTCGCTTTGTCGATTTCATGAGCTCATCTTTCACGCCCACATTCATTCAGCTATCTTGGTTTTTTGACTTACGATCCCATCTCTAAAAAGCTCTTTATGCAATTTTTGTGAAAGTTAGTAAATTTACTACACGAATGATAGTTTGTTAAACAAGGCACACAGTCGAGTTACAAATAGCACAGCACGACTTTTAAAAAGACAAAATTCGTGCAATTGCAGAGGTTTTCGTTGAGCAGCCGGTAAAAGCAGCGGTACCCTGATTTTCATCTTCGAGAATATTCAATTTCACGAAAATTGTCCATGGCAATTGATTGCAAACCATTTTATTACGCGTATTCCAAATTGACGATTTGTCGGGGTGGAAACAGGGGGATGAAATTTCATGAGAGAGGGATAGCATTAGCCTCGAGGTTCGGTAAGAAAGCAACTGCTAGAGCTAAATTCCAATTCATCGGCAAAATAGGTCGGCGACTTGCGAGTTATCCCTCTAGGAATCGTGCTTTCTGGTCGCTTTCTTAAACTGCTAAAGGGGAATTTTTGCCAGCTATACAGCATGCATATCGTTTTTCACATCATACAAAATTTTTCTTAAGTTCTCGTCCACCGCTCGAAAAATTTAATTTTTTTGGCTTCCAACAATGACGGATCGATAACCGACCGAGCGGAAGTTTTGATTTAAGACAATTTCAATATAATATTCACCAAGGACATACATGGATAGAGAACTCTTCATTGTAATAAAATGTTGCACAAGTGTGAACTCATTGCCTACTGGCATTCTCTTCCAGTTAACCTTTGGAAGTTTGGAAAATGGAAAGGATTGTGCAAGCAGTATTATTTTAAAAGTAACTTACATATATAAAAAATTAAATATATTAAATTACACAAGAAATTTTTTCTTGTATTTTTTTTCATTCGTAATCTAAAAATGTATCCTAATAATCCAGTCCGTATACGGTATACTTAAATTGGCAAAAACTACCCCAAAATCGGGGTTTTTTCTATGTATTTGCACTTTACTTGTTAATATATGCCCTAAATCAACGTTTTTTCCGGTTTTTTTGGAGTATAAAAGTACTTGAAAATTTTTGAAATATTCGGGTTAATTATTGGGGGACAAAGGGTGCCAACGGAGCCCCATTACTAAGCACACGCTGTCTATCTATCTGTCCGACGATTAAAGGGCTCTATAGACCGAAATAGGCAGAAAGCTGAGTTTTCGTAGAATATGTGTTATAAAGAAAGAAATTGGGGGATTATGTAACAAAAATTACATAGTTCAAACATTTAAAATTTATGGGGTCAAGAAACGCGTTTTCCAATCAAAGCTTACGCACAATGAATGCTAATTTAAATAACAAAAACACAAAAACAAATAGTTCACATAAAGGGCACGCACTGGTACAAACAAAATCCTGAATTTACGCTGGTCATGTAAACATACTTTAATCATTACATAATATATGTGTTCTATATAAAAATGCAGTCTCAAAACTTTTGTCCTATTAAATAGGGAAATAACCGTTTTTACCGTTTTATACTCACTTTATTTAGTTTTGTCGTTTAAGGTGCAGTACCTACCTAACTAGCGCCGCAGAAAGATATTCTTTATTTCCTTTTTGTTCAAAACATATTTCATAAATGTTACAAATCATTATTTAGAAATAGTAATAAGCTATATTAAGACGTTTATACATCGTTTTAAGAATATATCTGATAGTTGCTAAGTGGCCGTTTTTAGCAGAAACACTATCTACAACTTACAGAAACATTTCATGTGCAATAAATAAACTTCTGAAATTAGCTTATTACTATTTCTAAGTTATTGATAATTAACATTTTTGAAATATGTTTTGTACAAAAGGTAAATAAGGAATATCTTTTGGCGGCGCTAGTTAGGTTGGTACTTCGCCTTAAACGACAAAACTAAAAAAAGTGAGTATAAAACGGTAAAAAAGGTTATTGCCTTATTCAATAGGACAACAATTTAGGGACGTCATTTTTATATAAAACACATATTTTCGTCCGTCATTTTATGTAATGATTTGGAGTATATTTATTCGACAGTCAAAAGCAAAAAATAAAAACTGTTTTCTTTTAGCGTAAGTCGCCATAATTAATATTTGAGGTATTTTCACTCTCAGGGCCGCCTTTTCTTTCCACCAACAACTTAGACAAATTAGAATAAAGGAATATAATAAGAATAAGACACACATATGTCCGTGTGGTGAAAACGTTGATGGCCTTGGACTTCATGGACTGTACTGTATCAAAAGTGCAGGTAGACTCTCCAGGCATAGTTCAATTAACGATATAATCAAGAGGTCTCTTTCCACCATCAATATACCTTCTATTTTAGAACCTCATGGCATAAATCGTGATGACGGAAAGAGACCGGATGGTTTATCGTTGATTCCCTGGGAGAAGGGGCGGGCCTTAATTTGGGACGCAACTTGCGTCGATACCCTGGCTCCGTCTCACCTCCCTAGGACCAAACTTAAAGCTGGAGGGGCAGCCCAAGTTGCAGAGTCTCGCAAACGGCGCATATATAACTCATTACTAAGAAACTATGAGTTTGTGCCGTTTGCAGTTGAGACTCTGGGTCCATGGGGTTCAAGTGCTAAAACTTTCTTAAAGTCAATACTACCTCGACTAATCGGAATCAGCGGTGACAGGAATGCGGGCTGCTATTTTGCTCAAAGGATTAGCTTAGCCGTCCAAAGAGGAAACGCAGCCTGCATTCTTGCCACAATGCCACGCGGACCAGGTTTATTTGATTGTTTTTAAGTTAGTTTTATTATAGTTTGTTATTTTTTGTGCGTAATTAGCTTCAATTTTTAAATAAAGTTATTTAGTTTTATGAATAAAGGACCTAAACAGAAAATTATTTCTTTGAGATTTACTTTTGTCTTACAAATTTCCCTCGTAGCCTAACTTAAAGGCTCGTAAAATTTCATTTCCGCTTGTCCGTCGAAAAACTGGAATGTAACAAATTCTTAAAGTTTCCGGACAACGTTACGTTAAGAAATTTAATTTTGTGAGTAGCCAAGAATTAGTTTACATAGTATAGCAGCAAATTTCTCCCTGCCCAATCCTGACTTTACTTCTAATAGTTTGCCAGGTATTAAGACTTAGTGGTTATTCTTTTTTTTTTTTTTAAAGCACTAAGGTGGCAAACAAGCTTACAGTCCGCCTGATGGTAAGCAGTCACCGTAGCCTATGGACGCTTGCAACACCAGGGGAATCACTCGCGGTTGTTTTGAATTGGCAATAGCGGAATATTATTATGCCCCATGTATTTTATTTTACCTTAATTTACGACGTATGCGACATGTATAAAGCCACTTAAGTCCAGATACACTGCTATGAGAAGCAGTGTTGCGATGACGGGCTAACCTCACCCCTCTCACGCAGAACTAAAATGTTTCGCAAGAAAAGGCTGGCGCCCACAGTATTATGTGGGTGTGTAATAACTGGTTACCTCCTTCTGAGAGTAAAAAACGTTAAGTCATGCATACATACACATAATTATAAAAATAACGAAAGTTTTAGGTACATGGTTCTACTCCTCCGCAATAAAGCATGTTGACCTATCTATACATATGTGGGTATAAATTGATTTTAAACAACAAAACATCAAAACATTGCTACTTTAAATCCCTGGAGTTAACATTTATGGCCTAAAGCTGAGCAGCAATGTTATATTTATCTCGAAATCCAATGATTTCTACTGACTTAATTGCGCTGTCTGGATAATGAAAAGGTCGATTTTAAGGTGGGTGGGTAAAAGTCCCTTCTGAGGTGTCATAAGGCATTATCTATATTTAAGTAAATAATAAAGCCCATCCATTGAATTCCAGAAACTGGAATGACTGGACTGTTCAAATCTTATTCTATTGTATACAAGTGAGATAGAGACGACATTGTCAATACCCCAAAACAAAATGTATAAAATTTCAGGCTGCTTCGAGCAAAGACATGGACGTGTTTGTCTTGAGTCTGGGTGTTTTGTATTCCATATAAATGGCATTGATATAAATACTTTGAAGTCTCTAACCTTCAGGAAGTCTCAAACGAAGTAAGATTATTTTTATGTATGTATTTTTCTAATATATTCACAATTCTATGAAGATTTGTGTGTGTTGTAAGATTGATGTACTAGGACTTTATAGGTCACTGGTATATACCTAGTTGTTTGTGACGTTCGTGAGGAGTGTGTTTCCAGAGCAAAGATATAGTCGGGATTTTTACTGGCCAGACTTGTGCCTCCATAGCTCAATTGGTAGAGCACATACACTGACTGTAAGAATTGCTGCAGATTCAAGTCCTGGCTTGTGGTTAACTTATTGGCTGCATTTTTGCTATGAAAGAATTCATTCACATTGATTATAATTCATAATATATTAAGGTATTCAAAATGTATGCTTTATGTATTTTTTTTTCAATAGAGACATTTTTTCTTAATAGTAAATAGCAATTCTGAACAAAAATATAAGATGAATTAATTTAACATTGAATAAAATATATTTGTAATGCCAAATAAAGTCCAAAAATTAGTTCGTTAGCAAGTACCGCACGAGCAACTTAAGAATTTATACATGATTATTTTTATATAGTAGATGATTATTTTTGCGTCCTTAAGAAAAACAGTTTTTTACCAATGAAAAAACTGTTGGTCCGATTCTGCTGAAACTTATTTTAGATATAAGTCAAGACGTGTCGTTTCGATTGATATGGTCACGAGAGAATTTGGTCTATTTATTTTTGAGATATCGAAGGCCGAAAAAAAGGTAACATACATACACACACACAGACATCACTATAAAAATGATGGCAAACGATTCTCCAGGAATCAAAACGGACCTATTATCAAAACTTCCCACAAGAGAAGTTAATATATTTTACATATTTTTCAATTCAGTGTAAGTCATTTTGGCCATGGAACCCTAAAACGTAAACGTGTAAATGTGAAAATGTCTTTGTCCTTGTACAAAAATCTTATTAATCATTGCATTAAACTAGTTTCTTTTTTAATTATATCAATCAATAAGGTGAGCTTGTATCAAAACTTATCACCACACACGTTCCACGGTTTGCAGCAATCGTGTAAAAGTTTAGCTAAGAATTAAGTGCTCATCCATCATCGTTTCATGAGCTCATTTTTAACGTTTTAACTCATTTTTACTTCATGGTTCTTTGTATTTGTTAATCTAATTTGTAACACTATATATTACTATTCATATTGTTCGCTTACCGCAAACGGAACCCATTTTAATTTTATACAGAAATGTGAAACAAAGGTATTTAGAAATAGGACCTTTTTAAGTAATTGTATTTGCAGGATTTTGCCCCAATCATTACCATTTTTGTATTAGTTATATCAAAGCGCACAATAGTGTGATCGCCGTGATCCAACTTTTTCTGATTTTTCATTGAAGAACACATTTTCATCGGCAATTTAACTATTAATGATTTTACCATTGAAGAGTGGCGGACTCTTTAATGTACTCAGAATTAACTAAATTTATTTGATAAAAATAATACTTATTTACCAATACCATACCATATAGTCTTAAACTAGCTAATTTTGCATAATATTGAATATTTTAAAAAAGCTTATAAAGTTTTTATTGAAATACATAGTTTAGACGTTAAATGAGGTTATAACAATGATATTTAAAAAAAATATTTTAAGATATTTTTGCATTGCTAATTTTAGAAATAGGAAATATACCTGTTCCCTGTGCACTCCATTCTGTATTTATTAATCTTGCTTTCTAAGTCATGCAATGGCACACTATTAAGTTTTAAAATCACTAAAGGCTATTATTATTTTTGACACAATACCTGTGTTATAAATAGGCCATTAGTTTTTTTACGTCCTAACTGTTTGTGATATAATAAAAATAGGCCTTATTTTTTTATATCCTAACTAGCTGTCGTCCTAAATATGCTATTAATATACTTAACATCCTAACTAGATGCATTATAAATAGGTCATTATTATATTAACATCCTACCTAGCTATGTTATGAACAAGCCATTATTACTTTTTACGTTCTACCTAGCTGTGTTATGAAAAGACTATTATTCCTTATTACATCTTAACTAGATGTGTCATAAATAAGTCATTATTATTTGTGTTATAAATGTTAATACTTTTTTTTTCAGGTAAGTTCAAGTATCTATACGAAGATAACAAGATAAAAATAAAAATATAAAGGCTTTGAGGGGTCCAAGGTAAGTCTTAATTTACTTTGATTCATTCTCCATCCAAAGTCCAAATTCAAAAAAATTTGAATTATATTACTTATCTAATTTTGAAATTGTATATTATATGTTAGTTAGAATTATGTACGTATATCTTCACGGTTTTATTCCTCAGTGGTTGTGACCAGTGGCTGGATACATACCCACAAACTAATGTGAGGAACAATCTCTTCACGAACCACGTACTTCAGTCCAGATACAAAGGTGACTCAATATATTCGTATGTTTTTGATATATTTTATGTATAATAATGTTTATATACCTAAGTTTGGTATTGACATTGACAAGTTATACCTAGATTGACTTCGACTTGTTTGAAACCATAGACCTGTTTTAAATGCTTACAAACTCATAACACTTCCTGAAGATTTCCGGTTAAACTTGGTAGAATTTGAAGTATAGAGATCGATCAAGAACATTGCATGAACAAGTAACTAGCTGTAGAATAAAACTGGCGCGCAGGCAAAATAAAAAAAAGTTTGCAAAAATGTAAAAACCGCGTAAAATGTATGCCGCCTTTGTAATTATTTACTTAAATTCGTATTTATGTTGATACCTTTATAAAAAAAATAGTGCGTTTGCCTCAATTAGTATATAGTAATAATTAAATAAATAAATGTACTATTGTTATTTATAGGTTACACTTATTTCTTTTCTCATAGAGGCTGAGTGTATCACTCGTTTGCAAAATTATTTTCCCTAGTGCGCCGTCCTTTGAATCCCTCGCTGCGCTCCGGATTAAGAATCTCCACCTTGGATTCAAAATAGCGCTCTCGCCGTAAACATATTATTTTGATCCCTTGTAATACAATTCACTATTTCTTTCGTATTTGTTTAAGTATATATTTAAGGTGTCACACGAAGGATCAGCATAAACCCAAAGACACCTTATAAGTGTTAATCCATCAATCCTTTTCCGTTCCACAAAAACATTATATACTCTTACGTAGATACCTACATTTTCGCATGCTTCAGCAAAATAGTGCCTTTTGTATTTTATTTATTTAGTTGAGTAGAAGTTTTTGTGCTACTTAAACTTTTTTACTCAGTATTGAAAAAGGAAAAACAATTTAGTCTTTTCAAATGTTTCATGACTTTATTAAAATTATTACCTACTTAGTAGAAATATTTGCAGATAAACTTCTGTGTGTATTGGAAAATATTATAATACTTCGTACTAATGTAATAGTTCGTCCGCGTAGACTTTTTAAAACGGAACTCTCCTTCAAATGTCTTGTCAACCTTAGGGGATGATTTTCTAAAAACGGTGAAAAACAACATAATTTTCAACCTACATGCCAAATACACGTTTTTATTTTTTTTAGTTTTTTTATGCGTTTAGCTTTAATAATGTCGTAAACAAACATCCATTATTCCCGTTGAATTTTGCAAAAATTATTATTATTATTGTTTCTTTTATACCACTAAGCAAACAAGTTAACGGTCCGCCCCATACTAAGCGGTCGCCGCAGCCTAGGGACACTTGCAACACCTGTGGCATCTAAGCGAAATGTCATGTCTCTAGACCCAGTTGTTTTGGATGTGTGTCGATATATCAGACAGTTCATATAGATGATAGATAGTTCACTTATTATTTTTATTGCAAAGAGGATCCTATGCCTTAACTTTCAAAAGAAATTATTTTCTGAAATGTACCTACATTCTTATGTAGTAGCTTCAAACTGATGTAAAAAACTATAATGAAAAATTTATAAAACAGATATTGTATAGCAAACCAGAGTAGCAATCGTTTTTTTCGTCTATAGGGATCAGATATCCTCGATAATTACAGTATTAATTGGTAAAAGTTTGTCTGTATCTAGAGATCTATAAATTATTTTAATTCCTCAAAACTACATTATTTATGAGCAGCATAGGCTATTTCTTATTTAAATAAAAATAAGATTTTATTTTGAAATCAATATTTGCAAATCAGGTATCAAGAAAAAAAGCACTTATCGTAAAAAGGGGCAAACTGATTTTTGGCATAGAAATGTTAGCTAGAGGGACTAAATGGGACATATAATACTTTTCATTTTGCAAGCATTTTGTAATTTTGTGTCTAAAAATAGAAAACAATTGTAGAATATTATTATAAAAATCATATATAATAAAGATATAATTTACACGTTCAACACTACACACTTATACCTGGCGATTTTTATTTATAACAACCTCTTTCATCTCACGCACCATTCTACGTGAAATGGAGTAAACCTACTACTTTACGTCGTGACAAATAATCCATTGACTTAATTTTTGTCACAGAAGAGATATATGTCAGGATGGAGAAGGAAAGATAACACTTTTAATGGGAATAGATTTTCAATGGGTGATATATATCGCGGGGCTCTTTTTTTTGCATCCGTGTCCAATTCAAATAGGCAAAGGAGGTATATTATTCCTAGTCTTTCACTGTACTGCTTATTACTATAAAGCCGATATTTATGACTTATGGAACATATATTAGGTCACCTTAGTTTATATGCACTGTTTCAGAAGCAGTTTGTGGCGATGAGCTAACCATCTGTCACTAGGACTTAAGTGGTTGGTGACAAGATGCTGTCTCCCACGTTATGGTGTAGTTATTTGGGGCCTTAAGCCTTCACGTTTTTTATATATATACATAATTGCAACGGAGCAACGAGATGACCTGATTTTTGGCATAGAAGAAAGAATAATAGACCACAAAATACTTTATATCCTGTTCAAGAGTTCCCATAAGAATATTTTTTCCGTAAAAATAGTGCCCCGTAGTATACAAACAAGCTTTGCTTTGCTCTTTAATGGCTTTATATGTCTGAATATAACAGTCTTGCTGGCTTTACATATACCTATCGTAATTTGTGATCCTTTCGTACTCATAACAACCTCAAAGAGGTAAAATGTTTGACGTCGACTGAGATTGGTTGGATAAAGTTCCTTAAACATCTCAAAGCTCCTTTGTTAATATCTGTTAGTCGTATCTCCTTATAAATGCTGTGAATGTGATACAATTTAAGATTATTATAGGATTGCAGCGAGGTTTAATCCGTGTTATTTTAGAACTAACAAAAATATGCTGTAGACGTGTCAACTCTCAATTGAGATGAGTTGTCTACGAAAAGTAGTGAAATCTCATAAGTCTAGGAGGTGGATATAAGTAAATAAGTAATTTTGGCTAAATTCTTAAACTCGTCAAATTCCGTTCTTTACAATCTACTAAGACTAATTATATGAGCCCATGATATATAAACCTAATGGCCTAATCTAGATTATTAAGAAAAATAGGAATAGATTTGTTTATTTAAAATTATATTCGAACATAAGCATCTTTGGCCTTGGTCAGTCATTGCATAGAACGCCGCTAAGCACAGGCGCGCAATACCCGTTTATGTAAATAAGCAGAAAAGTAGGAGAATGTAGGTATTATTAAGGACCAAAACAAGAAAGAAATGCTCCTAATCTATCTGTCCATCTTTCCCTCCGTATGTATCCAGAACGTATTTTCTCATTATTTATTATTTATGTCGTAAAACAATAATTAGATTAAATTATCTTTAATAAGGTGGCATTTCGATATCTCTTATAGTTTGGCTGGGTTTTTGGGATTTCGATAAGGGAGTCATCAGATACTCCAAAAAAATCAAAAAACAGGTTTCGGTAGTTTTCTCTTTATGTGAATATTTAAGCCCTATCTATAACTGTAACAAATTACAGCTCTCTTGGTAGAGGATAATGATCATAAATCAGTCAGTCAGTGTCGAATGTTCGTAACTTTGCATCCCTATAACTTCTTAACGGGTAAAGCTATAAACTTAAAATTTGACGGTTCCTACTAGTACCTTTAACTTATTAAATAAACAGCCTTCTACAATAAACCCAGAACTACTAGGCAGAAGCGTGAAAATACGCCGAAATGCTTCCTGCTTCCGGGAATAGATGGTACCGCAGTTTGTCTTCCCGCTCGAGATTGACTTTAAATAAAATATATGAATTAAAAATACTGCTGCGGTTCCTGAGACCGGTGATAAGTGGTTAAGGGTTAATAAAAAAAACCATACCATATGGGGTGCTACCTGTATGCCTGAACTGAAACGGGTGAGACTATCGAGAAAATAGATATATATGCCTTTACGTGATATTTTTTGATGCTAAAACATACGTAAATAAAAACGTGGCTAAAAAGTTCCCGTGAAGTCACGTACTGGTCGCGTTAAATTACCCTGTTAAGCCCCGTATAAATTAATGAACATTGCAAACTGGCTCTGACCCCACGCAACCCCCTCTACCCTCACACTTACCTGTCTTACTCCAATGATAGAACTATTTCCATTGCCGCGTGCGGTAATATTGTGTGCTTTAAATACCTTCGAGCGCGGCATTGTTATCGACAATTGATAGCAGACAATAGAACGATGAGCAAAGAAAAATTTCAAGCTGGTTTCAAATCGTAATCGTTTATTTTTTTCTATTAAAGCATATGTAAGTAAATTTTTTCTATAAGTTAACTTACGTTACTTAGCACCCGTTCAAAAGTCAATTTTTTTAACAGCAAGCTGGAACGTCGTTTGTACCGATCTTGGCCTCAATAACACATTTTAGTTAAGACTTGAACATAGAGTAAATTTTCTAAGTCTATGATTACTGTGAATATAGGCGAATAGGAACAGAAACCTACGCATTGTGATTTAAATTTTAACAAAATCTTTTTAGGCCAGTTTTGAAAAAAAAATAATAAAAAATAAACCTCAATTTTTACTCCCCATATCCCTTTTCGTAGTTCGCAAATACTCCGCAAAAAGCTGAGTGATTATACATCTTTGTCTTTTGGGATCTTATTGGGAACAGTGTCGAGCACACCAGACTCTGGGGGTTCGGGAGAAAAGTGTATGCAAGTACTTTCACGGGTCTCGTGAAGTATGACTTGCTTGCATACATTTTTCTTTTTAATTCCAGATTCTGGCGTACTGAGGATTGTTCCCAAAAAGTAACCAGGTGTGTGTAGCGATAAGTATGTAGTTCTCGGTGCTGAATATTTTTTGGCTGGAAATAGTAAATTTGCGTTGGAGATGATTTGTAATAATATTAATCTCGGGAAAACGGCTTGTACTGAGTACTGAGTGACTGAGTTTAACTTACTTATACAAATATCACTGCACCATTTAAAATAATTATAAAAAAATTCTGCCCTTAAGGGTCCGTAATTAATACCAATAAAATTGGTTATGTTTGTCGATCTAGATCTCAGTTGTATATTATTTTATGAGTTTCATATTTTGACACAAGAAACTTGAACTGTTGGTCTTTAAACGCTTGAACGTTGAAACACGATTTTTGACATTTTACTCGATACATTTATTTTTCGAAAAAAATAACTTGTTTCGCACACATTTTTTGTTAAATCTTTAAAACGAAAGGCTATTTCGTGATTATTTTAAAAAAGATTGATAGGCAATAATAATATCTTAATACGCTCAAATCAGTTTTTTGATAACTATCGTAGTTTTTTTATAAACGACGTTTTATTGATTTTTCGCCAGATTTACGCGTGGCGACTGAAGTTTTGATCACTGAGTCAGAAAATGGTGTTGCACTGTACAGGTCAAAGGTATAAATAAATCTCTTAAGCCTTTCTTTTGTTATGAAGCAACAAACAAACCTTTCCCTATGTAAAAAGTGGAAAAGATAGGCCGTGGCTGGAGGGAAAGGAAACATTCTTTTATTTTTGGATATATCACCTATTCAAGCCGGGAATAAAACCTGTAAAATATGAAAAAATTATATTCTGTATTTTATGACATCAGTCGAAAGGGTAATTCATAAGAATCATTTACTTTTAAATAACAAAGTACCGTACATTAAAAAAAAAAACCTAAATGATAAAAAGTTTTAACAGTTAATTTTTTTTTTATTAAAAGTTTAATTTAATTACTTTTTACTGTACTTTATAAATCATATTTCGTTTTAATTGATATTTCTTAACTAAAGACACTGTTTTTTCGACAAAATTGATCGTTATGAATCCTTCCGATCGATATAATAAAATACATTTCCAATTTTATTTACCTATATTAGAAAGTAATGTACTGTTTTCTTTCAATAAAATTAACTTTCATCAATATTTAGAGTACTTTCCCTCTAAAAACAGGCTTTCATTTTCACTCTTTAACTTTCTAGAGTGCAAAATAGGCAAATGAAAATTTGTTTGACTATGCCGATAGTTTTGTAGATATAACCATAAACAGTTAAAAGGTTTCCTTTTCCTTCAAAAGTACATGCAGACAAAGGCGCAGGAATAAGCTAGTAAGCGATAAAGCAATTGACATACAAACCTTTATTTTTATAATATTAGTAAGACATTATTAAAATTGAGATGAACATCATAATAAGTAATAACATCTACGCAGGTAAAATCGCATAACATGCTATTCATTTTAAAAGCTTACATTATAGATTATAACAGGATCCCTGTTACCGAATACACTGGCTAGGTGCTCAGAAGGAGAAGAAAAGATAGAGGGAGGTCAGAAGTCGGCAAAGAAATACTTTTCAAAGGTAAGGCAGGTTATATTAGTATACTCTTTCATTTTATCGTAACAGCTTTTAATGAACAATATTCTTATCACATATTTTTTTTTTTTTTTCTTTTTTTTCTGAGCTGACTATGCAGTTGGCTGTTGCAGCCATTACTGCTTCACCGGACTTTTGGGGCGAGACTCTGAAGGAGCCTCAGCCCATATAGCGCCCAACGCTCAAGGGCTTCCCGCGGGGGAAGCCTCGGCTTGGGTTGTCGCTCTTTATCACATAGGGTGATTCTTAACACTTAAATATCTAGACCACAGCTACCTATTTCACAATTATATAGGACTACCTAAATACGTAGAAAGATAGCAAAACGCAAGCCTGCCTACACAGATTTTTACAGTGTAGTTTTAAAGCTTCTATTAGGGAACTAGTACAATCTGGTTTCTTCGGCCTAGAGCCCGATTCGACGTCTTGCTCGCTGCAGGCACCCCTCAGGTCACCGCCGCCGTAGAAAGGAGACGCGGACGGGACTGATTTTATATGGCCTAACAGCGTGTGATTAGTAGTGAATATGCCGCCCGTGGCAGGCACAAGGTAAGGCCGCACGTGGCTAGTACAGTGCAAGATCGCACGTGAGAGCAGCTCGCCAGTAGCTTCGGCGCAGAGCAGGTCGCCCCGTAGCCTTGGTGTGTAGCGGTGTTCAAGACAGCACCACTACTGTACAGGCCGAGGGTTTGGAGTCAAGGAGACTCCGGACAGGCCGAGGATTTGGAGTTCAGTAGACTCCGGCCTCCCACAGTATAAGGACAGCAAAGCAGCTGCAGTACGCCGTCGTTAGTAGACGAACGTGCACCAGCCCACAGAGAAGTCTTCTCGCGGACCTCAGTTACAGCGTAGAGCCGTAGAAGAGTAATATATATACGTTGTATATATATACTAAGAACCGTACTGTCAATGAGAAAGAGAAATGGATTAGTGACTTACCCCTAATTCACTAAACACATCACTAGAGAAAATAAATATAAAATATTACCGAGGACGGCCTTTTTTAAAGAAGAGAAGTAGATATGCAATTAATTTGCAGTTTAGTAGTAGAATCCGTGAAAATAATGATCAACAGAATTTTTCACAACCAGGTCAAGCAGAATGTAAAGTAATCTGTTTTGACTTAGCGATGTCAAACATCTAGAGATTCTTTGATCTCTGTACTTAAATTACAACAGTGGTAATGGCCCAGAAACTTCCATCGTTTCCTACATCATCCGGAGACGGACCACCGGAGACGGTCGTTCCGTTATGAGATGATCTAATTAAAATCTCAGAACTGCAAAGCTCTCTTTAGCCGTCATATATTTATAGATATAACATGTCAGTTTTAGCAAAGTATGTGTATTATCTTCTGTGTAATAAATAAGATCCATATCCGTAAGCTTATTCTACACATCTCCAAGTTTGACAGTTCATCCTTCTGTTAACTTTAAGTACTACTTAAACGACATCTGATATTAAACTTAGTTCAAAACCCCTTTTGTTGATAATGCTTTCTGTAATGGGAGTCTCAAGTGCGTTGTAATGTTTTAGACAAAGATTTTTGATAATAAAGCATTTACAAGTACCTATTCGCCAGCGCCGATTATATTGCTACGGGCACCAACAGCTATTTCGTAATAATATCCGTAGCACGGATTAATTTTTTGTCGTTAATTTTCCGAACATTTTTGTTTCATACAAGCCCTTACATGTATGGATACAACAAAAATTAAATCAGCCAAATCGGTAGAGCCATTCTAAATTCATAGGTACTCCGTCAGCAAGAATAAATCAAAATTTAAAAACCACTACTTTAGTCCCTCGAAAATAATAATGCACTTTAGTCCACCTGCGCTGTGCTATAATTACACACACACTTTTAGAGCTGAGAAGTGAAAATGTAATTGTCCGTGCAGGAGTGGTAAAAAATTTGTACAACGCCATCTATCCGAACGAAGGAGAACGTGGAAACTTTCAGCACTTTGTAGTAGTGTTCGCCATATTCAACATTACAGTGGCGTGACTTGGTTGGGAAACGTCGAGTTTCTCGAAGACTAGGCTAGAGGACGCTACGCGAATAATCTTTGTGTATTGCAGTGCACAATATGGTACACTGTACAGTAGGTACAATCCTATTGGTAATGATATATTTTAGAACTAGTTAATAAAATTAGCAAAACATTATTTTTTCGATTATAAATTAAAAGAATATAAAACGCAAATTAAGTTACAAAATACGTCATTTTAGTCTAATTCAAACGTATTCTATTTTCAAGTGTTTTATAATATGGAACAAGATATTTAAAGAGTTACTTTTCATTCCGAAAAATTCAAAAATTTTCCACAGGAACAACTATGACCGAAAACACGTACGAACTATAGCTATTGTTTGCTATAAAGAGTTGCCGCAGAAATCCTTTGCCAATAACCGAATTTAGCACGGACGGAGCCGCTGGCAAAAGCTAGTAATATAAATAAAAACCCTATCGACTGAACTGAAAATCACAAATTTATTCAACAATGATACGAATAAATTGTTGTCATCTTCTCCAATTTTCGATTTAATTAAAGTTTAAAAGCTTTTAAAATGTTGATGACTACAATTTGAAACTTTGTGTTCTTTTGCTGACAGATTCGGTCGTCGGCCGAGCCACGCCCGCGGCTTTGACGTCATAGGCGTGACGTCAGAAGCGCACCTACCTCCCTCTCTCTCCCCACGACTCACATCTCCCTATCCGGGACTTCAGCTCCACTAATATATTTATTTCAATAGGATCCTCAATTTGATAATACCAGAGATTTAACTAATATCTATTATAATATTATATAACGCCATTAATACGATGAAATTAATTCGGTTTAAGTCGACTTTGTTCAAGTATAATTAGATTCTTAATAGGAGTTAAGTTACACCTCAATTAAACATTAAAAATTAAAATCGTAAACCCGTAAATTTATTGTTTTTATGGAAGCAGCACTAATAATAACTTAATTTTTTTACGATGCGTACACTTTTTTTATTTATAGTGTTTTTCAGTGAAAAATTTAATTATAATTTGCAGAATAGGATTATTACTGCCGATTAATACCACAATAAATTCAGTTTTCGTTTAAAATAATGAAACCATAATTCTGTTTAATTTAGTAGATAAAATTATGTAAATTAAAAAGTTCTACTATTTGAGACAATTTCTTGTGAAATAAACAAAGCCAAATATTTATTTTTTAGGATTTGTTTTTATTATTGTAGTGCTTTTTTATAAACAATAAAATACACAAATTAAGCTTGCTTATGATATAAACGATGTGATGATACATAGAACAAAATTGGAGTACATTCAATTAGTATTGACTGCAAATATTTTTAATGCTTTGTAATATTAATAATTTCAGTTTTTAACTAATTATTTTGCTTATTTACTTTTTAATTGGTACGAAAATAGAAACTGTAAATTTTTAAGATACTATACGTTATATTTAAGGATTAAATCACTGATCGTCGCTGTGACTATATACGCATGTGCAAACGCTTATATAGTAGATTATCACTAACGTATTTGACCCCGTTTACGCTTCACTGACTGCAATCCCAAAAAACAAAGGTTTTTACGCAAAGTTTCATTAAAGTTGGAAAACGTTTTTTTTAATATTTATTATTATATGTATGTACTGATGTATTGTGTATATAATGGTGTATATATGTACAAGCTGCCCTGGCTCTTTCGGTAGTAGTAGGGTTAAGTAAAGCCCTAGATGTTTCCACTTTGGAACATAGAGTAACATACACTTTTTTTTTTCGTAACATAGAAGTTACCAGAAAGTGACGTAAAATTATTGTAAGGCTGATTGTACAATGCGTTGTTTTCGGCGTGCAAAAATATGTGCTGGGTTCTCGTAGTTCTTTCTGCAATAAATTTAGTTATAGCAAAAAAATAGTTAATGCACGTGGAGAGGACAAAAAATTACTAAAACTGTACGCCGGCGTTGGAAACGTTTAATTTTGCAACTCTGAATAAGATAGAAAAGTTAGAGTAAGGTATTGTGTTTCATCCCCGAGTACCGCTGACTGGTCTGATCCTCAAGAGTCCACCGTGGTCTTTTGAAGTAATGGATCGGTCGCACTACGTTACGTTCCGCGACATAAATATCTATCCTATCCAAAGTAGAACGTTATCCTCTTGTTTTTTGATACCACTAAGGTGGCAAACAAGCTTGCAGTCCGCCTGATGGTAAGCGGTTACCGCAGCCTATGGACGCTTGCAACACCTAGGGGGCATCACTCGCGCATTACTATCAAGTTGGATAGTTTTGGTAGACTTGAAGTACTTGGAAGCGGTATTAAAGTGACCAGATACTAGGCATTGCCATCGGCATTACCAATTTTGCGTAAGTGCTGGCTTTAGTATCGGAATAATTAAAGTTGGTGCCAACGAAAACAAGTGTATCAAAAATTGGCCTAAGGTGAAAACATTTCAAAGTTGCATAACAAAGCTCGGTCGCCCAGGTATTTACTACTGATTAGACTATCACTATAAAAATATCAAGTTTTATGATGTCAAAAAAAAACAGACTTTTGGCTAAATTTGGGGGTATGGCTTACATATATTTTAACAATACATTTAAAGACTTCAAGATCTACATAATCTAACCAAGATCTACCTTCATAACAATTTACTAAGTACTTGATTTTAACAAGCACTCAAAATGTGGACCAAATTTTTTTTCCAAATAGTGGAAAAACCTACAACCTTACCTACCTAGTGACTGCCTGCTGATCTAAGGGGCGTGGGTTCAATGCCCACCCAGGGCAAACATTTATATAAAAAACATTTTTTTGGTCTTTGTTCTGGGTATTCTCTATGTATAATATGTATGGATTTACAAAAAAGTATAAGTATTTCTTTCTGTTGTCTACATAGGTTTAGGGTCAGATGACGATGTGTGTTTTTATTTATTACATAAAACATAACACACACACACACACAAACACACACACACACACACAGACATACTATATTTGTACTTCATAAAATAAAACAAATAAACAAAACTTTATAATTTTCATAATAAGTACGGTGCCGCATGATGAAAAACCTCCTTTTAAACCTTATTTTTAACAAGAAGCTTCTCAGTTAATGAAACCTTAACACATAAAAAGCAAACCCTTGGGGACTTTGCGCTTAATTAAAAAGCCGAAATAATATAGCCTCTAACTTGCAACATTTGGACGTATACACAATTATATTAGACGTAAATAAAATTAATTGTAATTTACTGCTTACTTACGTAGTAAACGTAGGTATATAAGATAAGTGAAGTAAATTTCTGTTTACGTAAACCGTTAAGCTACAATTGTTTCTGCAAAACATAGGGCTGCTGCGAAATGAAGCTGAAAAACTGAGGAATTATTCCTATGCCAATTAAACTTTTGCCGTTAAAATAATCTGTAACTAAATACTAAGTAATTCTATAAATTAAACTAAATGTAAGGTTTCTTAATATGTTTCAGCTAATATAGTATTATAGTATTATTTATTTAATTAAGAAACCATTTTGCATAAAACAACATTTTTATGTATTTGTTATTACATGTTACCGTTTTGAGACATTTAAGCTTTTTAATAGTTACAAATATTGTACCTAAATATTAACCATAAGACTGCTGACTCACCGTTAAATTAGAAACAGGGTTTTGAAACACCACATTTTTAAAATGTGTCTTACATTTACGTAATAAATATCTGATAAAAATGTTTGTATGAATATATATATTATAATAATATATAATAATAATAATAATCATAACATACATACATACATACATACATTTACATATATGTCTGTATGTATGTATTTAAACAGAAGTTAAGAAATTAAACTTTACTCTTGAAATAAAAGTGTTTCGCAAACAATTTAGGTTTTCTGATAATTAACAAATGGTGTTTTTTTAATTTCAATAAAGGGACTGGTTTTCAAGAATTTTTTTTAAGTATTTATTTTCGCCCAAACTCTTCTTTGCTATGTAATTAGGTATGGCTTTTTTTAAATATTTTTTTGGTTTTTTTTGTGACCTTAAGATATCTTTTTGAAATATAAAAGAAAACGGCTTGTACATTATAATCAATCGGCAAATAGTCGTCTATTTATCGCCGGAAAATTCTTACGTTTACCACAACGTCAGGGACCAGCTTTCTTCTACCGACCAAAACCCAGCCTTAATCCCGTGGATTTTCCAAAAAGAATGTCATACAAACCTTGTCCTGATAATTGCGCACACACCAAAAAAAGAACTCAGCCAAATCAGTCGAGCCGTTCTCAAGTTATATACATGTGGCTATAGATTACTATTTATATAGGTAAGACAAGATAAATGCCACGATAGCAGTGAAGTAATATTGCTATAAAATTCTAGTTTGCACTTGATTTTTTCTTTTTGGTTTTTTGCGGTATGGTTTTTTATTTTTTGAATAATTTATTTTTGGAGCAAAAGCAAAAAAGAAGCGTCAAAAATATTTAAAGATACACAAGGTAGAAATTTTAAAGGGCAGTTATTATAATCGTTATAGCTGCACGTATACAAAATAAAACGCAATTTTTACAATTATTATTTTTATGTCGTTTGACATAGTTTCTTATAAGGATCAAACTTTTATACGGGGTCAATTGATGTAAGAGAATTTTAAAAGAATTTTTAAAAATTACGCATTTTTGTGGGACTTTTATAAGTAATTTCTCCAATTTTTTTATATTCCATTCGATTTTGTTAAATCAAAAGTTTGTATGGGATCAAATAACGGCGTAGAGGATAGATAATTTAGTTTTGTTAGTTTAGCAAATTTTTGTAATTCTACTTCAACTTAACAGAATGTTAAACAAAGTGGATCTTTCACTTAGTTTAATGCTCTAAAAGCCATATATTATTTTTAAATATATGACGGATGGGAATAAAACACACATTTAGGTTAGGTCCTGTAATAGGATATATGCTACTATTTATACTGAAAAAAAAGTTCCTGCGGGAATAACTATAACCGAGCTTAAACGAACTATATCTACAGCTATAGCTGACTAAAGCAAACTACATAAGTATAATTAAGGAGAAGACGTAGAAATTCTACGCCGGAAACCAAACTTAGGGCGGGCAGAGCCGCTGGCAAAATCTTGTAATTAGTTCTAAAAATGTACAGATTAATAAAGCTTCATAAATATAGTATAGATTAACAAACATACTCAAAAATACAGTCAAATTGTAAACTTGCATTTTTCTTTTTAAGCCCGTTGGTTAAAAAAGCCTACAAAGGATTCAAAGGCGAATACGCAAACCCTTAGTATTTTAATAACACATATTCACAAGTCATCACCGTATATTTCTTTTGTTTTCTTCCATTTATCTGAATCTCTCGTAACAATAAATTGTCATATTTTGATAAAATGTAGCAGAGCAGTATCAACTAAAAGTTGGTAAATACCATTTCATGAAGGTTGTGTAATCGGCCGGTCTTTGCCGGTTAACTCATTAGTGAAATTACTTTTGTAACATGTAAGGTAAACTTGTATGAGAATCTTTTATATACAACCTTCAGCTTTGACAATATTTTTCGACATTTTTCTCTACCTTCGTTTAATTAAAATGATCAACCAATTTTTTGGATTTCAGACGTCCATTTTTGATGTAATCTGTGTTTTAAAATTATATATGTAAACTTTCTCACTGTTATGAAAAAATTAAAAACCTTTTCATGATATAGAATTTTTAATTCTAAACAACTTTTAGTTGAAACTTTTCCGAATAAATGCACATTTTTTTATATACTGCAAGTTTTCGAAAAAAAACAACACAAAAATAAACACGTGTATAGTACTCAGTTAGCAACAACTTGCGTGCTGTCGCGTTTGTGTTAATGTTACGAAGATCTTCAATATTCCAAAAAAAACCCTACATTAAAAAGGATCTAAATGTTCAACTTTTTTGTCTAAATTAACTGGAATTTTATTTGATTATGAGTAAATTTTGGTGACTTGTCTTACATTAATTTCGGAACAGTAGCGAGTGAAGGAAACAAGTGAAAGTCTCAATTCAAACTTTATGTTGTTAAGAACTTTATTATCATTTAGTAATAATTGATATATAATAAATACTCTGAGCCTTTACTCGTTTTGTTTTTGGGTACGTACCCAAAATGTGCCAAATTGGGGATTATCTAACTAAAAAAAAGTAATTATTTTAGGGGTTCCGATACAAGTAACACATATTCATTGTTTTTACTTATAGCGTAAAAAGACTAATTAATACATTCAAACTTCTAACTTGCAGTTAAAATAGTGTGAGCTTTAAAGTATAACAAGAAATTAATAATAAAAAACGTGTGAGACGGGCCCGAGCCATCATCTTAATTTACATACGGTAATCTAGCGATGTTTGTTAGAAACTATTTTAAAATTTGAATTTTGCATGAATTGCGAACAATGACTCTTGACAAACTTATATGCATGTGAAAACCAGCAAAAACATTTTCCCACTTACATTCGTTACTGACTGGCATATGAGTTCTGAAAAGGGGAAGATGCAAATTACCGAAATACTTTTATGTCAGATTTCATGTTGAGCGCTTTATAGAAATATTAAAATGTAGAAACTCCAGAATACATTTATTTGATTTTTGGTCGTATCTTAAAATGAAATCTTCAGTACTTTAACAAATGAATTAAACATCAAAAAAAATGTTTATTTATTTATCTGAAATTCAAAGGATATATATAACCAACAAATAAAAACACCTTTATTAGTCCCGGACAGTTTAGATTGTTTTTAATATTTCCCGGGTCTGCTACGTGCGTAGACTAACGTAGAGCCGCGTAGCTGGGGCGCGTAGCAGCCGACAGTCGTAGTAATTTTTTAAATACTTTACTAATTACTTATTAAACTTGAACAACAACTTATTATTAATTTCAATTAGTACTAATTAAATTCTTTAAAAACGTTTATGTCGTTCAGTTAATTACATAAAACTGTGTAGTATGAAGTGTAAATACCTGTTTCTGCATAAAGAATCGAATTAACTGTTTTCAATTCGATCCACAATAATCTTTTGTTTTTAGGGTTTCGTACCTAAGGAAACTACACCCTATTACTACACCTGCGCTATCAGTCTGTCTGTTTTTCCGACTTTTAACAAGCTATGACAGATTTCTTAACAAACATTAAAAAAAATAAGGTTTTCTTCATACAAGAAACATGTTTTTGTTGTTTTTGCTCTATGGTAAATAAAAAAAACTGGTCAAGTCCGAGTCGGTGCATTCAGTGTTGGTACGGAATGCCGATGCGCGACTCTTTTTCACACTTAGGCGATTTTATATGATTTGCAGGTGGACTAACTAGTAACTCAAAAAGTCTTAATTGAAAATATTAGAAATTTAAATTATTATCTGTACGTTTGAAACTTTGGAATCAAAGCTTAAAATATTAAATTAAACTCATTTACTTCTATTGCATTTCGTCCTGAACAATACATTTAGTATATTACTGTATATATTTATTTTTATTAACCTAGTTTTAGTTCAACGTAAAAGTAAGGTATCTTGTAATATCTAAAATCCAGGTTAGCATGAAGATACCTTATGAATGGCGTCGTCTCGGAAAGCTTCCTATTTTCACAAAGGCCTTGTAAAATACAATAGACACGAGTCACTTTCTACGTATTCTCGTATTGAATATTGAACTAAGTATATACCTATATTTTAATATCAGCCATCATTATTAATTTGGTGTTCAACTTTATCTGATATTACGTACTTATTTGTTATTTATTTCGGACTAGGGGTAACAATAGCTACACGTTTATTAAAATTTAAGAAAAGTAGTTGCTTAAAATGCTTAGTTCTTAAAAATTATATAAATTTTCTATGATTCTGTATATTTAGCTTCGCAATATTGTTAAAGGACAATATTGAAAAATTTGTATTGAATATGTAAACTTGTTACAGCGTGAAAGATAAAGAACTAAATTAAATGTGATGCGGTTTCATTGTCTGAAAGTCAGGTTAAGTTTCAGTAGAACATATTTAGTCAATAATTTATTTAGTCACTCGAGGCAAAAGACGATTTATTAATAATACTACTAATTAAATAATTAATAATACTTATGAAAACCACAATAATGAAAAAAATGCTTAAGTGAGTTTGTTTGTTCTTTAAGTCGCAAGGAAATACCCGATTGAACTTAAGTTTGGCACAAAGATAAATATAGCAGGGAGGCTGAGAAGGACATAGGCTATTCTTTATCCCGGAAGATTGAAAATTTCCTGAAGGAATAACTTTAACCGAATCCCACGTGGATGAACGATAGCTACAGCAGTAGACTGCTATTGAAAACTTCTTGTCAATATAATTAAGGAGTTGCCGAAGAAATCCCACACCGATAACCAAATTAAGCGCAGAAGGAGCTGCTGGCAAAAGCTAGTAATAAATAAATCACCAATAAATAAATGCTCTGTACCAAAATTGACCATTTTTTACATGAAAATATATTATATATAGTTTTCGGTTCGCTGAATGTAATTATAGAAGTTTTAATTGACAGTCAGCTCTTAGTGTTTATTTGTGCTATAGGTATTCATTCATATATATATGCGTTAGATTATAGACGACATAGAAAGAAATAATTATAAGCAACGAGGTAGGTAATCAGCTGACCCTGAGTAAGACGTCACACGTCCTCTTCATTCAATCATAAACGCGTGAGAAGTATTTTATCATATGAAATGACTACAGTAGTATCAAGTCACAGTAAAAAGACATAGCAGTAGGTTTTTAAATCAGTTATATAATTTTTTATTAAGGTGAATCAGAACCGTAAAATATCATGACCTTTTTAATTAATATTATTGATACTTCCTCCCATTTAAATTTAGGCACTATATTTCCTTCCACAGTAAATTATAAATGCAAAAGTGAGTTTCTTTCCTTTACATCGCAACAGATCATCCTATGGAACTAAAATTTAGTACAAGGAAAGTTGAAGAGACAGAAAAGGATACTTTTTATCTCAAAAAATGTTTCAACAGGAATAATGTATATAACCGATTTCGACGTGTACGAACCATAAAGCTAAGTTATAGCTTGCTATAGCAAACTTTATTACTATAATCAAGGGCTGCCGTAGGAATTCCACGCTAAAAACCAAATTTATCTAGATAAATATCACCTCAATTATATAGGTACACAAATAGCGCATGTAAATTATGATACATATGTTGTATAATCTTAGTATGCAAGAACCCGAAAATGCCCAATTACAAATACTAATCAAATTAGGGTTTTATTAAAAAAATAATTAGTAAATAAATATTGGAAATATTTATTAGTAAATATAGCTTGTGTTTATGGATACTAGACAACGGATAAAAATACATATACTATAAAACTTTTTTTGTAAATACATAAATATAATACATGTATGACAATCACTGAAGGAAATAGTATTTTATACTTGGGATATTTTTGAATGCGGTTTTAAAACCCAAAATGGATATGAAAAACAAAGTATTTAAAGTCACATAATAAATAGTTTACATTTTGTAGGCAACCATATTGGTCCTGCCCCCGGGCATAGGTTAGTACGAAGAGTGTGCTTGTGGCTCTATTTACAATATCCAGGTTCCCATTTCCTAAACAAAGCGTTGAATAAATAAGAAAATCTCCAACAATTTCAAAACCTGTCAAATCCATCATTAGACCGAAATAAGTTGACAGATTAACAAAACACTCGATTTCGAGCTCAAAAATCGATTAAATCCTAAAGCCGAGTTGAGGTCTCGAGGTGGAGGGCTCTCGTGAAGAGTTTTTGAGAATGCTGGATGTTGGGGGGGCGCATGCGCGGGGAGGGGGCACGCTCTGACGTCACAAGTCGCGCCCAGATCGTCAGTGCTTCCCGCGACCGCGCGACCACTTACGCGCGACTTACGCCCAAATAAATACACACACGACTGCGAGCTTCCGATCTTAATTCCCCTAACACCTTTAGTACGGTTCAATATACCTAAGTCCTAACGGTGTAAGATGCGACGGAGATAACTCGTTTTGTTACGTGATATGTGATTTAATTCGTTTTGTGGACACGCGGTCAGATTACACGCTTATTGTAACAAGTATAGGTATATGTATATTTGTTATAGAACTTGTAAATGCTTTGTAGATTTAGAAATGTAGATTGCAGAATGTATTAGTTACCGTTTTGCTTACAGTTATTAACTTAAATAAACGATCTAAAATTGTACCTTATACATAAAAGAAATGTAAATGTTAAACAGTAAACAGTCTAAATATTAAAGCAATGCCTATTTAAAATGGTTGTCATGTAAGTTTATTTCACTTTACAATATTAGCAGTTTTACCACGGCTTTCGATAACATTGAACCTTGGTGGATTAGGAAGTTAAAAACTAAAACGCACACCGCAAAGTCACTACAGTGACTCAAAATTTTAATGTCATAATTTACGTAGTTCATTGACCTTTTTTATAAGGATCATTATCATTTGCAAAAGTCGTTGAACTTTGAGTTCCTGATAGTAACTACAAACTTTTACACTTTTAACGGACGGTAAACTACTTTTACAACCAAACTTTGCTTTGCCAAATATTTGTTCAAATGTCTACTATTTACATGTTACATAAAACCAGTGGTACATTATTAGAGTGGTCCACTTGTCACAATAGAAATAAACAAATTACAATTTTGAATGCAAATGACCAAATGACGTTATAACCACGGTCAATGAACCTAAATCTAAAATAGTTCAACTGAAACCAACCATCACTACGAATAACAACAATTTAGAGCAAGATTTTTTGTTCTTTAAGCTGTCAATGTCAAACGGTTCGACAACCGGGCCATTTGATTTATTACGTTGAAAACCACCTTACACCAACATAATAATTGTTTTCTCTTTGTGGTATCTATATACTTTGTATGTCTCCATAAAGATCGCTACCTATATAATTAAGCTAATATTCTTATTATAATTATCCTACAGCTTCTGACCGCGGCTCTGGTTATCGGCGTTGGATTTTTTAATATTTTATAGTAACTATGTTTGTTATAGAAGGCTATAGCGGTAACTATAGGGATTTGGTTATAGTTATTCCTGTGGGAAGTTTAAAAATGGGATAAAAAACCTATGTGTTAGGTCAGGGTATATGCTATATTAACGAGCAAAATAACTAATCACTTACATAGACGACACTATTTCTTTAACAACTCATGATAGTTTTATATAGTCAAAAGTATGAAATATCGACGTTTCTGTAAGTGACCAGTTTTTTTTGCTAATTAGTGTATATTCAAAGTTTTAGTCCAATATGTTCAGTTTTTGTAGCGTGTAGGAAAAACAAACCTACTAAGATACTCACTAACATTCACATTTATTATATTACTAACTTTCTCCACAGTCTTTGATAATTTTGAGTGTATCATTTTAGTTTGTTATGACAACAATGCTATCTATCAGGTCCAGATTTTATGATTTTTCATCAATAAAAGTATTGAAATATTTTAAAAACCTGACCACAAATGGTCTCGACGAAATAATAATAAATTTTTTTAAGAACCTAACCACAAATCGTCTTGACAAAATAAATTTACTTTGTACACATGACCTCAGTTGGTTAAATTGTTCAAAAGTTACAGGATGATAAATAGACGTACCAAAATATAGTAAGATTTTTATGCCATACAGAACTAAATATAAAGTTTTTTTATTTATTTAACATATAAATAATGCCTAAGGAGCTTTTACAATAATTATCAATTTACAAAATCAAATTAGTATTGTGTCTGAGGGTCTCGTTGCTCGTAGTGACACGAGACGCCGCCGCGCTGCGCCGCTCAGCACTATCCCAAAGTCACTTGGCGCATCTTTAAGCCGCTTGACGTCGCCTCGCCTCTCGGTATGAGCTGACCCTAAACCCTTATACGCTTTTAAGAATTGTATTTGTAAAGTGGAACTTATTTGACTTATCTGTTCTTCTGATGGCCAAAGCTCTCTTATTTCTGTTTCGAAATTGATTACAATACTTAACTTTATCCACTCCTTTTAGGGTTCCGTACCCGAAAGATAATAAGCTGAACCCTATTACTAAGAAACCGCTGTCCGTCCGTTCGTCTGTCACCAGGCCGTATCTCATGAACCGTGATAGTAAGACAGTTAAAATTTTCACAAAAGATTTATTTCTGTTGCCGCTATAACAACAAATACTAAAAAACATAATAAAATAAATATTTAAGGGAACTCCCATACAACAATCGTGATTTTTTGCTCGATATTGATAACGACAACAAGGAGACGCTTAAAATATTCACAGAATATTTAGTTTTATAGTCACCTTAAACATAAATCATTAAATTTAAATAAAACAATAATTTAAGGGGGGCTCCCATACAACAAACGTGATTTTTTGCCGTTTTTATAGATAATGGTAAGGAACCCTTCGTGCGCGAGTCCGACTCGCACTTAGCCGATTTTTCATGATTATGTTTGACATTACCTATCGAGTTTTAAAGCAATCGAGCAAAGGTGGTATATCATCCTTTCCCTGTTCTTGCATTTTACCACTTGTTACTTTAAACAGGTAATTTATAAGGTAATATATGTAAAAAGTCACTTTATCCCAAATGTAGAACACTGCATTAAAATCACTTTTGTGTTGATAGGCACCACCTGTCTCGCAGAACTAAAAGTGGATGGTGAAAAGACGTCACACACATAAAAATGTGGGTGGATATCCAGGCACTGATCATCCCCTTCAGAGAAATGAAACCCAGAAGACAAACATACATACAAACGAATTCCTATTATTTAAATATTTCTTAAATTAAGCGAAGAAATCAAGAACTTTCATAATAAAACCAGTGAAAAATAAAATGTGTACAAACTTCGGCAGACCCATCGCGGCAGATATTCTCTAACTACTGTATTATTCATGTTCACTCAGAGTTATTTAAATTAAGCTCTTAAAGCTTTCCCGCTCATTGAATATTCACTTATAATTATTTTATTCAGAATTTTATCGTAAAATCGTGTACAATTTAAGTATACCAAAATTACAATAAAATATCAAAACTTAGGTTTTTTTTTTATTATTTATTGTTTATTTACAAATAAATGGCTGTTAGCGTCAAGCAGAAACGTTTTGAGGTGTATTATTTGAAGATGATAAGATTTTACAGTGTACGTTATAATAATAAAAACAAAAATTGGTTACTAATACAGGTATTATGTACAGATTTATTAATAATGATGGTTGAAATAAGGCTGCGGTGACTGCTTACCATCAGGCGGACCGTTGGCTTGTTTGCCACCTTCGTCATATAAAAAAATCAGTAATTTTTAAGACTGCTCGAGTGATATGTTATTTTTAGAATTTGCATGTCAATTTTTACTTTTTTCACACATTAACGGCCCTGAAATTAAAGCATACGGTCTACGTCGGACACGTTTTGTACAGAAGATTTGTAGCATTTTAAAGTAGTGCTAAGGTTGCTTTAAATATGTCCCATAAGTCGCAATTCACTATTTTAGGAGTAACACTTGGTAAAAATAACTAGATACACTGTACTAAGAGCAATTTGCGGCGCAGGGCTCACGACCTGTCATGCAAAACTAAAACAGTTTGTGTACACAGGCTTTCTCCTACATAACGGTGTATCAAGCTACTCTTTACCACCTTCTCGGCATTTGAACTGTAATGTTATACATACATTTCAATGTCATCATAATACCTTAATATTACAATTGACCATTCTAGTTGGATACTTTTACCTACTTGTTTGTTTGTTTATTTATAGTACCTGGAGGACCGAGCTTCGCTCGTTTTTTTAGCAACGCCATCTATTGTCAAGTAGTTTTATCGTTGCTGTTTCGGTAAAAATATTAGTATTACTACTCGCCAATAGATGTCAGAAAGAGTCATATTTTTCAATTTATCATTGCCTAAAAACACGGATAAAAGGACGTTTTCTGAAAATGAAACCTAGCTAGATCGATTTATCGCCTCTGAAAACCCCTACATACTAAATTTCATGAAAATCGATGGAGCCGTTTCCGAGATTCAGATTATAAATATATATATACAAGAATTGCTCGTTTAATGGTATTAGATGTTTAGTATTGCTGAACTTTAAATACGGAGTAACCAATCGAGCTGATTTTCATCACAGAGATTGTTGAGGGTATGGAGAAGGATACTGGCATTTTATCTCGAAAAACGGTCCCTCGGGACTATAACCGTATTTTACGTGAAATAACTATATATACGGCTTTATCTTGCTATAGAAAACTTACTTATAATGATCAAAGACTTGCTGTGGAAATCCTACGTCGATAACCTAATTTATCGCAGGCAGAAGTTAGTAATCTAATATTTCCTAAGGAAAAAGTGCCTTTCTTTCAGCACTCAAGGCTTAAGTTCCTTAGAAAATCCTGACAAAGGAGCTTACATCCCTATTTAAGCGATCGTGGGAAGAACTCCTTCCAAAACGACACTGTGTGTGACCATTTCGGCTGCAGCTACGATGGACTGCTTTTTGTATTTATTGACTACCCATTTTACACGCTCACGATAGAATTTCCTATTTTGATGACACATCTAGTGACGGTGATGCCGTAAAAACCACACCCATCTTTTTAAGAAAAGAAAATATGCAGATTGAAGGACGATTGAAAAAATTTACTGCCAACATTAACCGATGGCTTGCGTAAAATGTGACGTATGTTCTCTACAATCGTCAAGTGAATCATGACGTTAATGGTAACGTAATATGACGTGTAAATCAACTAGTTAGTCATGTGATTAAATTACGTTAATACACGCATTATGGTGACATCGACTTAAAAGTACGCCAAACTTAAAAATACGCGTAACTACAATGTACTTAGTCTAATTCCATGTCGGACAACATTAATGGAGCAAAGCATTTTTTTTTTATGGTACCAAAATTATATAATAAGTTACCTAAATGTATTACGAGCTTAGACAATAACATGTACAAATTTAAGAAAAACTTAAAAGCTTTTTAAGTTAATAAAGCTTATTACAGTGTCAACATATTTTCAAATGACAACTTTATGACAGTGACAGATTTAGTTAATATTAGTTATTAGGTATACATAAATCTGTGAATGTAAATTAATATAGTTTTTATTCCATTTTCTTGATTGTTTATTACGAGCAAGGCCATTTTCTCGTTGCACCAAATTAATTAATTTAAATTTGAATCGACTAAAATCGAATGATGACATTCATCGATAGATCATTTTAAATTTAGTCTAAGTCATGCCGTTATATGACGATAAATTGAAGGTAAATACGTACCTAGGAAATGGCATGTCATATGACTGATGTTAATATTGACTGTTGACGTTTACCAACGTTTATTATAACACCAGGTTTAACGACGTTTAATGTATGACATTCTGACGTAAATCTGAATATCGGACATTAAAATGGAAGATCTCATCATGCACATATATTACATAAACCTCTGATTTTTAAATTCATAGTGACTTTATATATGCTACGTGTTCAAGCCAAAAAGAGTTTAAAGAACTACCTCTTTTGTTGTGTATTGAAAACGTATAAAGTGAAAAAACTACCAAACATCGTAAATAAACTACTTAAATTTTTCTGAGATGTAAACAAACAAATATTTAAGATTTGCAGTTAAATAGAAATGATAAGGAAACAACAAAATCGATCAATTAACAAAGTATGATAATTGGATGCACAGACGATAGACAAACACGAAACTATTCAATTTTGTGTATGATGCCACTATTCTGACCTGTCCCTGAGACCTGTCCCGTAACTGTCAACTCCAAGCAAAGCTCCAAGTCGCTAAGCAGGGATTAATTAACGTGATAGGATACTTCATGAGGAAATACATCGATGAAATAAAGTAGGGAACCAATATAGCTAAAATAATCCATAGACTGAAAGCAAGGAACAGGCTACGTAGTTCTTGGACCCAATAAAGGATGGGAGAGGAAGTTTATAGAGCGGAGATCGCGAGTCGAAAAACACAGAATTCGCGTTGGTTAGTCTCCTACCAGGTGGACTGAGAATCTAGTCATGGCTGCAGAAAGACGCTGGATGCCAGTCACCCAGACTAGACTTCTAGGAGTCCAATGTCTAGCGATTTATATGACGATTTCGTCACATAATATAGGAATTTATTTCTGCGATTTATTTTTATATTTGGAATTAATGGTACTTAGATATTATTATGATTATCATAGTATCATGTAGACGTATACAGCCGAAACATATGAATAATAAAATAGTAAAACGTTGGCCACCCCAAATTTGTGGTAGATGTATCATATCCTTAAATGTTTAATGTCCATATGTGGAGTAGATGTATCATATCCTACACGTGTAATTGCTATATGTTTGGCAGATCTATCAATGTATAATCTCCTTCGAGCATTCTTGTATCAAAATAATTTCTTTATCGGTTTATTTGTTTTTGGATAATATACAATATTATATTAGCGCCGCTTATAAATATACGTAGGTACAATGTGTATTATTTATTAATAAATCTTTATTGCCAAGTTATTGCATATCAAGCTGACTCAATTCGGATACGTATTTTCCACTAGTCAACCTATATAGATTAGACAGATAAAATATTTAAGGTAAAACAATAAAATGAAATTTTATCAGAATAATCATAATAATTTGGACTTCATAAAAATATTAAGGAATTTTGATATTCATGATTCATGCTCTAATTGTAAGAACTAAAGGTTTTTCTATGTTGTACCCGAATCGAGGTATCTGAAATATATTACCAATTTACAAAATAATTCAATTTTCATGTGTCAGATGATTTATATAGACTTCATGCTTTTAATTTTGATCATATAAAAATTATATTTACTCAATATGAAGCGATAACCAATGGTAAAACAATAAAATGAAATTTTATCAGAATAATCATAATAATTTGGACTTCATAAAAATATTAAGGAATTTGGTATTCATGATTCATGCTCTAATTGTAAGAACTAAAGGTTTTTCTATGTTGTACCCGAATCGAGGTATCTGAAATATATTACCAATTTACAAAATAATTCAATTTTCATGTGTCAGATGATTTATAAAGACTTCATGCTTTCAATTTTGATCATATAAAAATTATATTTACTCAATATGAAGCGATAACCAATTGAGTTTTTTTACATTTATGGCATATTTCTCACTTGACTACGCAGCAAATTTTCCTCGTAGCATTCAATATAACACGAATATTTTGTTCTTTCGCCATCGTAGGTACGAAGAGCGACATCTTTCGTTTCATCACTCTATCCAATTTCACTCTCCGACGTTGTTTCATCCGTTATTGCCACGCTGGCTCAAAATGTGA
Organism: Apoda limacodes; assembly: GCA_946406115.1. NCBI lineage: Eukaryota > Metazoa > Arthropoda > Insecta > Lepidoptera > Limacodidae > Apoda > Apoda limacodes. The sequence continues at coordinate 17,519,689 of OX291544.1, forward strand.
TTGTACGTGCGTAAGCAAACTACGTACGTATTACGAATACACTCGTGCACATAAATAGTTCAGTGTGGTTTATAAGCGTTTGCTCAGTAGCTGTAATAAGCTTTATGAGCTTTATTAATAACATATACATAAGTAGCAAAGCTAATTAAGTTAATGATCAATCAAATCAATTTATCTATTTTAAACCTATTATTAAATGCTCGAGAAAAGGAATTAACTTATAAACTCATACGCGAAAATCATAATCAAAAATCACAACAATTCAATGAATATACCGAAAAAAATTGCCTCCTCCCGTAATAACTACGTACTAGTACGTACTTTATAAATGAGGGTGTTTGCATTAACATTTTATTAACGCGTTATTAATATTATACATTCAGTCAAAAAAGTGTTGGAAATGGAAGATTTGTTTATGGTTCTAAATTTTTTTTTTTTTTTTTGTTGTTTGATTGGTACAACTGTTTTCCATTTTGGCGCGGAGTTTGAGTTGCATCTGTTATTTAGATTAAATACAGTTCTGTTTTTTAATTAGATCATATCTAGTGTGTATTGCGAATTTCATAATGGAAGAAAACATCGAACAAAGAGTTTGTCTCAAATTTTGCATCGCCAATAGACTTTCGTGTTCGGAGTCACTGAAAATGTTACAGAAGGCTAACGGTTAGTCATCTTTATCAAAAACACGTGCTTATGAGTGGTACCAACCTTTCAAAAGTGGTCGAGATGTGATGAATGATTTGCCTCGCTCTGGTAGGCCATCAACGTCTTCGTCTTCAACTGAAGTTAATATTGCAAAAGTAAAGGAAATAGTGAGATAGCCGCTGAACTTTCGCTTCAGCGTGTATATATCGGTACTTACCATTAACGCTTAAAATCATCTAAGTGCGAGTCGGACCTGCGCACGAAGGGTTTCGTACCATTATCTATAGAAACGGCAAATAAAATCATGTTTGTTGAATGGGAAAATTTGTTAAATAATTGTTAATATTTGTTTTATTTTAATTTAATTATTTATTTTTAAAGTGAATATATAACTTAATATTTCAAGCGTCCAACTGTTGCCGTTATTAATATTGAGCAAAAACGAGCAAAAAAACACGTTTTTTGTATGGAAGCCCCCTTAAATATTTATTTTATTCTGTTTTTCAATATTAGTTGTTATAGCGGCAACAGAAATACATCTTCTGTGAAAATGTTAACTGTCATACTATCACGGTTCATGAGATACAGCCTTGTAACAGACGACCGGACGGACGGACAGCGGAGTCTTAGTAATAGGGTCCCGTTTTTTGGGTACGGAACCCTAAAAATGTTAACCATTAAGAAAACGAAGCAAATTATTTTATAATCAGTGTTTTTATTTAATTAATTGGATTATATATCAGAATAAAAAACATTTTTTATTGTTCTTTTTTATTTATTATAGGTAGCTCATACTGCAGTTAAAATAATAAAAGTTTTTCTTATTGTATATCTTTAATTACCTTACGATTTTAACAAGGCTTAAACAAAATAAAAATCATCTTTTGTTAAAAGGTTTATTTCTGGAAAAGTACTTAGAATGTAGCCATGCACTTAAGAATATATTTCCCCAATGTTGTAAGTTAATGGAAAGTCGTGGTAAAGCAATATACTTACTGGGCTCACACAGTCGGTAGTAAGCTTTCCCGCAACGGCATTATTTATTTTTTGATCTTTATTATATAAACGTTATTCTCTTACAAAGGCTGAGACAAGGCGGACGAAACATATTCAATATACATAATATACTTATCTTTAAACCTTTTATACGGTATTACGTCCGGAGGCTCGTATGTCAGTGTTGTGTGCAGATTTACAACTTATTTTAAGTTGGAGTTAAATATCAAAAGGACTACCAAAATGTATGCATTAAGGGTACTAATGATCAGATAGAAAGTGAGTTGGATCAAAGGACAGAGCGAGTATGCGGGGTGAGTGAGCATCGGCGGCCCTGGGCGGAGGCGGATCGCGGCGAGCCGGCTGTGATGCTATGGGCCACGACTGGTGCTTCCGCCGCAAAAGGAAGAGAAGCAGCGGTCAGGATGACACCCAGTTGCATCACACCCGGTAACTCTCACACATATCATAAATTAAATAAGTACAGAAAGTCGAACCTTAATGTTGTTGTTGTTGCTACAGCCGTTGTTTGTCTCTACTACAGGGGCACAGGCTGTCGTCTCAACAGTGACACAGAAATCACAAGTGACCTCCCTTGAAACTCCTTGATTTCGCCTGTACGCGACGTACGCGTAAATATAACTAACTATACATGATTCCTTCTGTACCTTTTTATTTATTGCACATACTAAAAATGAAGTCCTATTATACAGAATTAATTCATTGACGATGTAAAACAAAAAAAAATCTTGAAAATAACTTATAAAACATTTAAATTTTTGTTATTGATTACCTTTTTATTATGATCCCGAACTCAATGTTGGTCTTCCGAAATACTTGGGAGTATAGTGTATGAAAAGTGACCCATTGTGTTCTTATTTTTTTATTAATATTTTAATTTAGCCAGGCCATAGTAAAAGAAAAAAATCGGCCAAGTATCGGACTCGCGAACCGAGGGTTCCTTATCTACCACCGTTTACGTAATTTTAAAACTCAAACAAAAACAAAAAGTGTGCCGCTAAGCGGTCACCCATCCAGTTGCTGACCAAGCTCGACGTTCTTTGAATATCGCATTACTAGGAGAAAGATATATGTACCTAAGTAAAAACATTGTTATAGGAATAGCAAATATCTATAGTAATTTCCTTGTTAGCGACATTCAAGATCCGATAATACGTGAGATTTCGCATTCCGACAGTTTGCGCGCATGTATCTTCCGTTTCACGTGAGATTACGTAAGCGTTAAGTGACATAATATTTCAATACGACACAAAATCGAATGATTGTGCCAACGTCAATAGAAAAACGTGACAATGATCGATTGTCATTTTTATCCGACAACAGTAAATGATGTCAGAAAATGGTATACGCATGTATTATTTTTATATTTTAAATCCGTTGCTATCATTTGTAAATTACGTTGAGAGAACCGGTAAAAGTGCGCGTCTGGCTCGCGCACCGCGGGTTCCATACAAAATTATTATATGTATAGATAGATAGTTTTTCCATTATAAGATCATGTCTTACAGGTTAATGCCTAATTATTCTTTACCCCCATAGGTTTTGATTCATTTGTGTCACAATATGCGAAAAAACTGAAAGAATTTTGGGCATTTTTTTTTATTTTAAGTAACCGCTGACTTTGGTATTTAATATTTAGATCAACTCAAAATCTCGACGCGTATTACATGGTGCCCCCTGCAATCTGAAAAACAATAGGCAATTGAAATATTACCTGAATATTGATTGTTTTTTTTAAATCAAACTATTTACATTGTAAATCTTGTTTATTTAGTGTTTCAATACAAAACATGTATTTATTAGTTGATACACTATGATTTTATGTTACGTGTGTGATATTCCTGACTCAGCATATCAAGAATTTCAATTATGTACTACAACTTACGGTATGAAGTGTTCGCCATTTTGAATTTAAACAGCTTGATTCTACAAAAACTCTGGGTTTACGTTGGAATCCAAAAGAAGACAACTTTAATTTTTTAGTCTAAAATCGAGCTATCATCTTCAAAAGAAACAAAACGCAGTCTCTTGTCAGATATATCAAAATTATTTGATCCTTTAGGCTGGTTGGCCCCAGTAACTACTAAATTGAAAATTTTATTCCAAACAGTTTGGCTATCTAAAATTGACTGGGATGATGATTTGACAGAAGAAATCTAAGTAGAACGGAAACACATCAAATCAGACTTAAAAAACATCAGCGAATTACACCTGGAAAGATGGCTAGGGACAAAAGAAGGAAGCTACTTAGAGCTTCACGGTTTCTGTGACGCTTCGACAAAAGCATACGCTTGTGTAATTATTGCAAAACATCAGTAGGAGAGCTGTCGAAAGTGGTATTAGTGATAGCAAAAACACGACTAGTACCCGCTAGCAAAAATGTGACGCTGCCCAGACTGGAGCTGTGTGGAGCTCACTTATTATCAAAATTAATGAACAAGATAAAACAATGTTTTAGCCACTATACAATTAAATTATATGGTTGGAGCGACTCTACAGCAGCTTTGGGTTGGATACAGGGAGATCCAGCGAGATGGAAACCTTTTGTAGCGAACAGAGTCAGTCAGATTACTTCTGTTATGCCTGCAGATTGCTGGCAGTACTTGAAATCAGAAGACAACCCTGCAGATAGTGCGACGAGAGGCCTCATAATCACTCAACTAAAGGCACATACTTTGTGGTGGAACGGACTAGCTTGGTTGTCAACCTTCAAGGACGAGGCAAAAGAACGTCCTTTTTTCCAAACAAATCAAGAATTGAAGAAAATAAAACAAACTTGTGTAGTTAATCAAAACTGTGACGACAGCATAATCAACTTGTTATTATGTAAAAATAGCACATTTACAAGAGTAGTTAGAATATTAGCATGGATCATCAGATTTATTTCAAAGAAAAATAAACAACAATCTTACGATAAAAGAACTGAAATGCACCAAAACCAAAATTGTTCAGTATGTTCAGCGCACTGAATCTGCAGACAAAATAACAGATTTACTAAATAAAAAAAAAAAACAGTCACAAAAGCAAAATTTTGAATTTAAATCCATTTTTAGATGAAGATGGCGTTATGAGAGTTGGCGGGCGATTGAAAAACGCATGTATTAATATGGACATGAATCATCCTATTATTTTACCACATAGTCGCAATTGGACAAAGTTAATTATAGACCACGCCTACAAACTTACGAATCATGGTGGACCACGGGTAATGTCAGCATTTATTAGACAAAAATATTGGATTATCGGTCAAAACCAATCAACAAAAAAGCAAACACTCAACCATACAAAGCTATCAATCTTACCTCTAGATCAAACCAGCTGTAGGAAAACAGACAGCAGCGAAAACTTAAAAGAAAAGATACCGCAAACCCCTTCCCGTAATCAATCAAATTCCAAACAACCAAAACCTAGTTTTCTCGCTTTAGCAATTTCATGGATATTTTTCTTATCCATCTTATCAACTACTCACGCCTCATACAATATTTCATTATTACCTGATAATCAATCCCTATACTTTGACTCCCTTGCGAACATGAAATTAATTCGAGATGATTGGAAATTAATAGTGTATTACAATATGCAACCATATTGGGAAGGATCGAAAACCGCATTGTTACTACAATTAAATCATAGTTACAATGAGCTCGAGTACTTTAATCGTGTATCATGCTGGTCGGTCAGCAAAATACACGCACGCGACGGCGGCGCCGTGGGCTTATCAACGGATATCTCGCACATGACCTCTTCGCAGTATTGGACGATCAATTCGCCGAACAATACAGAAAGGACATTTTTCTTGTGAGAGAAAACGAGAAGCATTTAGCACTTTTATTTCAGAACCAGACATCAATAGTCGAAGCTGAATATAATTTAATAAAACGAACCGAATTGTCAGTAAATCAGCAGCATAAATTAATAACTCAACATTTAAATTCACTAGAAAAAATCAACAAACTTACTAAAATCAAAGATTGAACAAACTTATACAAAAAACGACCGTGTTTTAATATGTCTTGCAAAAAAGCTAGAATTCTTAAGCAAAATGCATATGAGGCTTGGACCACGGCTCGTTTTAACAAGGATCCGAATATTTCTGAGTTAAAACGCAAATTAAATGCTGCCTCGAGGTTCAGTAAGAAAGCAACTGCCAGAGCAAAATTCCAATTCATCGGCAAAATAGGTGGGCGACTTGCGAGCTATCCTTCTGGGAGTCGTGCTTTCTGGTCGCTTGACAAAGCTGCGAAGGGAACTTATGCCAGTCGTCGTTACCACCACTGCAAAAGACCGATGGTGACTTGGCCCATAGTGCTAAAGAGAAAGCCGATCTACTGGGCAGTCTCTTTGCCTTGAACTCGAAAATGAACGATGAAGGCGCTGTACCACCAACTATACCGTGGTGCGGTAAGACCATGCCGGAAATCTCCATAACGCAGCGGGAGGTCAGGCGGGCGTTGCTTTCTCTAGACGTTCATAAGTCGAATGGGCCAGACGGTATACCAGCAGTGGTGCTTAAGCAGTGTGCTCCTGAGTTATGTCCTGTACTCACGCACCTCTTCGCGCTTTCCTACCACACTAGGCAATTTCCGTCTTCGTGGAAGACTGCGAATGTGCACCCGGTGCCCAAAAGGGCGATAGATCAGATCCATCGAATTACAGGCCTATCGCTATTACCTCTCTCCTCTCTAAGGTGATGGAGTGTGTGATCAACACACAGCTTCTAAGATACCTAGAAGTACACGATCTGGTCAGTGACCGTCAATATGGCTTTCGCCACGGTCGCTCGAATGGGGACCTTCTAATGTATCTCACACACCGATGGGCAGTAGCCATTGAGAGTCAGGGGGAGGCATTGGCATGTAGCCTGAACATAGCAAAGGCGTTCGATCGGGTCTGGCACCGGGGTCTTCTATCAAAGTTGCCATCTTACGGAGTGCCCGAGGGTTTGTGCAAATGGGTGGCTAGCTTTTAGTCCGGCAGACGCATACGAACCGTAGTTGACGGTAGTTGCTCTGATAGCATGGACATTAATGCTGGTATCCCGCAAGGCTCTGTGCTGTCTCCTACGCTGACTACTGCATATCAATGACATGTTGGACATCAACAACATACATTGCTATGCAGATGACAGTACTGGAGACGCTTTTTACACGGGACCGTAAGCTTGTTTGCCACCTTACTGGTATAAAAAAATAATAAAAAAAAAATGATTTCACGGCATGTGCTGTAATTATAAACAACATATTTATAAACTTAAAAAGTATTCAGGACACGTTGATGGATACGGTAACTAATATAAATTATGAGAGATTCAATATTCATCTCTTGAACCCAGAGCAATTACGAGATGAACTAAACATAATTTCTGGACAGTTATCGAAAGATTAGATAATATACAAACCGATTTAAGAAAAATTTACAGTTTATTAAAAGTCAGAGCAAGGTTAACAGCAAATTATTTTATATTTGAAATAAAGATCCCACTTGTCAGTCGAGATTCATATGAGCTATACCGAATTATCCCTGTTCCACAACAAGCAGAACACAGTACTGTCATAATACAAACAATTACAGAATATATTGCGATTAACTTATAAAACACATTTTTACCTGTGACTCAATTTGATATGCAAAAATGTATATATTATGATGCATCTGTTTATATGTGCCACTTGCATACTCCTGTATTCCAAAGAAAATCAGACAACGACGTATGTATAAAAGACGAATCTGCAAAAACATGTAAAACAGTCTCTACCAACTGCAAGAATTTGTGGCTCGAATTAACAAAAATCAATACCTATTTCTTCTACTGTTGCGACGTATGTTCCTTACGAATTTTATGCCAAGATCAAGTTACAGTAAAGGAACTCAGCAAGGCTGGCATTTCAGTTTTGGGTCAAGAGTGCCTAGCAAAAAACGAAAAATTCACTGTCTATTCTCACAAACTTTCGACTAGCGAAATGAATATCAGTCCATAAATGTTGACTGATATCCATTAAGTAAAAACAAGTGATAAAATTAATATTTTAAAATGCTCACGCGTAATCGACTAAAAATGTTAGATAAATAATTTAAGTACTCTGGTGGGCACTATGGCAGTAAAATTTGATATTTTTTACAGGGCCAGACCAGTGACAAGAGTGTGGCCTTTAGTCTTGTTAATGAATTTGAACAAATCAAATCAAATCAAACAGTTGTTATTCAAATATGTTTCTGAGAACACTTTTGAATCGTAAATACAATGTAAACAATGTTAATTTCTGCCAAAAAGAGCTGGCAAGAAGTTCCATTTAAAGTAATAATTCAATACTTTGATAATCAGGTTACAAGTATACAATCTGTATTGACAAACTAAGTAATAAAAAATAGTTAGTAAGCTACTAAAAACAAAGTCAAACACATGTCATTTTTTTTTGTTTTTATGTAGCATAGGGGGCGCACCATGTGAAGCGTCAAATATCGTCAATCGAGTCAAGGAATTCAGATATTTAAGAGTACTCCGATATTTAATAGTACTAGTAGCATTAGCGCTATCATAATAATATTCTTGCACAATCATATGTATACATATACTTATATGTAATTAAAACTATCCATACTATCCATGTATATTATAAATATTATAAATGCCAATTTAACTCTGTCTATCTGTTACCTCTTCACGCTCAAACCGCTGTTCCAAACAAGATAAAACTTGGCATGTAGAAGTTTGAGTCCGAGGGAAAAATAATACTAGTTGAAAAAGTATCAGTTTATGCAGGAATTACCGAATACCACGTTCATGAACTATAGCCACAGGTAGAGCTTGCTATTGCAACTTTCTTTAGCGCTGATAAGTCAGTACCAACATGGCTCTTTGTAAAGAACTATAGAGTTAGCAAAGTACGGAAGTAAACAAACAAGGCAATATTTGTTCAGAGGAAGTAATTGAATTTCAAAATATTATCATAAAATTGGGAGCTCGCAGCCCAGTAGCATTGTTTTTTTGGATACGACATTTGAAGCTAAGCATCGTCGGGATAAAGCAAAGTAATAGGTCGAGGGATAGGTTATGGATGACTACCCTGCAGCATATGTTCTTAACTCTACCATGTATTAGAGGCACGCTAAACTATCAGTCCTGTCTGTTTTCATATAAGAGCGGTAGTAAAGTAAGTCAGTAAATTCTGTAATTTGAATCGCACTAGCTCGACAACGTCTGCCAATTCACACTAAGGTAAACTGAGGTAAACGATGACCTATGCCTCGATTTTTAAGAAGGTGCATGAACCCCTGAAGTAGGGACAAACAACGACGGAGGCAACAAATCGGTTTATATTAACAGATGGTTTTCTTTCATACTAAAATAACTTTGAATCAATATAATCACCAGATAGAACAATTTGACAAAAAAAGTCGATCATGCATTAGGAATGTATTCATTAGCCAAATTGCGCTTCTGTTGGCTTACAACATTCATACCAGCCAATCAACTCCGACGATACACGAAACGTTACAAGTTATTCGCGATAAACCTAAAATAATCTCGGATTTTTGTAATAATCCTTAAAATAGCTCGGGATATTACGAATCTCTTTCTTATTTTCCAATCGTCGGGTCGTTTGCAAACTTTCTAGTATTTTTGCAATAATATCCTATCTGACCATATCGTTTAAGCGTTAACTTTTAACGATAATGTCAATCCACGTTTGGCCATATCATTAATGTCGGTACGATTTTCATATTATAAAGGGTACACAAAAACAAAGAAGGAACAACGTACAAAAACTAGCTTTATAATTAACGTAAAACTTATTAGGGTATATGCAGACACTCGTAGTCTGCATTTAAATAAAAAACCTATTACAAAATTAATATCTGAAATCAAATGAAAAAGACATTTAAAATCAGATGAGTAGTTTCAAATATTCCCTACTACATCTAAACTTACAAACTTAAACTCTTCTAATATTAGTGTCGATTTGAACATTATTGTTTAATACAAAATAATTATCTGCCGCCATGATGCATTACAAAAACAAAGCGACATTAGCGTCCCTATCGGTAGCAAATGTAACTATTTTACGATATGATCAGAAATGTTTGACAATATCATGAAGTAGCCGTTCGTTTAGTTGTTCATATCGTCAAAGTTGTCATCGATTTGGCTAGAACATATCACGATGTGGCCAGCGGGTACTGTTCTATATCATGAAATATGACCATATCATAAAATCATGAAGTGATCAATTTTTAAGATCGGGCCACAACATATATATTACGTAATATATTATCTACTAGCTTCTGCCTGTGATGTAGGATTTCAGTGGCAACTCCTCAATTATAAAAAAAACCGAATCACACTTGAAGTTTTCAAGTAGCCTATGTCCTTCTCCGGGACTCAGACTATCTCCACGCCAAATTTACCCGCAGTTCTGCCCAACCTAAATTCGGTTATCGGTGTAGGATTTCAACGGCAACTCCTCAATTATAAAAAAACTGACTCACACTTGACGTTTTACGGTAGCCCATGTCCTTTCTCGGGACTCAAACTATCTCCATGCCAAATTTCATTTTAATTGGTACAGCAGATTAAGCGTGAAGAGATAACAGACAGACTGAGTTACTTTCGCATTTATAATATTAGTATGGATATTACAGGTATTTGTTTTTTTTTTTCATCTCATCGCGACAGTCTACCGTCGTCAAACAAGCACAAACCAGACCCGACTTCACATTTAGTTTTCTCGTTAGCGGGAATCAAACTCAGCAACCAGTCAGGTAGACGCGCTAACACTGCTCCACTTAGTTCTACTTTCTACTAATTAAGTGATGTCACATGTATTAAGTGTAATTTCAGTGATTAACAACTATTTACTCAAATTACAATAAATAAATAATGAAAAAATAAACAATTTAACGATATGTTCTAAATTGAAAATTAAAAGCCTCGTCGTGTGTCCCAACAGCTGTACTTTTCATCACAGAATAGTAGGTTTGTGTTTTATTAAGGGTCGTAAGGAGAAAATTACTAACGAGAGGCTGTTTAGAAACCTAAGGCTGTAATGAGTCGAGTTTGTAATCTCCGTACCGTCCGTGTTACTTACATACAATTTTCATCCCATTTGCGAGTAAATTAATAAAAATATTAAGTGAATACTGAAATAAATAAACTCACTAAAACACAATTAAAATTGCGGTAATAGAAATTGAGAAAACAACGCCATCCCCAGATGGCGCAAGATATCTAGAGAACTTGGAATTGCTCGCTTGTAGTGTGCGCGTAGTTCATCTTTTAAACAGATAGCTTTTCTATTTACTTGATGACGCCCAAGGGTTCTATACACGCGCGCTTAGCACTTGTTTCGTCTACACGTAATGACACTATTTACGAGTTAGTGTCATGAAAAAACAGTAATATTACAAATAACAGAAATATAGAATAACACATAAAATGTTCACATTTAATAAAGATGAAAACAAGCAATGTAAAAAACATAATTAAACTATTCATACTTACGATCAGAGGTTTTTAGTCACCTTATAGTTTGTCATGTCCGTCCTTTGGTCTGTTTGTCGATTTCTATAAATTCACACAAAGGTATATTGTGTGAATCGCCATACATTTTTGTAACAAAATCAAGAAAATCACTATAATAGAATTCGGTTTATAGGTTTTTTAGCTATCCGCAATAATACACTTTCTACGGAACTCCAGCTTAATGTGTACAAAAAACGCGGCGGACCTTACGCTTGTTTGTCACCTTAATGGTTTTAAAAAAAAACACGCATGTGCCAGGGTTTTTTTTATTGGGGCCATAAACTGAACTTCAAATCTCTCTGTCTATTTACCTATAGACATAAAACTGTAACACAGCATAATGTTTCGTTAAGTCCTATTATACCCATAAGAGCAGAGAATGGCCGGTAATCTGTGTTGCGTATTACAATTAGCACGAACGTAAATGGGAAGCTAATCGCATTGTGGCCGCGATGGGACGGAGCCCATTATCCACTTGCCACTTGCCACGTTGACGCGACACGCAAACTGTTGGCCCCGAGCATACAATAAGACTGTTATGTAAAATAGTCTTTGTTTTTTTGTCTATATATAGTTAAGAATGTTTTTCTGAATACTTTTGCTAATTGAATGTTTTAAAAATCAGGGAACATTTGTACATACATGCATGTACAGGTGTTTGATATGGCTTCAAACATTTGTACACATATTTGAACAAATACGAGTAGTGTAGCACAGGTATATGGGCTCATTTCACAACCCGAGCATTCGTAGGAGGAAGTTTATCTGAAACCGCACTGTACGCGACAATTGCGGTTATAAAGTGTGAGAATGAATTCCCTGCCGATAGCGAGTGGTGCGATAGTATAAAGTAGTTGTGGGCATCATTTAAAACAATTCCTCAGAACCCACCCGTTGTACAAGCGGTAGAACACACACGGGGTGGCAAAGCCTCAGACTTAAGGGCTCGATACACAGGTGAGTATGGGATCGTCGACTATTCTCACATTGCGTCGTTGAACCGAGTTAAATGGGCCAAGCTGGTATCTTGGTGCACCTACCCAGAGATGGCAGCAGTACTCCACATGGGGCCGAACTTGCCACTTATAAAGCAGCAACCTTTGATCAACGTGAAGCTCTGCTTCGCTCTGTTAAGTACACCAAGTTTATTGGACGCCAGCTTCACCTTGTCTTGCAAATGAACGCGGAACTGAACATGATGGAGACGTCAACACGAAGGATCCCAATGCTCTTTGACATGGAGAGGGGAGTGTTCTGGAATTGTGGGATCATAGAAAATGGGGTTTTCTTAGCAGTGAACACGCAGACTTGTGCATTTGTAGGATTCAATCGGACTAAGTTTTCCCGTCCCCAGTCAGCGACCTTGGACAGAGTGGTCTCGATTAGAGACACAATTTCTCCGCGTTTTCCCCCACAACCGAACGAGGGATGTTTGCACGACCCGTGTGATAAGCATCGCCGGTACTGTCAGCTGCATAGCTATGTATGTTATTGATGTCCAATATGTCATTGATATGCAGCAGAAACAGCGCAGGAGACAGCATAGATCCTTGCGGGACACCAGTATTAATATCCATGCTATCAGAACAACTACCGTCAACTACGGCTCGTATGCGTCTGCCGGACAAAAAGCTAGCCACCCAGTTGCACAAACCCTCGGACACTACGTAAAATGGCAACTTCTATAGAAGACCCCGGTGCTAGACCCGATCGAACGCCTTCGCTATGTCCAGGCTGCATACTAATGCCTCCCCCTGACTCTCAATGGCTAGTGCCCATGGGTGTGTGTGTATACCGTCTGGCCTACTCGACTTACGACCGTTTATAGAAAGCAATGCCCCCCGGACCTCCCGCTGTGTTATGGAGATTTCCAGCATGGTCTTACTGCACCACTGTATAGTAAGGCAAAGAGACTGCCCAGTAAATCGGCTTTCTCTTGAGCACTATGGGCCAAGTCACCATCAGTCTTTCGCAGTGGTGGTAACGACGACTTAAGTTCCATTCGGCAGCTTTATCAAGCGACCAGAAAACATTACTCCCAGAGGGATAGCTCGCAAGTCGCACACCTATTTTGCTGATGAATTGAAATTTAGCTCTGGCAGTTGCTTTCTTACCTTGAGGCAACATTATATTTGCGTTTTAACTCAGAAATATTCGGATCCTTATTATTACGAGCCGTGGTCCAAGTCTCACACGCAGTTGGCTTAAGCATTTTAGCTTCTCTCTAAGGCCTTTTGAACCACGGCCGTTTTTGGTCACCGGCAGCTTCTCGCGGGTGAGGAATAAAGCATTCCATACCAACGAGTATTGTCTCAGTGACTGCGGCTCCCTCCCCGGCACGATGCATCAAACTCACACAATCCATCCAAGTCTGCTGACTTATAATGCCACACACGACGCTAAATATTTGGCCCAGATGGATCAGGATGTGTGCATGAAACTTGAGTCCAAACAAGACAGTGGTCCAAGGAGCTAAAAGAGACGGAATATCGGACGTGTAGCCCGCAGAAGGTCCAGTAAGGAGCTGGTATTATAAATGCACGAGCAGATATCCCTGCGCAGTTATTGGTTCGAGAATCACTCACGATGGTGGGCGCTATAGTCTCTCAATGTAATTAGCTCTGCTGTGGGATATTGCTCTACAGATTTGTCAGTCGTCAAACTCAGGTAAAGGCACACATGGATACGATTGTGGCCGCTGTGATGACGCGCACCCATTATATCAACAGGTCCCTGTCTTCAAGGCTATGAAGGCGGCGACAGCAGATATCCTCCCGGACGAACATACATACACCGGCACGACTTACAAAATTGTGTTCGAGTTTGTAGCCGAGATAATGTAGGTATGATTATCGGCCGGGCAGGATACTTGCTTCTCCGTTAGAACAAGGATGGTCGGTTGCGCTGTCCCTAGGTGGCGGTGGACTGCGTTAAGATTGGCGTGAATACCCCTGATGTTGCAGAAGTCCACATTTCTCTGTCACAACTCTATTTTTATTATTTTACCTGGCTATTTTCCAATATTTACTGAGACTAAATATGAGGGTTCACTGCACGGACAGCTTAGAGGAAAAAGGTGCGGTTCTAGAACTGCCGAAGCTTGGCACAGATAATTCGGTTGCAGGCATGGCGGGCGGAAGGGCCCCTGTTCCCCTCTGTTGTAGTAGACGGGCTCACTCCGATCTCCTTCTCCGGCACGACTACTACTTCAGAGACATAACACAGGTTGGCGGATCAGCCTCTCAGGGCGGAGATTTATTGATCCCTGGGTTCGGGAACCCGTTTAACCTGCGGGCGGCCGTTTAATCAGGTCTCCCTGATCGCCGTACCAGCACGCCGCGTCTACGCCGAGCAATGACATTAACAAGCATAACCGGTCCTTCACTGTTCACGCAGTGAATCCTCAAGAGCTCTGGCAACCTTACCCACCGCCAGGAACAGAACACTACTCAATGTTAGCTTTATTATGGCCGAGGTTTTCTGTAAGTCGGAGGTACTTCACTAGCTCACGCTGCTTACTTAAGCAAGTACTCGCTATGCCCCGCTTTAATTGTTCGTGCAGGTTATTCGAGCGAGTACTTGCTGTGCCCTACCTCTACTTCCACTATGAGAGCAAATCTGTTGAAAAATAATTTCTACTTTAATGACACTAGCTTATTCTAATGCATGGCAACAATAGTCACAAGCGTAAGAGACGGTAACCTCTGTAGGAACATTGCAATTAAGCTGCTAGCATAATTGCATCTACGTGCAATGCAGCTGTAATAATATGTGACCACAAGCGGAATAATCACCGCCCGGGCACAGACCTATTACCTTCCAAGGTAACGACTATTGTACTTTCTAAGTACCTACTCCGTATGAGTTACTGCAAAATCTCTCGTCATGTCCTTATTTTCATAGATCAGAAATAATATCTTTAAAAAGATTTTTTTAACGGTTTATAATTTTATGGATTTCAGGGAATTGTAATAGTTGGCAAAAATATAGAAATTATTACACAAATTTTCAGTCCTTATTTTAGTTAGTAGTTAAGCCAAGTCAGATGCCCAATGGTTAGCTAAAAACTCTAGCAGTCAAGTGGCTACTAGCTTCATAAAAGTCCGCCAATTTGCACTAGGCCAGCAAGGAAGACTTAAGCCTAAGCCTCCTTCTCCATGGCCTGTACTCCTGCAGTGAGGCGTATAATAGCTCAGGCAAGCTAGCCCTCTGGTTTGATAAAAACTACAGAAATTACTGTAATTTAAATTCCATCAATTACTTTGAAAATTACTGTTTTTCATTTAAATGCGTACCTAATAAAAAATCAACCGAATTTTTAGACTAATGTAGGTATGTAATTTTTGGAGCAATAGATAATAAAGTTTTCTACATGTGTGTACTTTTTTAATATATTTTGTAAGTAGTTAATAGCTAAGTAAATTGTAAATAGAATAAAATTTTTATTCTCAATAGTAAAAACTAAATGCATAACTCGTGAGAAAAACCAATCTCGTACCTCAGATCCCTCGCTACGCCTTAAAAATTTCATTTATGCTTAACTACATCTATACCGAATCTACAAATAGGTACTTCTCTGACAATTCTTGTGTGTGAAAGAATATAAAATGCAATTGTATGTGCATAACGATATGATTTTCTAAAGACTTGTTTCTTTCAATGACGGATGAAAATTTATGAAATTAAAAACAGGCTTCCTAATCCAAGCAAGCATCATTGAATATCTTCAAAGTTTTCGCATGACCTACAAACGGACGCACGCTTTGCGCGTCAAACTGATCCTTGGGGCAACGCTCTAAGCACCTGTTCCATCTGACAACGTCACGACTTACGTCGTTTCCTTCTCGGGGGTTGCGTACCGGGCGTACGCATGCGGCTCGCCCCTTCGACCCCTGGCAAGATGGCGGCACTGACATGGCCGCTTGGTAGTCTCAGGGCGCCCCGTGCCGTTGCTATCGTCACACAACGCAGCTACATTTTCCGGGCACGCGGTGCACCTTTTTCGCGCATCATCACAGAAACAACCTCGCGACTGACACCGCGCTCGCCTCTGCCGTGCAACGACCAAGCTCCCGGCACAAAACGCACGTGCAACAAGTGATATCGCGGCAAAACTTGGATCTGTAAATGACATACTTCTATCATTTTACAAAGGTGATGTGATCGGTGGTCGCTTATAAATATAGAAAGTGCCCTTTTGGTCGGTAGCGGCGCGGGTGAGCCAAACAGTGAGTGACGTGTCTCACACTCACGTTCCCCGCGCCGCGCGACGTCAACACCGCCATTGTCACGCAGGCCGATCTCCTCATATACCAACATGTACACACCGTCATGCACTTTGCTTCTATATTTAGTCGCGTTCTAAAACGTGTCCTCAACCGGTTTGTGATACATGTATAATATAGTGTCGATAAACTTCGCAACATCTCGATCTTGTGATCTCTTTATATATACAGATATTTTGTAAGTATCATAAATTGGAATATAGACCTAAATGTGGACTACTGGACCCAGTGAGTGATTAGCAGAGGAATTAGATAGGTGTTTAATAATTGTCGATATTTTGATAAGCCCTGGGGGCATTGGTCGGTGCGGTGGCGGCTACTTTGAGCGGCAATAACAGTGGCTGAGCACGTCGAGTGCGGCGCGCACGTGTTTATTAGACAGATATCATGCGCGTGCTATCTGCGAAACGGTTATTATCGTGCCGGAAGTGTTGCGATTGTGTTTCACGTTGACGTGCATCGATGTGCCAGTGAACTTGACCGATGCAGTGGTCGGGAGAGTGTCTGTGGGGAGGTGGCAGGAGAGGTGCGAGGCGAGTGGCGCGGTAACTCCAATGCTGACATTCGTGTTTGCGGTTTGGTCGGCGGCGCGCGCGCTGGGCTGGGCATGCGAGCCCGGGCCAGCCTCGCCTGACGCCGAGGAAGCCCCCATGCTGCCAAGGCTTCGCTCAGCTCGTGCTTCTAGCGACCTTTCTACGCTCAGCACTACCACTAACTCCAGTCAGACCAGCAGTAGCGATCATCAGAAGAGGTCTATGCCTCATGTCCATAACATTACTCTTAGAGCATATTTAACTGGACACTATCGATAACATTAAAATAAACATACATAAAAAATGGAAAAATTCTAAAATTCGAAGAATACACATTCGTATTCTTCTAGTTATGAAAAAAAAATCTTTCCATAAGAACTCAAAGTGACATTTGACTATACACCCATGATAGAGATGTCGATTTTAGGGTAGAGTATGATAATATCTTTCTAATACACATGAAAAACACACACAACTTACTCCATATCTACTTGATTTGATAGAAACAGAAATGAATTTACTGGTTGCGGTGACAAAGTGCCAGTACGCCTCTCGCGTGTCCCTCGTATCATATTGATCTGATGACGCGTCATTAACGTACCTAATGCTATCTTAATGACTATTCACTTTTGCCCCTTATATTCACAAGACCAAAAATTAAAAATGCTCTTTTAAAGTGGTTTGTTAAACAGTTCTTGTATATGATATTAGCAAGTTAAATTACCTAAATACGCGTACCTATATTGCATTTTAATATCGCCTTAGAAATTAATTAGATCAATGAGCTTTAACAATATAATATTACCTTATAGTAGCTAGGGGCCTTACGAAACATTAGGCGGAAACTCGCTGAATGGGCGGAAATAATTTCCTTCATTTAGGAAGGGAGTGGAGTTCTAGAAACCTTGAACACAGTTTTCATTGTACAAATATTAGGCATTAAAGGGTTCAGAAGTGAACGTAGGTATTGCTCTGAATGGCGAGTAGCAATTCGGGTTTTCTTGAACTGAGGTAAAAGCACGTATCCGCCCACACGTTTCGATCAGCTGAAGGGTTACCGTATTTACAGTTTTCGTGACATTGAATGGAATGGTTGGGTTATCCTTGTTTTTCTATTTTGTCTTAGAGTGTTTTATTTATATAAACTTACTTGTCTTACATTACTGCACATCCATAGTGTAATAAAAAACTCATTACGCTATACTAGAAAATCGTTTAACATTTTCTTTGTGACACACCTACAATCTATATTGTAATAAAAATTGTACCTTCGTCTTTATTATGATAATTATAGTAAGAAAATTTGCTATAGGGAGCTATAGCTGCAGCATAGTTCGTCCAAGTGGAATTCGGTTACAGTTATTCCTGTGGGAACTTTTGAATTTTTCGGCTCCCTCTCTTACTGGATGCTCCGGTGCTACGTGAAGGAAGTATAATGAAAACAAACAAACACGAATTTGCATTTATAATATTAGTATGGTTTTCTATTGTAATAGTAAACTTTTAAAAGTAAACTGAACCATATTTTGCCAAATCATTACTTATCCTAGCCAATGACAAAAGTTAATTACTTATTATGAACCTTAATCTCCATTTTAACCTTTATTGAAAGCAATTTTTAGGTTTTACCTGATTGTTTTTCCTAAATATGCACGGACTGACTGAAGTGATATAAGTATACCTATATTCAAGCAAACAACACAGTGAGAGACGAGCCCTTGAGACAGACATTTTGCAACCAGAAGCGTCACCAAACGCCCGAGTACTTTTTTAAGAGGGTTCCTGACGCCCACTAGCGCCGCCAATTAGAATTTTTATTTTCCTCTTTGTACAAAGCGATTTTCAAAAATGTGCTTCTACAGAAATATGTTACCAGTTATAAACTATTTTTAGAATGTATTGTTGTGTTTCTAATATTTATAATTATATATTTTTTTATAATTATCCGCAGATTTATCTAAAACGACCACTTTAAGCACTTTCGCTTAAAGTGGTCGTTTTTAGTGTTCCGTACCTGAAAGGTAATTAGGAACCCTATTACTAAGGCTTCGCTGTCCGTCCGTCCGTCCGTCCGTCTGTCACCAGGCTGTATCTCATGAACCGTTATAGTTAGACAGTTGAAATTTTCACAGAAGATGTATTTCTGTTGCCGCTATAACAGCAAATACTAAAAAACAGAAAAAAATAAAACATACGAGATTTTTTTGCTCGTTTTTGTAGATAATGGTACGGAACCCTTCGTGCGCGAGTCCGACTCGCACTTGGCCGATTTTTTTACTTTAAGTTTTGCCAACAAAAATGTCGGACTTCTCGTACAAATTGTCAACTCCTATTTTACCCTTTAGGGAAAGCTTTTCCGAAAACGGAAAAACACGTCAAGATTACTTTAAACCTGAAGGCCGAACACCAATTTTTATGCATTTAGTTTTAAAATTAAAGAATTTTACTCTTTTTGGGACAATTATTGCTAAATCCTTTCTTAGTGGAGCCCAATGTCAAGCAAACCTATATAACAAATTTAAAATTTCTAGACTTAGCAGTTTGAGCTGCGCGTTGATATTTCATTGAATCAGTCCTTCCGTGTCCACCAGTCCCATCAGTTTCATTATAAATACAGAATAAAAAATTGCTTATTTATTACAAATATTATGAATTTCTTTTTTTAGTTCTAGAAATAAGAACTAGTTAGCTCTTGCAGGTATACCAAATGCTTACAATTCACAAATAAGATAATAATAGCTAAATATTAATAAAATAAATTAGCAGGTTAATAACTCGAAACGAAAAATTTCTCCGCCTAAATATATATGACTTCGGACAAATATCAAATCGTGCACGTAATTAGTAATCGATACGAGTTCGTACACACTTAATATTCTACGCGTCGGTTTAGTTCCTACAAATGGATAAACGTCAACCCCGAAACTGGCTTAAAGGCTTTATTGTCTTATCAGAAACAAATTTTGTGATTAATTAGTTAGTTAGACAGTGAAATAAGGTAGGTATTGTTTATTATTATTGATTGTATCAACATCAGTCTGTTTTTTTTTTTTTGTATGGATAAAAGCTATTTCATACACTTTTTATAGGAATACATCGAAAAATTCATATGTTTTCATTTTTGTTGTTACTCATGCCCATATACCTATGTCTTGTTGCGGAATATAAGGCTAACCCGGACTTTATTAGGGTTCCGTACCTCAAATAAACAAAAACGGTCATTTATTTCAATATCTCTTGATGTAGGAATTTATAATTTGTATTTGTGACGACGCAAATTTATTTCAATGCCACCAGTGCACCTTTATCTTTAAATCGCTGTTCCAGTTACAAAAACTTACACAATCTTCAATTTATTGTACAATAGGTATTAACCATGTTTCTAGCTAGTTATTTACAGAAAATCGAAAACATGACACTCCTCCTAGTGTCAAAGTTATCAAAACAAAGAGGGGTTTTTCCTCAGAAATAAATCACAACAATAATAATACACGTATTTATATATTTCGGCTGAATATGCTGTTCTAGCAACGTTTACAATTTAATAATTAGGTACATATCAAAACACTTGTTTTAGGGTTGAACCCCGCCGTAAATTCGGTTATCGGTCTAGGATTTCAATGGCAAGATCTCCAAAAACCGAGTCACACTTGACGTTTTCAAGTAGCCTCTTTCCCGGGACTTAAACTAACTCCATAATAAGTTTTATCTAAATCGGTTTAGCGGTTTAAGCGTAAAAAGATAACGGAGAGGCAGACAGACAGACATTTATAATATTAGTGTTAATTTTATTTTGTATCGTAAAAAATACGTTTTTAACATTTGAGATTCTGTCTTCAACTATTTATTATGCGCTGAATAAAGTTATTTTTATTGTGTCATTGAAAGTTGTTATTTCTAGACAAGACAATTTTGTGTCCAGACAACAAACGGGACGTGATAAAATATATATATATTGCTAGTTCAGAAATATCTTGATTTTCCTAACAAAAGAGAATTAATTATGGATGTTTTAAACTAGTTTTCGATCGCAGGCTTTCGATCATAATATTAATGTTTAGAAGCACCTAAGTTTAAGTACTTAATTTTCCCCATAAAACAAAACAAATTATCTGCTAAATTTCCTCTGACCAACGGAGACATAATTTGAGATAAGCCCTATAAGAAAAAAAAAACTCCAAATAGGTACGTCAGGAGCGCTGCTTGATTATTAAACATAATTGTATGAAAACTTAACGCAATCAAGATACTTAATAATAGTTAGAAACTCGCACTAGACCTTTAGTACTATATATTTATGCAATGAGTATTTTATGAGCTTTGTGGCCCACTGGTGCTACGATTTGGCCCACTGGTGCTACGATTTGGCCCAAAAATAAGTTTGAGTTCGACATGCCTGCTTTATAGTCAAAGAGTATGTTTGAGTAATGATTCTCCATTAACTTTTTTGTTCGACTAACGAATGTTTAAATGTATCGCAGGCATGAACAGACTGATAACCAAAATATTATAACATATCTTTTAATAGTGATATACCTTATTCGACCAGTTTCGATCAAGAATTTTAAGAGAACTGTAGCAAGTGTTCCTTAAGTGTTATTATTAAAAAGTTTTCTTAGTATGTTTATGAGTGTGCATTATAGACTGTAAAGGATATTTATTTGGCATTGCCTTAACTTAGACGTTTTAAGTGTAAATCTGGTCGTAATATGATAGTTTGGTACTTAACCTAAACATTTTAGTAAAGTAGCATACGAAATTGGTTACATAATACGGTTTACCTTCAAAAACTTCACAAACGCAATGTAGAGCAAAACTTTTAGCGATAATTACAGCTGTGTTTACAGTTTGAACTTGATTTGTTTAAATTTTTATTCTTTTTACTATTTACTCGTATCTTAAATGAGCTAAAAATATTTGGTGCTTTTAACTTTACCTAAAAGAAAATTTTAATTTATTTAATACAATTTACAGTTATGCAGTTACATTTATTCAGTTATACAGTATGCAGCAGTGCATGGTTGTTAAAATTAGGCTGTTCCCTACATTACGTTGTGGGTGTTTAGACACTTGTTTTATCTGGTAAATAAAATCGTGAAAATATTCATAAGACATATACATAAACAATATTATACCAATACACATTACTGAATGGATACTAAAAGTATCTGCAGATCGAATATTTAAATATCTAACCGAGCTATCATACAAACATATCTTATTTAAAAACATAAAAACCGTCTGTCTTTATAATGTTGTTCACGACGGTATTCGTCACTATGTTGATCAAAGACCAGCTTGTTCAAAAATTCTTGACCTAGATATGAAAATAATATTATCAATAGTAGGTAAATCTAAAGCGTTGAATGATTTATTTTATGTACACCACTGTTCAAGTTTATTTCTAGTTATTACCTCAAGAGAGATATGAGACAGTAAAAACTAGTTCGTATCTGAAAATTAGTAAAATTAGATATTTTATTTTATAATAATAAAATATAATTGGGGCATACAGTTGTGTTTAGTTTAGTTAAACAATATCATTAAATGTAAAAAGTTTTAGGGACCACTTTCGAAGTCCATGATATGATGCTTTTGGCCAAAATTCCTTCGGGTACACTATCCATGTATCAGCTGTCAGCTGTCTAGGCGTAACGTAATCAATCTGGAGACTGTCCTGGTTGCAGCATCAGCTCATGTCATAGTTCATGGTCATCGTATTTCCGTTGTGTATAAATTTCAGTCAATCAGACAAGTAGAATTGATGTATGATTATAATCATTGTATGGCAGAGATCTAATTGATAAACTTCCACCCCAAAACTGATTTTGAGGACAACGGTTCTTGTTACAAAATTAATACATAAAACCGACCACACATTTTATGTCGAACCGCTTTTAGTTCAAAATATTTTTATTGGCAGTATTTATAAAACTCTATAAGAAATTTTATCAGATTTTTATATCACGCGGTTTAGAGTTAGACTTCTTCTAAAGTTCTTCAAGACTCCAAAATTGAAATGTTCCCTTGAAAACATTTTCAACTTTGGATTCTTGAAAAATTTTGAATACAAACAACTCGCAAAAATATAAATTTAAAAGAAAAAAAATCTTTAAAATCCTATGCCTTTTTAAAGGCCTATAAAATTATTTCTCACATGATGAGGTGCGCAAATAAAATTTTCATATCTCGGTTCAATGTATAGAGGCCCCTAAAAAAACTTCCTCTATTTCCGTAACATATCTATAATATTGCGTATCCGTCCAAATGTTATTATTCTTGCCTCAAAATTGTATTGTAACAAAGTTTTCCCTTACCTAGTTCCCTCCTATATACTTTTTCTTCAAAATCATTATTACCGTAATATTCTTTTTCCCGAAAAATCTGGAGTATTCACTATCTACTATCACTACGATTTTCTCTTCTTTCAGTGATTAACAGACGCCAAATACATAAATACGGTAAAACTGATACATCCTTACTACAGTGGTGGCCCTGCCAACTGCCCGGCTGGTATTGATTATGGAGGCAATTGTTTTAATTGACAAAAATAGACCTTAAATAACAGCAGATGATACCTTTATCAATTTCACAAATTAGAAAAATAACTTCTACGTGCGTGACACACGCCAACTTTCTTATGACACCAATTTTTTCTTACTTTTTGAAGAAAAGGTCTTTAAATATAGGTAGTAAGGAAAATTTTACCCGTATTTATTTTTTTGAAAACTCAACAGCTATCCATATTAATATTATAAATGGGAAAGTAACTTTGTTTGTCTGTCTGTAAGTTACCTCTTCACGCTTATACCGATTAAAATGAAATTTGGAATGGAGCTAGTTTGATTTCCAGGGAAGGACACAGGCTACTTGAACACGTCAAGTGTGAGTCGGTTTTTCTCTATAATTGAGAAGTTGCCGTTAAAACCTTACACACTGATAACCGAATTTAAGGCGGTTGAACAATCTGGCAAAAGCTAGTATTAATATACGCATTATTTATTTAATGCAACTAGCTACATTATATATGATAACGTCGGAAATTTGTTAGCTTTATAGATAAGAATAAACAAAGATATGAAGCTAGGTTCTTGCATTTACATAACACTTAAGTCAACAATACAATCACACGCATTAAGTTAGGATTTTGTAGATTTACAATAAAATTATTGTCAACTAACTATATCATCGTGTAGTTCAAATATTTAGAATGAGCGGCTTAAAAACAGGAAAGGGAACACTTATATTCAAATTTAGAAGTCCAGTGACTTGCAAAATATACATCATAGAGACAATCAACAAATGACATTTTTTATAGTTAATTTTTGGATTTTAATACCATCCTGCGGTCCACTAGCGCCGGCATTAAATATATTTTTATTTGGTTATAAACAAAAAATAGAACTATCTATTAGCTATTTTCAGAACGATTTGTAATGTTTCTAATATAAATCTGCAACTCAGAGTTATATCATAAAAACAATACAAAATGTTCTAAAAATAACTTATAACTAGTTTCATTATTTGTTCAATAAAATTTTTGAAATTTCTATGAACAGTAAATAAAAAAATATCCATTTCATTTTTAACAACCGGGTCAGAAAAATTTTTTGCACTGTATTTACTTATGACTTAAACTCGTCAAGTAGAAATTGCTATGTAAGACCGTCAAGACTCTATTTATATTTCTAAAAAGGTAGGTAGGTAGTAACGTTGTATTATTTTAGTGCTGCAAAAACATTTTTAATTTTTTATTTGTGAATTTCATTTAATATTTATTTAAATAAAATGGTAAATATTCATAAAATTCTATTTCAGACAAAATTTCGCTGAAATTAAGGGGCCGCTGCTGTGACAGAGGGCGCGACCAGACCGTTTTTAATTTAATTTTATACCAATAAAACATGGGTTAAGCCCTAATTGCGTTTCGCGAGGATTTTCCGGACGCGTACAATATAAAATGTTTTAGGGTTCCTCCTACAAAAGGTGACTGTCTATATCTGTCCAATCTTTAAAGGTCTTTTAAACCTTAGATAAATCTTAAAGACCGTCGTAGGTAAGTCTGAAATTTCCACAAAGTATGTGTATATATGTATGGCGGATTTTCCAATACGAAATAAAAGTCACGAAATAAAAAAATTAAGGGTTCTAATAAAAGAAATGTGTTTTTGTCGTTCTAGCTCTATCGTTAATACTGTAAAACATACAAGCTTCAAACTTAAAAAGACTATAGTGTAAGGTATATTGTACAATAACAGATAGTAGAAATCGGTTCAGTGCGTGTCGGGATCGTGTGGTGGCACGAAACCCTCAGTGCGTAATTCCGACTCGCACTTTGCCGGTTTTTTTTAGCTTACCACAATTTATTCCTTATCAGCTTTTGTCCGCAGCTTCGCCCGTGCTAAATTCAGTTATCAACATGGGATTCCTATACCAAATCAGTTATTTTCTTAAATATATGATAGACTAAACTTCTTTAGTTTGTTATAACTACCAAGCAGTTGTAGTAATTAGTTATAGTTATTCCTGCAGGAACTGTATTCGAGTCATGGTATGGTATAAGCTATCAGTTCAGTCACTAAGAAACATACTCCGCGTACTACTTACATAACTTATAAACTTTTGCATTAATAATATTAGTAAGATTTAAGTTTTAAGCATGTATTTTCATCATGTTGTTTCATTATTGCAATGACATTATAACGTAAGTTATTCAACTTCGAAGGTACGTCTACGTCATAACAATTAATTTACCCTAGCTTCACTCGGGTTCAATAAATTATACCCGAGGCCATTTGGCAACAAGGTATTCTATATTGAGGCTTTCGACTTTTTGATTGATTGATCAAAATCTAATTGACTTCAATTGAATCATCAATTTAATGCTAACAAATCCAAAAGAAACATAATAAAAGAAGATGTATCTTTTTATCCTAATTTATATCAAGATATAACTGTCGATATTCCTTTTTTTCTTTATATTCATTCTGACCCTTAGTTATACTGTAGTAACTGTAGTAAATTTTAGAGGCTGCGTCATTCGACAACTACTTAATCCATTTAATATAATAAATATTATAAATGCGAAGTAACTCTGTCTCTCTGTCTGTCTGTCTGTCTGTTACGTCTTCGCGCTCAAACCGCTGCTGTATCGATGAAATTTGACATAGATATAATTAGATTAGAGTCCCGGGAAAGGACATAGGCTACTACAAAAAGTCAGGTGTGAGTCGGTTTTTTTTCTATAATTAAGGAATTGCCGTTGAAATTCTACACCGATAACCAAATTTAGGGCCGGTGGAACCCGGGCACTAGCTAGTTTCCTATATATAAGAAATATCTATTAAGATATTATAGAATTATACCGAAAGACACTCATCATTTGTAGATGCTTTAATCAATTTTTAGAAAAGAAATTCATCTTTGACTGACTGGACCAATTAAATTTCAAACGACGTCTTCCTTCAACAACGGCTTCATTAAATACCTACATTTCGTTAATCGATTGAAATTAAGTAATGCTAGCGGCTATCAATATCACGAATGTAAAGCGGAGCGGGGAACAGCTAAGTACAAAAATTCTAGAGTTTAATCGGCCAAGTGGCGGAGGTTCGAACCCCGGGGTCGGCGTGTACCAATGAGTCTTTTCTTAATTACTCAAGTACACTGATTTATTTATTCACACAACTGGCTTTTCGGTGAAGGAAAACATCGTGAGGAAACCTGCATGTGTCAAGAAAAAAAAAATGACGTATGTGAAGTCCATAATCCGCACTGGGCAGGCGTGTGGACTATGGCCCAAATTACCCTCGCATATGAGGGTAGGCCGTGCCCCAGCAGTGGGGACGTATGAAGGATGGCATGTACAGTACTTGTTTTAATTAATGCTGGCTACTGAATGAAACATGTTCATACATAACCACTATTTTTAGAAAAAAAATGGTTATATTAGGTGCAAAGGCTGAAATCTTGAAAGCGCTTTTTGTTACCGACTTCAGTAGTTTTAGCTCTACGTTGATTATTGTGTCTTTTTAGGGTTCCGTAGCCAAATGGCAAAAACGGAACCATTATAGATGTCGTTAATATTTTTACCCAAAAATAGAAAAAAAAATATTTGGGGGTTCCCCATTCTTAGAACTGAAACTCAAAAATTTTTTTTTCACTAAACCCATACGTGTGTGGTATTTACGGATAGGTCATCAAAAATGATATTAAGGTTTCTAACATTATTTTCTTCCAAACTGAAT
Source organism: Apoda limacodes (assembly GCA_946406115.1). NCBI lineage: Eukaryota > Metazoa > Arthropoda > Insecta > Lepidoptera > Limacodidae > Apoda > Apoda limacodes. The sequence goes on from OX291544.1 coordinate 17,546,936, forward strand.
AGTTTGCGCGAGAGACACTTCCAAATTGGTAAAATGTGGGGGGACACATTTAACTTCTACCCCCTGTAACTTCTAAAATAAGAGAATGATAAAACTAAAAAAAAAATTATGTACATTACCTTGCAAACTTCCACCGAAAATTGGTTTGAACGAGATCTAGTAGGTAAGCACTTTTTTCGTACCTTCTTAGCTTTCATTCAATCAACTCAAATATAACAATATTTTTGTTTGTATTTGTAGATAACATAAATGGTGGTAGGTACGGAACCCTTGGTGCGCGAGTCCAACTTGCACTTGGCCGGTTTTTTGCACATAATGGTACACAACTAAAGATTCGATATTTTTCCCGTTCAACGTATCCATATCAACGTCGCTGTTTAAAATGCGTAATTATTCTTTACGTATAGTCATATAGTATATGATAGTGTAGTAGTGTGTGTTATCACTGTCGCAAAATTAAAAGTGAATAATCAAAATTGTTATTGAATTAATTCAACGTATGAAATCAATGAAACCTCTGGTTTTTTAATAATACATTGGCATTTTATGCATGAGTATTAGAATACAATGTCGCTCTTTTGAGTATCTAAATATTTTTAGTTAAAGACTGTGTGATGCAGTGTGTATAATAAATATTGTTCGGATTATATAAAATACTAGCTGACTCCGCGAACGTTGTTTTTCTTTTTTAAAACCACTGGCGCCACCTATTGTGAAAGAGTTGTAGTAAAACAGACACCTTCTTTGTGCACAACAATTTACCAAAATTTCATAACAATCGGTTTACTTTTAGTGCGCGAGTCTGACTCGCACTTGCCCAGTTTCCTCGGCGTATGCACAACTTACCAAAATTACATTACAACCTGTTAAACTTAGTGTGCGCGACGACAAAAAAAAGAATTATCCAATTTGGTGCAGTCGCTCGAAAGTTAGGGCGTGACCAAGGGTAACAGGGATGCACTTTTATATATATATAGATTTTGATTTGATAAATAGATGTCATATAGATCCTACATTGCTTTGGATGTGTACAATCACATCTCTTTCGATATATAATTAAATGAATTTGGTGACAGGAACCTGATACTGACTGTAGCTACAATTTCGTTACCATCCTTTGAGAGTGATATTGGTTTTTCCCTGTATTATCCTTTGATAATACCTTTCCGACGTTTCTTCCTCCTTATAGGGGTTATCTATTGTCAAATAAGGCGAAAGGTTTCCCTTTAGGGCAGGTCCAGTGCAATGATAGTCTAAGATCCCGCTGCAGGCTTGGTGTGCTCATCGACTTTTTGTTTAAAACCAAATTTTTATGTTTATTTATAATTAAGAGAATATATATTTACTAGGGTGCCTATCAAAATTTGGCCGCCATTATTTTTAATTAAATTATTTTTAATTGATTTTTGGTAAAAAATTTCGTTTATTTATTTTTTAAATAAAATAACGTCTACATCACGGTAATTAATATGAAGATTCTAAAAAATCACGGTTGCCGTTGCGCACCTGGCCGCACCTCTTTGCAGCCAGGTGTAAACAGGTATGATTTCGGTAAAATTATACGTTTATAACCTATTTTTATTAATTATATGTCAAATTGAAGCTAATTTTTTTCTATTAATTATCATATAAAGTTGCTTAATTAAATCTGGCCGCAAATAAGGGTTACTGGCTGTTAAAGATAATAAATACTTAAGGTAGAGTGAAAGAGAGTTAGCGCGTAACATCATTTGTCAGACGAGGACAGCGATTGCCGGCTGTGCGACGCTTTTAAGCCATTGCGCATGCGTCGGACGTTAGTGTTCTCAACCACCGGGGAGTAATAGAGACGACTTATATACTAATAAATACTCCAAAAAATATGTAATTTTTTTGAAAATAACAAATTTACAAACTGCAACAAAAAATTAATATTGATTTGATATATCGACGGTCTTATTAGCAATTTGTCTCTTATTTTTTAGATGGTGATATTTTTAAACATTTTGATGAAGCAATAATCCAATTACAAATTATTTGAATGATTCAAACTTAAATATTATATCTCTATTAGATATTAATGATATTAAATGGATTTTTAAAATAATAATAAATTTTGAAGAAATTTTTTTTTTCGTACAAATAAAAGATTCTCTAAAATGGAGTTAGACAATTTGCTAATTAGAACGTCGATATTTAATATTAATTTAAAAAATAAAAAATAAAACCAAGGTGACTTAAGTAAAAGAAAATTTTATTGCGAAAGTATTAGTTAAAAATTTTATTAGATTTTATTCAAGTATTTAATTGTCTTTTACATATTAATTAAACATTTAAGCAAGTTTAAAATTAAAAAAATTATCTTATAATTCTTATATTTCCGTAACTCTTATTTAAAAATCTGAATCATCGGAGCTTTCAGTTGTACTATTGCAAAAATCTTCAAATTTTTGTTTATCTTTTTGCTTCAGAACCACAATTTTTTTTAGACACTCTGAATGATATCCAAAATCATTAGTAGAGTCAATTGTAAATAAAAGGTCATGATATTTATATTTTTTTTTACGACGAAACAATAACATTAGCGAGCACTTTTGGAATGATACATTATTAATGTACTCGACATTGCTTTTTTCGTTACACAAAAAACACGATTTCATCTTTATCAATTTTATTTTACGTTAATTAATATAATAATTTTTAGATGCACAAATAAAATAACAATGTAAATATAAAACGTTGTTTATTACGAACTCCAAAACAGCGTGGTTTTTATGTTAGAATAAAAATGCTGCATCTGTTCAGTTGAGAACACTAACATTCGACGCATGCGCAATGGCTTAAAAGCGTCGCACAGCCGGCAATCGCTGTCCTCGTCTGACAAATGATGTTACGCGCTAACTCTCTTTCACTCTACCTTAAGTATTTATTATCTTTAACAGCCAGTAACCCTTATTTGCGGCCAGATTTAATTAAGCAACTTTATATAGAAAATATAAAATTTAACTATATAATAGAAAAAAATTAGCTTCAATTTGACATATAATTAATAAAAATAGGTTATAAACGTATAATTTTACCGAAATCATACCTGTTTACACCTGGCTGCAAAGAAGTGCGGCCAGGTGCGCAACGGCAACCGTGATTTTTTAGAATCTTCATATTAATTACCGTGATGTAGACGTTATTTTATTTAAAAAATAAATAAACGAAATTTTTTACCTAAAATCAATTAAAAATAATTTGATTAAAAATAATGGCGGCCAAATTTTGATAGGCACCCTAGTAAATATATATTCTCTTAATTATAAATAAACATAAAAATTTGGTTTTAAACAAAAAGTCGATGAGCACACCAATCCTGCAGCGGGATCTCGTACTATGAGGAAATAGTGAACAAAAGAAACTATAACAAAAGACAGGAGTAGGGCATTATATGCGACATAAAGACTGATCGCAACTTTTTGGTCTTGATTGGTCCTGTTAACCAATAAAATTTTGATTTTATAAGGACGCATTTGCTTAAGACAAAGCAGATGTTTTAAGAGTCAAGTTATAGTTAAATATGTTATTCATTCAATTGAAGTTATCTCTTACCATAATATTATATAAAAAATACATAAAAAAATAAGTGATATAGATCAGTTTCTGTATCTAATTGCGTGATTTTGGACGTTAGTTATACCAGCAATATACACAATGTCACAAATATTTTTAGATTATATTTAAAAATAAGTTCACAGTACGACGACTTATAAGAATTAGGTCTTTACTAATGAAATTGGCGTTTTATATTAAAAAAAATACAAACAAACAAAGTATGATCATTGCTGTCTATGTACTTATACTACTTATAGGTAGTTCATTGATTCCTTCGGTCAATATAGTGGAAGCAAATCAATAAAATACTTAATGCCGGTTTGGAATTATGAGAATTGTTTGTTTTTCCTTGCTTGTTCAAAATCCGGGAAAAGTGGTAATCTGTTGGAGCAAGATCCGGGACGTAAAGTGGGTGTCGGAGACATTCCTATCGCCACTCCTTTAATTTAGAGATCGTGTAGTGAGTGGTCCAGCATTGTCCTGAAGAAGCAGTGGGCTTTCCATCATAGTTTGCAATTATTGATAATACACATCTGCCGTAATAGTGATCTGCCAGATCTTAGGAAGCTTTAGTGGATGACACCAGCACCTTAGTACCTTTCAGTTTCAGTTCATGTGGTACCCATTTTAAATGCTTTTTAATTTTTCCAATTTATTTTAAGTGAATGTGAAACTATTTAAGCACGGTCGCGTACAGTGCGGTTTCAGTTTCAGAGAAACTTTCTCCCGCGAACGCTTGGGTTGTGGAATGAGCTCCCTGCCAAGGTTTTCTCTATGGATTACAGTATGGGGTTCTTCAAGAAAAAAGTTATTGGATGTTTGAAGGGTCGGCAACGCGCGAGTAATGCCCCTGGTGTTGCAAGCGTCCATAGGCCACGGTGATCGCTTGTTTGTCTGCCACCTTAGTGGTATAAAAAAAAAACTCGTACATAATTCTGTCGCAAACTCTAACGTGTGTTCTGATCGCAAACGATTAATGCGCTATCTACTTCCACCATCCACGAAGCTTGTTCTGTAAATTTTGACGACCTAATTTTAGAACCAAATTTACCGTGTTATCTTTTGCAGTAGCTGCTCCATACACATAATCAATTCTTCGAGCTGTTCTGCAGCGCTGGTGTCGTATTCGTAACTAACGCTATATTTTAAGGTTTCCATATTGTTAGCAGAATGCCAAAGAAAATTCAAATGGCGCAAACATAAATTAATCACTAAATTTGAAACACAAATATACGAGCTTTAATTTGCAACATATTTTAATTTGGAATTTTTAACAAAACGCCAGATACTTAGAACCTAAGTTCGTCAGTTCGACAAAATGCCAATTTTATTTGTAAGGACTTAATATTTAAAATTACGTCTTTAAACTTTTTTAAAGATTTTGTTTTAAAAATTGAATAGAAATAGTCACGTTATAAATAATGCACGAGTCCTCGAATAGCATATACTATTTTTCCCAGATTCCTTTTAGCGCTAAAAATACTAAATGAATGAAGGTGTGAAAAAAAATAATTTTGTTTTATACAATTATTCAAAATTACTCAACGCTATAGCACAAATCCCCACTTTTTAAGAATGCCACTGTTATGTATTCTAAATGCTGCTGATAATATTTTTTTTGTGGCCAAGTCGTATTCGCCTGTGGGAAATTTAAAGATTTATACTTATTAGGGAGTTATACTTTTAGAACGTTGTATAGGATGACTACTGCCAAGTGACTCTTTTTGGAATGGAAATAGTCAAAACTTAAAGTCATTATTTAAGATTCAAAATTTAATCCTATGTAGAAAAACAATTAGCCACTCATTTAAATTTGTTATATATATATATATATAAAATAATATAACAAATTTAAATGAGTGGCTAAATAACTAGATAGTCTAAGAATAAATAATGTACTAAATTCAAAGAAATCGAGAAAATTGTTTTGAACTAAAATTGGTTTACATTCCTGCCCGTTATGATTCTCATTCTACAGAACCTTAAATTATTGCGGTTTTTTCATTTGAAATTCCTCATTTGAATATCCAGTAATATAAATTTTTGGAAGAGATATAGCAATAAGAAAAATAAAAGTTCCAATTTGACAATAAATCGACGAGGACAGCGAGGGACAGTTTTGAAGTGAAAAGGGAATTATCAAGGGAAATTATCGGCATAGCTTTGAATTACTATCTAAATACTTTGATGAAAAATATCCAAAGAATAGCGACACTGATTTTTTTTTTCTCTGATTAAAATAGAAAAGATTTTTCTTCAAGTTTGAATTCTTTTTTCTACAAAATAAAAACTTGTCAATACTATGTGGATTGATGCTTATTATATTATAGTGTCGGAGATCCGGTAGCTGTTACTACTATTCTATTATTATTGTTTTACATGACTGTATTTTAAGTCAAAGTACCTGGTAGACCAAGCTTTGCTCGTTTGTTTTCACAACGCCATCTATTGTCCAGTAGCTTTAGTGTTGCTGTGCCGGTAAAATTAGTAGTATTGCTACTCGCCAATAGATGTCAGGAAGATTCATATTTTTGAGTTTATCATTGCCTGAAAACACGGATAAAACGACGTTTTCTAAAAATTAAATCTCGCTAGATCGATTTATCGTTATTTTTTTTTTAAAAAAAAAGGATAATATAACTGTATAAATTGTTTGTTTTTTATTGTGTTTACCAGGGGCTGTTATTTAGTAAAAACTCTCGTATTATCGGCACTAAACTATGTGAAATGGAGATAATTAATTTATTTTATTTTGCACTTCTGTGTTTTTTTTTATTTTAACTAATTGTGAAAAAGTAGTTATTTATTGGTACTGGTTTTTCGATCTTAAATTATAAGAAGCTTATTTTTATAGTTCCAATGTATCATCGTTTTACGTTTAACGGTAAACAGTCATGGAATTCTTAGATTAGGTTATACTGAACGCAGCTAAGTGTAACTGCACACACACAGCAGCTAAGTGTAACTGCACACACACAGCAGTAAGTGTAACTGCACACACACAGCAGTAAGTGACGAAGATCTCAAAGCTTCATGTTAGGACATTTCTGCTAAACTTTTGTTACTTTTGGAATTATTGGTAACATTGAAAATGCCTAGAAAACTTTTGGTAATCCTATCAGCCATAAAAATTATAAAAAAAAACAGAACAGAATCTGGCCTAAATGTGTGTCGTCAAAAATAACAATATATTTAACCGACCTATATTATAGCAACCGGTTTTATTTGTTTTGCACACCTAACTAATTTAAACATATCATAAGTTTTGGCCGTAAGACGATGATACAGGATCGCCGTAATCTCTCATAGATACTATTTTTTTTTATATTTTGTTATACGAATATAATTTACCATGAAGTATGCTAGCTGCTTTATTTAAATTACTCAATTGACTATGCCAACTGCACCTAACTTTTTTTTAGATTGCAATAAAATTACAGTATATAACAAACCACTATCTTTACTCAACCAGTGATCACAAATTGATGTTCTTAATCTAATCTGCGTCTAGTTTAAAAACGCATACTAAACAAAATTAAAGAATATTGTTCTCCACACTTTCCTATTACACTGAATAAGGAAGGCATTTTTGACTACGATGAGGAGGCAAATTGCTTATGCTGCGAAGTTAGTGCCGTAAACTACCGTGTCGTAATGCACCACAATTATTAAAGAGTTATTCTATGGACTGTGTTATTGTGTCGTGCCGACTCGTGCCATAACGTGGCGTAAATTATACACGCGTCCATTCGCAGTAATTCGCAGACTTTTTTGCTGTATTCTGAGATAAGTAGAACAGAGGGCTTAGCACGAGCTTGATAGCGTATTCAAATAGTTAACGTGTAATAACGTAAAGGTATATAGTATTTTGAATGTAAAATATAGCTAACAGATGCCGTTGTTCATTGTTAACATAGGGATGTACCAAACGATACTATTCGATACGACTCCCTCGCAGCCTAGTTGGTAGTGTGGCCAGCTGCTGTGCAGAGGGTGAGGTTCGAATCCCGCACTGGACAATCGTTTATGTGATAAACATTTGTGTTTGTCTTGAGTCAAAAAAAGAAAAAAAATATTTGTATTTGTATCCGTTGCCTGGTATCCATAACACAAGCGTTGTTGCTTACTTTGGGCCCAGACGGCGATTTGTGTAATGTCCAAAAATAGTTATTTGTTATTTATTATCTTAAGAATAGTATTTAATAGTTAACACGATGCAGAAGTGTTTTTTTTTTAAATAAAAAACTAAATTATATAAATGTTTTTGATATATCGGCCATATCGGTAACTTTGGTTTATCGGTAATAAAAAATGCTAAGTTCAGTCAGACATTTTGTGTTGGTACGGAACCCTCGGTGTGCGAGTTAGACTCGCATTTGGCTGGCTTTTAATTTTTTGATTGCGTCTCTACAGTGCGGAGTATTTTTAACCAACCTTAAAACAAGGAGGAAGTTCTCAAACATCTGTATGTTATTTTTTTTTCTTAGAGCGTTTCTAAGGAAGGACTTAAAAGATTAATTTAATTATAAATATTCAGTGGTGGGTAACGACACAGCAATAGTCTGGATTCCTCACACGTACTTGTCCAGAACAAATGAACAGTTCAGACTAAAATGTTATATCGGAGACGTCAAAAGACTTCTCGACGAAAAGACGAAAGAAAAATGTTATTGGGAATTTCGTAGTCTTTCTCTATTTTAAGGATATTTATCAGAGAAGAACTACTAGGGTTGTGCGAAAAAATATTTTACCTAGTGGTAATATGGGTTTGCAACTAAAATACTATATACCAATTTATTTTTCACTTCATACAAATATTATACACAAATTTTACTAAATTAACCTGGTTCTCAAAAAAAGTTTCATCCTAGTGAGTTCAAAGAATCAAAACAAAAATCAAAACCAAACTTATTTCAATAAAAAAATACTAATTGACATAACGATTTACCAACCAACCAACCCATTTTTTATTGTTGATTGTAAGACGATCGAATAAAAGAAAAAACACTTTTATAACTATTTTATAACCAGAATATATAACTGTGGCTGTGGAAGGGAGCCAAAAGAATAAGTAAACAAAACGTAAATGACAGTGGAACGAGTATTTGTCGAAAACATAAATCTTTTTGTTTTTATTAAATAATTTTTAACCATATTTTTGTTAAACTTCATTTATTCTATGATACTCTAAAACAAGATATTTTGGACTTGTAGTTACAACACCTAAATAATAAAATTATTAAAGCCATCACTAAAACATTAAATCTAAGCGACGTATTTTATGCCAGAAAATCAAATATTATACAGATTATTCATCAACAATAAGTGTTTCCTTTTATACAAGCAACTTCTAGTGACTTATGAAGTCTTAGTACATCAATCTTATAGATACACAAAATATTCATAGAATAAAAAAATCCATACTAATATTATAAATGATAAAGTAGCTCTGTCTGTCTATCTGTCTATTACCGCTTCATGCTTAAACCGATTTAGATGAAATGGAGATAGTTTGAGACCCGGGGAAAGACATAGTATAGTTTTTCTCTCGATAAATTCAAAAGCTCCCGCGGGAATAACTGCAACCGAGCTTAACAAACTATAGGTTGCTACACAGCAAACTTTATTAGTATAATTGAGGAGTTGAAGTAAGAATCACAAGACGATAACCAAATTCAGGAGGGATAGAGCTGCTGACATCTTACTTTAATGTAGTATTACAAATGCGAATTTTGGATTTTTGAATCAACCACTGCTTCTTCTCAATCATGCTTCAACCACTGGATGGATCGGGTTTAAACTTGCTACACATATAGGCAAGGTCCTGGAATATGACATAGGCTATTTATCCCGAAAAAATCAAAAATTCCTGCGAGAATAACTTTAACCGAGCTTAAACGAACTATAGCTGCAGCTTTAGTTTGCTAAACAGCAAACTTTATTAGTATAATTAAGGAGTTGACGTAGAAGTACAACGCCGATAACTGAATTAAGGACGGACGGAGCCGGTGGCAAAATATAGTACAATATAAATATCGTTTATGAATCCCTGAATATAAGATAATTTGTAATACCGTCTTACAAATTACCTTAGAGTATTAGTAGTAGCTATAGTTCGTTTAAGCTCGGTTATAGTTATTCCCGCAGGAACTTTTGATTTTTTCGGGATAACAAGTACAGCCTTATTCAAGTCAGTAAAAACCATTAGGTTCTAATATGAGTATGACATGTTTTTTTTGAGAAAAAACCGATCAAATGCGAGTCTGGCTTGCGCACCAAGGGTTTCGTAAAAACTTATAATATGTAGATAGTTCTTCCATTATGAGATTTTTCCTATATTAGTGATGTAAGACCTTGCTTCGTATCAATTTTCATAATTCAATGATAGGACAACGGGAAGTAACCCATAGCTTTTGATATGTTTGCGAATGTCATAATATGCGGCAAAAAAGGCCGTATTTCAACCGTATTTTATATTACGTTGACTTAGAAACTTTTTTCACAGCTTTAGAAAACCATACACTTTAGTATTTGATATTAATTTCAACTTGATACATTCACGCCTTCCTGAGAAAAAGGGTCTTGACAGAGAGACATGCGGACGACAAAGTGATCCTATAAGGAGTCATCTTTTTCCTTTTGAAGTACGGGTCCCTAAAAATATGTAGAATAACGATTTAGTCAGCAATGTAGGTCATTCTAGACAGCTTATTCTAGACATTTTTCATAAAAAACAAGTAAACGGACAAAGCATGTTACAGTCATCTCGAAACCGCAGATGGTTTTTTCTGACTTGAATCGCTCCCCAGGTTTATTAAATTATATACCCATACAATACCTACCAACATACATATTAAACTTCAAAGTCAAAATTTATGTATTCAAATCAGGATTTTACAATCACTTTTGAATCGTCAAAGTTATGAAATACTATTTTTTGAAATCCGGTTCACAATGTTGTTGATTTGTACCGAAATGTTGATTAAAAACAAAAGAAACTCGATAGTTACTCTTTTTAAAAAATAAATTTTAAAAACTACAAAAACAATCAATGTTTGAATATAAAATTTAAGCCGTACAATTTTATATTATTTCCATTTTAATTTGGTTTACCTATGCATCCTGTAATTGAGCATCTTCAGTCCCATGGATTTTTTAATTTTTGTAAATGTAACTACGACAGCTTAAGTAAAGATATTTTTACAAGCGTAAATAACGGAAATTAAGATTATTTTAAACTTAACAACACTGCTTGATTGCAAATAATTAAAAATAGCGGAACCAATTAACACGCTTCAGTAAACTTCGTTTTACATCAGAATGTTTAAGCAAAACGTCGAAATTAATTATACCTCAAACGCCTTACAAAATGCTTCAGCCGTAATTATTATTGAAAGTAGGTGTGTCAGTCGGAGTAATGTTATTCAATGTGCTTAAGTTATATCAGCAGTAGGTACCTAAGTTCACAACTTTTAATTTGACTTTCGGAGTTTCGACTTCAGACAGAACTTTGCACGACCCATATCCGATTTCTACAGAAAACTTAGGCTTTAGATATAAAGTTTAGATCTTATCATGTTAAGACGGAATTTTTAATGAATTCGTTCGTTTTTTTTTTTTTTTTGTTTTCAGAAGTCTTACAAAATTAGAGCAGAATGTTGTCGTGTAACTTACCTACTTATTAAAATTATATATTCTTTATTGCACAATAAAAAAGAATACAACAGTACGGCGGTTTAATCACTAAAAATCGATTTCTTCCAAAAATCCTTTGGGTACTTATTTACTTTAAAAATTGTTCTAAATAAGCAAATCTTTACATTGAACTTAATATTGCAATCGTTAACAACAGTAGACATCCTCAAAAGAACACAATAATCACTTAACACAAACCTACCCATTAAGTGTAACTGGTCTGACTGGAAATGGAATCTGAAGTGGGATGTCTTTAGGTGGAGCGAAGCCCCACGGCGATGGAGCGCCCGTGGTGCTTCCAGAAGACCACTGCGAAGGCCGCCCGTCTCAGCTCGGCGACGCACCACCGGCAGGTACCTTGTACTGCTGGTATGATTTCGAGATTCAGCATTCCCTGAAGCTTCAATACAAAAATTAGCCAATTAATTCTCTATAGCCTCATGTAGTATGAAACGATAAAACTTTTACCTTTTGTGCAACCTATACGCTCGATGGCATACAATCTGATACCGTAGCAGTTATTATGCTATGCCGTCGCGTTGCGATATTCACAACCTGAGACAATTGGGTGTAGATTATTTTGGTAAGATTAAATTAATAATCTCTTGTTTATTTGGTCAGTTAATAACGATTTTGCGATCGCTACCGCCGATATAGAAACATAACTAGAGGGGAAGAGATCCTACAAGACACAGCAAACGCTCAGTGGATTTAGTGAGTAGCTCAAAATATTATATTTACTTTTAATGTGGCTATCATATTAAATTTAAATAAAAACTTTATATTTAAGTCAAGTACAACCTTGTACTTTGGTGAAGTGCGTCAAGGCAAGATTGAAAGCTGAAAAATACACCATGTTCGATAATAGTACTTACATTCCCCTATCTCTGTGCAGATGAATTTCAGCTTTTCTGTAGCCAGTTTCTGCACGTGGTTGTCATAAATTTATCGAAATCTATTTCAAACGCAATGCTAAGCATCATAATAAACATTTTACGACACTTGCGTACTTGTATGAACCTTATAGCGCTACTGGATCGTGTCGCTCACATATTTCTTACCTTATATTCATAGTTTTTTTTTCGGATTCCGTAGTCTGGCGTTTTAATAAATTAACGGACCGCAACCGTATAGATACGTTTGGCGTAGGTATATACACGTGCCGGATGATGGTCAGCCAATTGTGTTTGTCTTGAGCCTGGGTGTATTTATGTATAATATGTTTTTTTTATTATTTAATAAAATTATATAATAATATTAACAAAAAAAAGTAATATATTATATATTTGTATCCGTTGTCTGGTATTCATAACACAAGCTTCCCTTACTTTAGGGCCAGACGGCGCTTTGTGTAATGTCCAAAAATATCTGTTTTTTTTTATCTATCTACTTATAATAATTCTGCCATTTTTTCATCGATTTTGATAGGAGACACTTTACAAGCAGGTATCTTGTGTACACTGCCATCCAGTTTTCTAATAAGCATAACGAAAACTTTTAAAATACACCATCCATAAAATTCACGAATTAGTTTTCCTTTCGGACACCGTTTGTGTAGATAATAAATAGAACCGAATGAAGAAAAAGATGATTTCTACATTCAGACAGACAATCATCGAACTTTTAACATCGAGTTTTTATCACCCTTTTAAGATTATTTTACCGAAAAAAAAACACAGCTTTTTGGATCGTTTTTAGACAATATAAAATGTAAAAAATAAATAAAATATCAGCAACAGAATGATAAAAATAAGTCAATATAAAAATTAGTTCAACAATCTTATACTACCTACTAGGTTTAATCAAACAAATTCATTGTTAATTTAATTCATTAGGTATATTGTTAGCTCTTTACACTAACTTCAGAATTTAAAATACAATCAACAAATTGCATCTCGTGAATTGAACCTGATAGCTAACACGCAAGTTACCCTCTGAAAATTAAATACTGGAGCTTTAATTTTACTAATTTCGCAAGAGAAAAAAAGCCATCAAAGTTAAAATATGTATATATAATTTCCTGGCCAGAATTCTGGTTTCTAAATAGTTCACATCAATAAGCGTAGATGGGGCTACGAATGTGACAAAGTTTTATCACACAAAACTGTTTCACTAAAAAAAAGGATAAACTACAATGAAATGCTGAAATAAACATTAGGATTGATAGTTATGTAGTCGTTTGTGAATAATCTGAAATTATGGGATTACCAACTTTTGTCGTGAAATGTCGATATACGAACTTGTATCTTAGCGTCACCATCGTAGGTCTGTATCTCGATTCGTATATATCTTTTTTTTTCTATATCTACATATACCTATAATTATAAATATATTAGAATATATATATAATTTAAGAAATATATGTTATCAATTAAATTAAAATAAATTTAAATATCAATGTAGTTAAATTGGTACCAAAAGTATGTGTTAGCGACCTCTAGCGGCGTAGAACAACAAATACTGGTACGGCGTACACGATGCTGCTGAAACACATGCTGAAAGGAGACTTTTCTCACATCTGCGTTAGTTCGTCCATTTTCACAAAGATGTCGCTGTGTGGAAATTGAGAAAAGTTCTATCTTTAGGTTATTGACCGCAACCGTATCGTATCTGACGCGCTTCAGTCAAATTATCTTTAGGCTACTACAAGACAAGATAATACTTTGTTATTTTTACATGTTTATTGCCCACTGCTGATAATAAGTAGGTCACAATTTTATGAACTATGTATCATTCGTCTTGCCCTTTAAATAGTAGAATACTAACATTACATTTTGGCATGGATGATTCATACTATGGGTTGGTATTTGAGGTTTGCGAAATATGAATCTATCTCCGATGCTTATTTAAAACTTTTTTTTCGGTTTTCTAAATGAAAAGGATGAAACAAATGAATTTTCGAAAGGTAAATAACTACTTAAACAATTGGTATGACATTTATGATTCTGAATTTTCATGAACAAATATAACATAGAAGCATAGACACATTTTAATGGATTGTTGGTTTAAAAAATAGTTGAATGCCGTTTTTACGGAAAATTGAGCGTTGAAGTCGCTCTTAAAGATAAATCATTTTGAAGTAGATACGATCGATCCTTCTTACATAGTATGGCATTTAAGTTGCTTTTTTTATGGTTAAACACTCTGTAATAGAGTACGACAAGGTTATGTTTATATATAATTAAAAAATTTGAAGTGCGAACATCGCTATAGCTTACCCCCAAACAAAGATTTAATGGTATTTATTATTATTGTTCTAGCTTCGATGTGGAGAATGGTGGTGGGGCGGGCGGCGGGGCGGGGGGTGCGCGATCCCCGCTGGAGGGGGGGTCCCCGTCCGCCGCGCTGGTGCTCCAGGCCATGCCGCAGCGCCGCGAATCCTTCCTCTACCGCTCCGACTCAGACTTTGAAATGTCACCCAAGTCCATGTCGAGGAACAGCTCCATTGCCAGTGAAAGGTAAGTTGTAGTTTGTTTTGGCGTACATTTATTTTGGGAAATTCTTACCGTGGAAATTTTTTAAACGCGAGTCGAGCGTTAGGAGTAAAGATTAGTAGCTGAGATTGCTTTTTCTGCAAGTTATTAGTTTCACTTGATATTTTGAAAAAAAGGGTCTTGCTTTTTCATCTTGAAACCCTACATTAACTAGAGCACTGGCTAATGATCAAAAACCTAGGTTGGTTACTTCGTTTTTCCCCGAGTCTTGTGATCGACTAACAATTAATATAAAGGGTTCTTGGTGGTCATGTTTTTATATTTAATCCGTTACATATCACAATAATGTAAGTAAAACTTTTGCAGTCAAAGCTCCTTAAGCACGTTTTCAGTATTCGCGAGTGAAAGAATTGTTGTTTCTGTATTCGCGTCTAAAATTTCAATATTCACGGATGCAATCAGTAAACAGAAAATGATTCGGTGTCATTAATTAACGTATTAGCATCTTTTGAGTATGTACTGTTGGTACGTGCCGAGACGGCTTTTATAAAAGATAGAATCTATTTTATTGATATAATTTTATTGATATTTTAATTTTGGAACTTAAGAACGTATCACCTATGATTTCATACTAATTGCCATTCCTTATCCACGGTTTCTGTATTCGCGGCATATTTATGGCACGTATTCGCCGCGAATAAGGAGCTTTTACTGTACCTACTACAATAATAACTATCTTAATACTACGCAGCATATCGAGATAATACACAGCGCGCAGTTACTTATCTAATCTATGCACGGGTGTCACAGCGTACTTGTAGATTTGTATCTCAAAACAGTCAGAAATTATAATAGACGACTCAGTGACATGAATTATCCGGATCGCTGATTTCACAAAAAAATAAATAATTGACATTCGCATCAATAACTCATTACGTCGGTTTCATAACCAAACATTTAACTCATGCTTTACAGACCGTGTTCTTAAACTTCTGTTCCACCCATTAACAGCAATTCTGAACTTGAAAAGAATAATTGTAAAGTTCCCTTCGATGCCTGCTTTGTAAAATTCCACAAATTTACAAAATCTTTTTTCATTAAAATTATTAGTTTTAAGTTTAAAAAAAATTGGTGTGACATAGATTAAAATGCGTAAACATAGGTTAGGTAAGTTATGTTTGTGGCAACTCTAATACCCTTGGGGGAATAAAGTAAAGTTGTACATTTTTTATTATGAAAAAGTATTAACACAGTTAGACAATAACAAAACTCGAACTGCCAACAATTTCAATAAAGGATAATTATTGTCAAAGTTTGCATTTCCGCGTTAAGAATATCCCAAATTATTAATTAATGATAATTTTATGCAACATATTACATAACAATGATGACACTTATTTAAATGTATAGGTATACTTAAGTGACAACATTTGACTTCACTATCCTTACATAACAAACACGTTAGTGAATTAAGCACTGAATAAGTTAAACACGCCACACCTTTTAAAAATTTTCTTGAATTCTTTATCTATCGTTTCTTCAATATTTATTGAAGTATAGTAATAACTTACGGTGTTGAAATCTGATCTTTAGCTGTAGGCCCCATTTCTTCTGGTTTGGTGGAAGTTCTGGTTGCTTGGTTGTGCAACAAGAACGTCTTCTTGCCACCGACGCATATTTTACTAGCGACCTTACCCATCATTATGAGTTATAGGAGATTATTAGTATTTTTGAGTAAATCAAAAATTATAAGTATTGGCTGCACACATATGCTTAATGTCGCTCAGTGGGCTAAGGATAGAGTGACTCGTTTGCCGAAGCTTCTATTCATTCAAAATCGAAAACGGAAAAATCCGTACAAGAAGACATAGTACCTATACATATATGTAGATAGGCAAGGCAACTAGCTTATAGCACTGATGAAGTAAGAAGATTTTTGAGTATAGAATTGTTTACCACTGGGTGGACTGAGAAATTGTATACCATAGAGAAAAACAGTATAGAAAATCTTTATACAAACGTAATTCGTAATTTCGCGTCACATTAGGATGCGCCAGATCGCAGTCTTGTCCCTTGTACAGTGACCTGGGGGTAAAAGTAGACATGGAATAATAATAAATATCTTATAATGTAACATGCTATTTTCATAAATTTATATACTGGGTGTGAATCATAGCTATTTATGGCTGTATAATCGTAGGTGATATTTCCATGTTGTAGGTGTACCTATTAGGTCTAGTAGGCTTTGGTCTAGCGCACCGAGAAGGAGATATAAAAATAGATTTTCGTTAGTAGAAATCAATAAAAGTTAGTTAATAAAGTCCAAATAAATCATAAAAATCCACATAGATTCAATATTATAATTCCAAGGTCTGATATAAGCAAAAACATAATGCGATAAAATTTTCTTGATAGAAAAAAATCACAAAATTACCTTTACTTAATTTTTATTCATTTTTGTAACGGTACATATAATTTAGAAAAAAATTATAAATGCGTAAATTTTTAATTCAATTTATAATTTTCTGGTTATTATAATATTTAATGTTTTTTGCCCACACTACGTTCATACTCCGCGTTTTATGTATTACTTTTCTGGCTTTATGCCCCCTCTCACTCCGACTTTGTTTGGGTTAGAATTTATTAGTTACAAACAAATTACATAAAGTAACTATAAGTTTATCTAACTACTGGCTACAGTTATTTGTAATTTAACAGCATACTGTACGTATTCATACGTACCTATAATTCAAATTCCTAAATAGTTTGTCATAATTATAATGATTGCTATAATTAAATTCTTTACTAAATAATAAATTTGTACAGAGGCGTACTTAAATAGGCAAAAAACAAAAACGGTTTGAAATTAACAACTAGCCATTTTTCGATAAAAAAAAGGAAGAAAGGCATAAAACTGTTTGTTTTTTAAATTGTATGTAAGCTAAAGATGCTTTTTAATGACCACAGGTTACATAAAGTACTGTTAAGTTTCCCTTACGTAAAATTTAACGGCCAGTCTAAATTGATAACGCTATTATTAAAACTAGTTGTCCTTTGAAAGAATTTATGCATAAAATTAACCCTAAACTCTAGAAGGACGGCAACAAAACCTAATTACAAAGTCGTCGACTAACTAGAATAGACTTATACGACCCTAAGTGTCAAAGTTCGCTTATTCTGGCCTTACGAATCTTTGGAAGTAGTTGCGATAAACCCCTTCGGGAACCCGACTTTATTAATATCTTTATCACGTAAATCATTTGATTTGATGAATTAAATGTTGCACAATTTAATTACTTACCATAGTGAATGAACCTTGGATATATCGAATAAAATTATTTATTTGTTTGTCTGATGCCAAAATGCCTGAGCAAGATAGCAAGGTACCTACCTATAGGAGCATTTGTAGCCAACCTAATCAAGCTTAGTTGGACTCAAACAATAATTGTGATAACGGCTATAAAACCCTTTATTAATTACCACACTACACGCTCTTAACCAGTTTGTTTTACTGTTATATCTGTATACTGTCTTATTCAGGAGCTTAACAAAGGAGACAATTTTTATTTCAAAAAGTCGTCAAAAAGATAATCAAACGATATTTTTTTTTCTACATTTCTTTCGACTTTACTTAAAAATTAAATAGTTGAATATCAAATTAAAAAAGTATAATTTTCGGATATATCACGGTTTTTATATCTTCACGGTTTTTATATCTTCACGGTTTTTATCCCCAGAAGGGGAAAAGTTCTGGACACACACCTACACCATTTTACACACTTTAGTCCTGCGTGACTGTGGGAAATAGCTTACAATGAAAAATAATTTACAACATTTGCTTTTTATAACTGTATATTGTTGTTTTTACAAATAGTGTATTTTTTTAAAAGTTGTTATAGTTTTATTATTATGACTGGATTCTGTAAAATTTGGTTAAATTTTGGGCTCCTAAAATATTTTTTGAGGAGTTTTAAGAATACATTTCGATTTTATATTCTTTACACATACTTAAGCAGAACCTCTTCCGTTTCCCCGGTTTTTTTTAACATGTCCACAATTCGCTGTTAATCCATAATTTCAGTTGAACAATTACTCTGACCGTGTATGAGTATGAGTAAATAACAATTACATGAGTCTAATATAAGCTTTTTCTCTAATAAGTTTACATAAAATTATTTTCATTTAAGTAAAATTTAACTTTAGAAAAACCTCAAATTTCTGTCATTTATCGATAATATCTTTTATTTACCTGCTTTAAAATAATGAAAGGTAAAATAAAATACCTGTGACTGAATTTCTAAAAAAACTATAAGATGTAAGCCAGGATTGGGCAAATTTTAAAAAGAAAATATTATTATAAATAACATTCGTTGAAAAAAATTCATATATATTAAATCAATTATAATAAAATATAACCTGATTCAATAGAGAGCGTTGTTTTAGAATGGTATTTGAATTCGATTAAAAATATCTTTTCCCGACGTTTCGGCTTGGTTACACCGGGCACGGCCACGGGCAGACTTGAGTAAAAAAAAACTCGTGACATGTCATGAGTCATGTCACATGACTGATGTAACACAGCCGATACGTCGAAAACAGGTATTGCACCATTTTAAAATGTTTTAACACTGAATTTAATCATAATTAATGATATGGAACATGAAAATTCAAAAACTTATATACATATTGAAATGAAGTTATTTACATATGTTATAGCTCACATTTCAAAATACAAAGTTAACCTTGTTGCAGGTTTGTTATAAATTTATGTTTGTAACAATTACACTGAACCGTTTTTTTTTTAATATGACTAGATCGTTTTTATTGTTAAAAAATTAACAATTCACTGTACCCATATACACATTTTGTTGAAACAATAAAACTATCTCCTAAAACAATATTTGCTCAATCTCTTTTACATGATAAAATAGTAGGCTAATAGTTAGTTACATGTGATCTAGAGCCCTGACTTTTAAATATGAAAACTATACGTACTACTAGCCAAAATAACGCTAAAGATATATAAAATATTATATCTATACTCGAAACAGTATTCGAACCCAGTACTTTCACGTTAGTAGGTATCTTCAAGCGCAATTTCCTACTACTAAGACCAATAGGTTAGCACACAGTAAATGTTTAACATTCTTCAATAGTCCTAAAATGCCGATAGGTAATCCTTTACCCTGGGGCACCTAAGTTAAATTGTGATTTCAGCAATAAACTTTGATTGATTTCCCTAACAATAGCCCAGCTTCCCGTCTAATTTGTTTAATTTGGTTAGCGATATATAACTTGTTCCGATATTATGTTGGAACTTGTTCGACTCATTACAATCTATCGGATCGAAGGCTAACCCAAGCTCAAACTCAATTAAAGGTATATCAAGTATTTGGTTTCACTTTGAACTTTAACAGAAAATTTTCTTTGATATTTGATAGGTGAATAAATAAAATACTTTGTTATATAAGTAGTACTAACTACTTAGTCTAACATCGTTACATTGACAGCTAGATTTCGACCGGGTAACGGGGAACTCCCCTCCTGTCGCTGACTCACCTTCGGGTTCGAGGCTCACGCCGGTCGACCCCAAGAGCGACAACCCTAGCCGAAGCTCCCCCTTAAGAATCTCGCGCTAAAAGTCCGGCGGAGCAGTAATGGCCACACTGTACTAGTCATGCAGAAAAAAAAATGGATTTTGCAATAGGCTAGCTGCTCCTTGAAGAACCTGTTACTAGTAAACTATAACGAAAGATAAATCCAAACTAATATATTATATCTGTGAAGGTCTGTTTGTTTGTTATTGTTTAATATCGCTGTGGAACAAGGTAATTAAGCTAATTTTTGGTACAGAGATTGTTCAATGGATGGAGAATTCAATGGACATCTGCTACTTTTTATCTCAGAAAATTTTGAACTTATTATAAGTTATAACTTGCTCAAGCACACTTTCACACTTGCTGTAGATGTCCCACGCTAATAATCGAAATAAGCGCGGGTGGGGCCGAGTGTAAAAGCTAGTTTATAATAAATAGACCGCTGATAGTACATAGTTATAGGCTGCACTTGACGCCGCTGTCTCAAACAATAAAATTGTGGTTTATGGGCTGCAGTTCACTTAGCCCCTGGCTCGAACAGACTTTCCTGTGTATGGAATTTAATTTAAATATTAACAGTTCCTAAAACTACATAGAAAAATGAGAATCCATCTATCTATAGTATCTAAAGGTACATAAATGAAAATGGTCTGACTGACTCATCTACAAATGAAATGAGTGAAACTTTGAACAAAAGTTCCTTTTATGACAAAGTGTTCTACTAAAAAAGGACTTTGCAAAATTCATCTTCAAAGGGATAAAATTTGGGTTAGAAGTTTGTTTGAAAATCCTTTGTTTCTCCTATAATTCTCTATAAATTAAATCCATGAAAATCAGTATTTGACCTATTCGGTGTAAATTTAAACGTTGCATATCAAAAACATAACTTAGCAATCAAATATAAAATCTTACGAAATCAAACTACAAATAAATAATACAGATCACCAAGAAATAAACTAATTTTATATCCTTATTACAAAACAGTAACGAATACGTACGATAAAGCAATATTTAAAATACACTAGATTTTGCCAGCGGCTCCGCCCGCCTTAAATTCGGTTATCCAGTGTAAAATTTGTATCCCCTCAATTATACTAATGAAATTTACTATAGCTATATTTCGTTTAAGCTAAGTTATAGTTATTCCCATGGGATTTTGTTCCCATTCCTTCCCATTTTTTCGGGATAAAGACTAGACTTTGTCCTATTCCAGGACCCAACTTATATGTGTGCCAACATTCATCCCGATCCGTCGTGATTTAATAACAAACAGCCAACCTTACACATTTGTAATATAAGTAAGGATTACACTTTTGAGACGAAAGGGTTTTAATTTAAAGTACCATAATATACATTAGTTTACTTATTCAGGTAAATCTGTGGGGGCGAACCCTTAAATTATTAATTGAAATAGCAAAGTTCAAAGCACCAAGTTCTTAAGTCGACAGCCTGATTATACGAAGGTCGTATAGATGCGTGGGCTGTCAGTGTCGATGTCTGTTTTTGTATTAATGGAACTCATAGATATCTCAATAATTAACTTCTCTTTGTATGACAACTTATTTAAATGGGTCCAAAATCAATATTGCTAAGTTTGTGTATAATTTCAAGAATCGATTGCGACTATTTTCATAGTGATATATCTATGTAACGTACAAAAAGGACCTTCTTTTTAGGGTTCCGTACGCAAAGAGTGCCAACGGATCCTTATTGCTAAGCCTACGCTCTCTGTCTGTCTGTCTGTCCGACCATTAAAGGGCTTTAAGACTGAAAAAGGTAGAAGCCTCAAAATTTTCACATAATATGTGTTATAACGGCAGATCGTCTAACAAATAACAATAAGTAAAATTTTAAGGGGGTTGCTCATACCAGAAACACGTGCTCTATCGTAAAAACAGTAATAGATTCGAGCTTTAAACTTTCTGTGATTGTGAGGCTATTGCGCAATCCATAGCACAGATTACAAAACTCGAAGTCTATGGTTTATACACAAACGGATTTTGTGAAACACGGCATCCTGGCGCGGCCAGTGTTGCTCTACGGTGTTTTATATCGCGCACCTTGCTCTTGGAAGTCAACATAGACTCATTCAAGAAAACGCACTGGCCAGCGAAGTCACCAAAGAAACACTCATTCATACCAATTTTCCAAATTCTTTTTAAAACAAAAAATATATTTATCTACTTAGCAAGTTCTAAACAACGATACCCCACTCGATGGGGAAGGTCAGAATTTTTCGCGGCCCCCTTTAGCTGTATGGAAGCAGCATTAAAATTTTAAAAAATGCTAATACTGTAAAAATTTGAAGACTGTAGTTGCAACCGTTTGGCTGTAAAACCTGTGTGACACACGATGGACAGACGTATACGTGAGTGACAGCAATAGGGCTCCGCTTGGACCCTTCGGACGGAACCCTAAAAAGTTAATGGAATTATGATCCGAATCCATCAAACATCAAAATCTACATTCTGTCCGAGTAAGCATATCTCAATACGCAAGTGTTTTCCAGTAATGATTCAGTAAAGTATGAAGAATCGTCTATGAAGATTTTGTGTGTTTATAAGATTGATGTCCTAAGACTTTATATTAGTCACTAGGAGTTGATTCAGTTAAGTAGGTAAATTTGTAAAATAATTTTTTTTTATCGCTCGTTTGCTGACAGTTCAAAGGACAAAAAAGGACATAGGACAAAAGGAGATAAAAAATCTCCAAACGTTTAAGAGATCCCGCAGGAATATCCATAACCAATTTTTATGTGCAGCTATAGAAAACTTCCTTACTACAGTCTAGAAGTTTCCATAGCAATACCACGCCACGCCGATAATCGGATTTAGTTCTAGCTATAGTACAAAATAAACTCAGCGAAATTTTAGCTGCTTTTGTAACTTTTATTAAATTTTATCTGATAATCCCGGGCTAATTTGGACGAATACTTGAAACATCATGTAAATTTACTTTGACATCAGTGAACAAATACTAAGAATCCATAAAAGGTGATATTAGTGCTTAAAGGCTTATATTATTGTTACTCCTTAGCAGAGATTCAGGCCAAAAGAGAAAAGTATACATGAAATTAATTAAAATAACAAAATTTATAAAATGTTCATTTTAATGTGGATGATTTACCTAATAATTTCCAAAGTACACATTACAGACATTACGTATTGTGTGCGTAATTAAGACATACATACTGTGTGCCTAATGAAGACATTATATGTATGTTGTGTGCGTAACTGAGACATACATACTGTGTGCATAATTGAAAGTTACATACCGTGTGTGTATTTGAGACATACACACTGTGTAAGTAATTAGGCTTACATAATATGTATGTATTTGAGACGTACATACAGTGTCCGTAATTGAGACATCTGTATGTTCTATATGTGGTTCCACATTCATTATTATGTAGGTACTTTACGTAAAATGTATAACTCGTCTATAACTCCATTAATTCACAATTACATTTTAGCATAATTTAATAGTATTGTTTTCATTTACGTTTAAGGTTTATTTCTTAACATCTTATTTGATAAAGTTAATTAATTATTATGGTAATTGAAGTAAACTTTATGATTATTGTGGTCATACAATTAACTCTACATGTGAGCCAGTTAATAAATGATTTATATTCTCATATATATAGGTCTGTGTTCTTAATAGTACAGGAGTGTATTGTCTTTATGCTGATAACATTAAACATTTTGATTTAATCTTGAATACTCATATTAAAATACGTTAATCTAATTTTATAAATCTTCAGACATCCGGAATCAAGGTCTAATCAAAGAATCGGTCAAGTGCAAGTCGGACTAGCGTACCGTGGGTTCCGTACAACCATTGACGTAATTTACAAAAAGTTTGCCTCTAAGCGGTGACCTATCCAGTGACTGACCAAGCCCGATGTTGCTTAGCATTGAATATCAATTGCAACGAACAAATGTGTTACTGTTTCTCTTAAGAATAGCTAGATGACGCTGATACGGTAATTTAAAATGGTAATGGCTCGAGCCCGTCTCACACTTTTTGTTATTATTTTCCGGCCGGTTTTTATTATTTTTTGTTACGCTTTAGACCTCAGACTGTGCACTGCATGTTTAAAGTTTGTATGTATTACTATTTTTAGGAAAGAGCAAAAACAACAAAAAAATATTTCTTGTGTTCCCACAAACTCCCTACATTTTTTATTTTTTTATTTTATGTAACATAACCCGCCTTTATAACTTATATTCTTTAAAAAACCATATTCTTTAAAAAAATTAGGTTTTTACCTATTTCGGTCTAAAAGATAGAGCCTTTTGCTGATCGGACAGACAGACAGCGTAGGCTTAGTAATGAAGCTCTGTTGGCACCCTTTATGTATGGAACCCTAAAATATTAACTAATAAGGGTAACGAAAGGTTTGCTGTAAAATGTGAAAGTGGTCTAGTTCTTGTAGAACTTTACTTTTTACTAAGGGGTAGATAAATTAGTTATAAGTTATAACAGTAATTGGAAAAATATTAATCTTGGCCGTCACAGTCAATAGTTAAATTTTACCGTAGGAATTTGACCACTTGGATAACATTACCTAAGAGAAGAACACTTAAGGATATGGCAGACCCAAACAAGTAAATTTTCTGAATTTGTCGTAAAAATGTTGATCTTTTATCATTTTATTTTTAAAACTAAGAGTGATAGTCTTTTGATTCTTCATTCTAAAATAGATTCATACTTAAAATCAGATTTGCTAATTTTGTAAA
Source organism: Apoda limacodes (assembly GCA_946406115.1). Classification (NCBI taxonomy): domain Eukaryota; kingdom Metazoa; phylum Arthropoda; class Insecta; order Lepidoptera; family Limacodidae; genus Apoda; species Apoda limacodes. The sequence continues at coordinate 17,571,983 of OX291544.1, forward strand.
AAAAACAGAAAAAATCTAGATTTTACAGTCAGTCTGCGTCACTCTCAACCCTAGCGCCTATTAGACGTGAGGCCGTGGCTGAAATGCCTGTCATTTTGCCCGCTAGTTCTTTATGCACTCGTTGTAGCAGAACGCTTTTTCTAAGGTATGCCAACGTCTTGATTAATCTACTTTTTTATCCATTTACTAAAAATGATTTTGCTAAGACTGGCTGCAATTCATATAAGGTGGTATAAGTGTCAGAAAATAACTTATACTATTAGGTTGTGCTTTTAGTGCACCTTCACGACGTCAGATGGTAATGTTTTTCCGATTGTCTGCCAGGTGTAACTAACATCGTAAGTTTCGAACTCGATTGTAAACTCCTTAGCGTTATTTTTTTTTTATAAGTTATATTTTTTAACAATTTGTTTATAGTGTAAAATGTCTATTACCGTTTTTCTGATCTCCATTATATATAGTAATCACTTTTATAACTTTTTACAGAATAAATACTTTTTATTTATATTTACATAGTTATAGTTATTTGGTATTGCTTCCAGCAAAAAAATCCTGGTCAAGTAAGAGTAGGACTCGAGAATTGATGGTTCCAATAGGATTCTTAAAAAATATTAGGATTAAGAGATTTACCACGTTATTTTATGACCAAAGACTTTTAAAGGTTTTGCTGTCATTTATGAGTAAAAAAATATTTTCCGTATTTTATAAAAGTTTTACGCTCTGTAGTTTTGAACATAATGGGAATGGTCAGATTTTTTATTTATTTTCCATTTAATCCCTAAAAAGGGACCCCATACACAAAGCTCATTTGTTTACGTCATACGTTACGGACATGATTTGTTTACGTCATACGTTTGGGTCACAAAAAATCATGTGTGTACCAAATTTTAACTTAATCGGTTAAGCGGATCCGGAGCAAATTGGCTGTGATAGACGGCCGTTTTTTTTCACTTAGATTAACGGAACCCTTAAAAACTAGAAAAATAAATAAAAAACATTAAAAAACCGATACAAAATTCCAACGCCAGAGGGTACAGCATCATGTACTCAACCTATGGTATCAGTTTTGTTTACAATGTCACCTACTCCACACTTATTCCCTGCATAGTCTTACAAATTCATTGTGTCAAGTTAACCCATACTTTTTTAGATCATTTATTGTATACGACAATTTAACGAGCATTTTTTCCCGTTTCAAAAATGATTTTCCATAAAACACATTAATTTTATTCAAGAACTTAAATTACTTAATTGGTTAAGAAAATACAAAATACGGATTCTATATTTATTTTATATTACAAAGTATTTCTTTTACCTTGAATAAAGAAAATAATAATTAGATATGTTACAAAGCTTTGGCCCGAAGCTCGGCCCGGACAGTTTCAGAGGGATAAAGTTGGTTATCGTAGTGGGATTCTTATCGGTTCTCTTAATAGAGATTAAAACTAACAAATGTCTATCTCCCTCTGCCCTGCATCAGTTTCTGTCACATCATATTATTTTTTTTACTTATTTATTTAGTTAGAAAATAATACTTTCTGTCATAGAGTACATTATATATCTTTCTGTGCTAAAGCACGGGTCACCTCCGTACGTTGTGCCGTAAAGGAATCTCTCCCCGTGATTTTAACTGTGAAGCTATTCTTGTGGAAACTCTCGGTCAGGATAAAAAGTAGCCTAAATCCTTATCCGTCATTTCAGCTACACCTGTGCCACAAAAGAAACAATATACAACAAACAAACAGATTTTCGCTCTTACAATTAGTTAGGTAATTAGCATTATAATTATGTAAGTACTTTATTTTGTACATTGGAACATAATTATTCTTTTAAATACTTGTATGAAAACGTCATTCGTTTTGTAAACCTATCCTTTAGTTTCACTTCTTTCGCAAAAACATACCAATGTCACGTCACGAAATAAACAGAAAAGTAAACATATAACAGAAACGAAGCACTACGTACTACACGCTGATACAAGCCACACTGCAACGTTCACAAATACAAAGTAAGCTATATACCTATGTGCCAACTTATTGTAGTATGTCTATATATTTCACTGTTGTACTAACATTTAACTTGCAAGCTTACTCACATATACTGCCTGTAACCAAAGGGCACTTTGGTAATAGCATGCACTTTTTTGCACGATTGTACGTTCTCGAGAACTTACTAACGTGTGCTGCTTAACAATAATACCTATTGTGGCATTGATCTGTATAAATGTATGTTATATTATTTCATGCTATATCCATTGTTTAAACAAAGCCAACATTACACTGGCACATTATCTTGATATGAACCTGTATATCCCTTGTAAAGATGAATGCAATCCAATCCGCTTAGGTGGTTATACGTGTTCTTTGACGAATGTCTTTGTTCTCTTCTTTCCTTATTATTCAATTGCTTACAGATTCAAGGAGGCCGAGGCGGCACAGCTGGACAGAGCGTATGTATTTCATGGCACTTTTTGCACGATCGCTATTTCTTAGTCTTTGTTTTATTAGCTTGCTATTGTTTTTGCTTCGCATGTCTGATGTTGCTCTTTTAGTATGCGTTTCTTGCTGTAAATGGTTTGCATATTTTAGATATAGTTTCATTAATGAATTTTTCTTTTGATATTTATTGTATTAGGTGTTAGACTCACTATTTTAGTCAATGTTTTCATTGTTTTTCAATATAAAAAGCATAAAATTCTGCATCCATCGGAGTTGTGTCATTTTAGCTTAGTTTTTTTATGTTTCCAGGCTAGTTGTTGCTAGAAAGGTATTTAGCAAGTAATAAAACCGGTACTTAAATAAGAAAAAAAAACGTTTTCTAATTTGTAAAAATATACAAATAACTTATGATGTTTAAAAAAGGCTTGAATATTAAATTTGGACTGACTTTTTGTTAAATGCGTTTTGCAAATGACTAATAAACAAATGGCTAACCTCTATGTCTTTCACGTTTCAAAAAAAAGACTAAAACTAAACACCAAGTATTAACTTGAACTCAACAATAAAATTTTGTTTTTACGTGTTGTTTTTTCTAAAAGTAGTCAAGTAGGATTTGTCGACAAATTTAATAGTGTTTACAAAGACGTCTAACCAACGTGTATCGAAAGGTTAAACCATGAAGATATATTAATGGCGCGCTTCGTTCCATAAAATAAATAAGTAATTATACTTACGTACAGAAGTTTCACTCCAATCAGCTCTCGTACCAAACGCGTAAATATCTAGAGAAATGTAACGAACTGCAACAATTTGTGACCTATGCGCATAAGATAACCGCTAAAATATACTGAAGTGCTCGTCACGATGACATCGTTGTACGTTAGGATCCCTAAACTTCGGAGTGAGTCACGCCTCGCGTAAATATTATATTAGGTATAAATACTTTTCTGGAGTGTTCCTACTGACATAAGTGTTCGTGTGTCGAGAAAAAAAAATACACGATTTCCACGATACAAATGTGCTATTTTGGTTATTACGCTCAAAGCACACGCGTTTCATATGACGTTTTTCATCACATTTGCGAGGCAAAAAACAGACTTGTATTTTTATTATTTTTTAATTATTGAAACAATTAGTAAAAGTACAGTTCTCAAAACACTCATAAATATAGGAGCAGCAGACACCAAATAATTATTGTTTCGAGAGTAGATTGTCGCGGCTAACGGCAAAACTGATTTTTTTGTGGCTCCAAATTGGTGATATGTGCTATTCTAGCACTGATTTTTGTCTTGTTATAAATAGAATAATCGACATTATAGTTAAAGAGCCAGTGGACAGCACATAATTTAGGAAAGCCTAAAATTTCCTTAAGTCTGTTGTACCTGCCAACGATGAGACGGGGGCTAGCTAAGCGCGGTCGCGGTAGGTTCAGCGTCAGTCAAGTGTGACCGGTTTGATACCTTATTGATTCAAGTTACATTAAAAAGAACAACAAGTACAATAGACTAACTGAGAATACTTTAGGCTTTCCTAAATTATTTGTTGTCTGCAGTCCACTGGCTCTATAAGATTCAGCTACTGCGTTATATCGCCACTCGGGTTAATATATCATGCAACTCCGAAATCAGCCACCTATATAATTTACGGAGAATGACGCGTTGCTTTTTCCGCGAGAAGGAAGCAAAGAGGCAAAGGGAATTGACATCCAGCCAGTATTGAAAAAAGCGACTGTGAAATAAAAAAAACCCTTTGTTGGGATTAAAAAAAATATAACTCGGTTAAATTAAGAATGCTTCGTCTACATACATCTAGCTTGCAGTAAGGGTTTGCTTTAACTTGCATAGGTATCATAAAACAAGAGTGTAGTAATGTAAACGCGTGTTTAATATCTTGGATTATGGGCCTAAAAGCGATGTAATTTAGACCCATGATACTGTACTGTAACATGGGTACTGTAATGAAAAACATATTTCCTTTAAATGCTTAACATCTGATAGAATTGTCATGGTTACACTAAACCTCTGAAGGTACTAAAGACAAAAAGTGATCAATATCAATTCACGGTACCTCTTAAAGTTAAAGATAATAAGATTACGTATTTGCGCACAGCTAAATAACAACACGGCCATAAATTATAATGCACCAATAATCTTACGTCATTGTATGATGTATAGTTATGAAATATTCAGCTTAAATACTTTCATCTTCGCTCATACTGTGTAATCCAAATTACGAAACTAGCAAAAATGCCTTAAATTTTTATTTTAGAAAAAAGTTAATTAATAACATTATATTTTGTATGAAAGTATATTTTATATAATATATATTTTTTTGTAAATATAGTGCAGTATACCAGTCTGAGATATAGAATTAAGTCTATGCTATGATAAATTCTTGGATATGTACTAATCTGTGGCGGCGGCAGCGCAACTGTTTTTGGCGCCAAAAAAAAATATTTTTTGAAGAACTTAAATCAATAATTTTCTTGTATTATAAAAAGTTTTAAAAACTAAACAAGTGAGGACTCCACCTGATATATTAGATGCGGTAGGTACCATCACTATTATTTATTCTGTGGAAGCGGTATCAAGTAATAGGCATCTAGTTATTTTATTTTACTTTTCTCTACTTCTCTTTTATTTTATTTATTTTTCCATTAACATGAGTGTAGATAAAGTAGTGTATAAAACTGTTTATAACTAGGTGTTAAAACACTCGCCTTTGGCTCGTCCCATAAGCCCAAACTTGAGTTTTAATATCCCTATTATATGACGGTTTTGTAAACTACTAGTGTTTAGTACTAAACTTAAAAGCACACATCTTAATTTGCCCATAGTGCGAGTGCAAAGTCTTTATAGACGGTCTTCAAGAAAACAGTATCAACAATATAAGTATTTAAAATACGCATGAGATTATCAGAATTACTTACGCAGATTTTAAAGATTCATATTTATTTCATTTCGTTCAGGCGGAATCCTTTATAAACGCCTGCACGCAAATGCGACAGTGAAAGCATTTGGATTATTATTTGTTTCACTGAAAAATTTTCTTCATTCATATCATTGTGCTCACGTCGCCATATTTCAGCATATTTATATGACATTTTATTTATTGTTAATTTATTTTAGAGTGCAATAACCCTTTTTTCTTTTTCTACCTGCCTTTGGAACTTACAGATTCGATTTTTTCACATCTTTCTTTGTTCTATCTTTATATTTCTTGCTATAAATATCTTCTTGTATCACCTGGATCGGTAAGTATATAGAGCTTCAAAAATGTATTGATGCTTCTGTTCAATTTACCTGTTTATTTGTCAATGTATTCATTATTTTTGTTTTCCCTGGATGGATGTTAACATCGAACATTGATTGCGGAGTGGGACGTCGCTGCGCCCCGCTAGCTCCTGTACGCGCCAATTTTACCCTGTAGCTTTGCCGTCGCTTGCGTGCATTTGGCGCGGACCGTGCGAGCGAGCGGGACGCACGCCGCCACCGCTACTGACTACGCCTTCCTAACTCCATTGACAGTCCGCGCGGGCTCTCGTTGACACGACAACTTCCATGGCCTGTGAGTCCATGAAACGCGAACATCGACAGTTCCAATAAAACCCCCAACTAAAGCGAAAACCCCAAGGATGTGGCAATATATTTAGCTCTTATCAATAGGATTGTTTCATAAGCTCTTTCAGAATTCGCGAAGTGATTGTGGCAAAGTTCGCAATGTTTATAAAATTTAAATAAAAACTGTGATTAGGTATATTTGTATAGAGAGTGTAAATGGAACTCGTAGTTTGTGCCGAGGTCGTTCACTGGTCTTACATGTTGACCATGAACGACCATACAGTCATTATCTCCATTCGAACTGGAAGCATCAAAGATTCAATGTTGACAGACTCCTAAAGAAATAAACTCTTATTAAACTGAACAGTAATTTAATTAACATAAGTGTTATAAAATACATGATTAAAATACATGAGTGTTGCGAAAACAAAACTTTCACTTACAATATAGTAGTAGATAAAGATATCGAAACAAGATAAGCGTATATCTAGTCGTAAAAACCGATATGAATGTGTGTCGCAGTGATGAAAATGTCATAAAAGTATGACAGATTCTCACAGTAGTGAGTGATGCACAATTTTTAGAAAACGCTTACGTAATTGTACTAGGTATAAACAGACAGCGAGTAGTAGGAGTGTTAAATTTTATGACACAAATTGTGTAATAAGACAATTGGAGACAATACGTTACAAACGGTTTGCGTGTTAACTATTAGAGTAAAGCAATCATGCAGCGTTCGGAGTCGCAGTCGGACCGGTTGGGAAGTGCAGGGGGGAGTGTAACATTCATAGCAAAGAGCTCGGCTTCAGAACACAGCATGGCGACTGGGGTGTCTGCCAGCAGCAGCGGAGGTACCCTCCCTCGAACCCTCAGCACGAGCGTACTGCGTATTAAGAACAGATCTACATTTTGGGATAAATTCTGGGATGAGCGAACAAGACGCGACGCGTGAGTAATAAATGACTAATGTTATCACTCAATCTCTGAAAAACAATCAGATTTTAAAATTGTTTTGTTTGAGTTCATTTAATTTTAACACAATTCAACGAAACAAGTTAGGTATTAATAGTTGATCAAGCTGGAATTGTGTTAACATTGTCAAAAGTCACTTATTAGTTTTCCTTGTTGACGTTAATGTATGTAAACTAACTGTAATGGTATTAATAAAATAATATTACATATTTTCAAATACGTAAGTATCGTTCATTTATTGCGTCATTTTTTTGCACAATCACGTTAGAATAATTAAGTAGGAAACGCGTCGCAGTGTACATCAATATAATAGCAAAAGGAAACTACTGTGAATGAAGGCGTAAACTAATAAAAATGACAAAGTTTCGTTATCTATAAAATAATTACTTTAATAAAGAAAGACTATACGTAAACAAAAAATTCTAAACTATGCTATTTTTTATCAGATAGCTATGTTAAGTAATAATTCTTATTGTATTTGAATTCCATACTTACTTTAACTGTAAACGATACAGCTAGATTTAAAAATTAAAACGGGATCAAACGTATAGTTATTTGGCAAAATACCTTTTTCCTGACATTTTGACTCGATACTCATAACACAAGCAATCTGAAGGTTTCATAAATATATATATCAATGGAAAACTATTTTCTATATTCCATTTTATATAACATGGTGCGTAGCATTTTGTAATTATGTTATTGAAAATGAAATATAAATATATAATATTATAATATAATTATATATATACTTATTATTGTGGCCACCAGCCAGTCTATTTCGTTCATTAACAATAACCATAGCGACAGCTAGAGTACTGCTAAGTATAAGTTTTGTTATCGCTAGGGTCTGCAATTTAGTAAAAACTCTCGCATCCCTATGGGAAATGGAGTATAATTGCCTTAAACTTCTTATTTATTATGTTGTAACAATAAACTGTACAATATTACGCAAGTCATAAGAATAGAACAAAAACATTTAGAAAAAAATGCAGTATTACCTATGTGTATACCGCAAGACGAACAAGAAGAGAATAGTGTACCATCTTAACAATACACCTATTACTATATTTATCTGTCAATCATGTCACATTAAAGCGAGTCAAGTATAGGTTGGTAAGTTGGAAGAAGAGCTATCCCAACTACTGTGTCAAAAAACCACAATAAAGATATTAACAAGCAGATAAATCGACGAAATATGTTGTAATATCACTCTCCTATATATTGAGATTTTCACCTGTGTACACGATAGCACAATTTACACAAAGACAAATCTGTATATGCGAGACAATGGCTTCTGTCATTGATAAACTCATTTTCTATTCTAAAAAACCGGTTTTCTGCTTAATCAAACATTCCTGAACCTTGAACGTAACACTTATACCAGTTATAAAGTAAGTAAAAAAATGTTTCGAATTCCTCTAAGAGTACATACGCATTCGACGCAATTTTGCTGTTGACGCAACATTTCGAACTATCTTTCCCTGTCAAACAAATCTTACCAAAGCAACTGAAGCGTAAGTAACAGATGCTCCTTATGTGACCACTGAGATGTTAAATTGGAAGATGGGCTTTCTCAACCACTGTATACGTGTTCAACAACTATAACAAACATGGCTTTCAGCAACCAGAGATATTAGTCAAATATGCGTAAATGTCAATCTTCTATATTGAGATTTCCACTTGATAACACAAGTTATACATAAAAATAAATATGTATGAACAGAGTTTTTCAAAACACGTATACAGATTGTGAAACAAATAAAATACTGTTACTACATTAGCCTTTTTAAATTTGATTAGTAAAGTATTGGTGAGATTGATGATAGTTATTTTGGTTTTTACCTAAAGGGTTGTGAGTGACTTTCAGAAATGGTAAGTACTAATACCATATAAAAGTCTTAATGCTGACTTTATTAGTTATATTAATTTATCGCCTGATTTTCTCCCAACAATCTCTTGGGATGTATATTATGTACACACTAAAAAAAAGCATAATATAAAATTATCATATAATAAATAAATAACATGGTGAATTAAACACATCTGAAGTAACAAGGTATGTTTAAAATTACTTAAAAAAATACTTTAAATGTAATTACAGAGATCCTCTTGAAGTATTCATGAAAAATTCAATCTTTTAATTTACTTTACTGATAATTTTTAAAAAGAAAAGTCAGAAAGAGAGAGAGAAATCTTTTAGAGGGTAAGTTCGGATCATTGACATCGTCTGAACATGAGCAAACAAATACTTTAATTACATTAAGAAGTAATGCTTTTAACATCAACACCCACGGTCTGCAGATTCTTGTATATAATGTTTAATATACGAAAACTCGTTGGTTGCTTGTGAAGTTTGTAGACAATGGATTTACGCACATTCAAAGATTAATTGCGTTTTCGAGACTTAATAATTCTAGAATATAATACCAAACGTTTGTACCTTTGATAATACGAATAATTGTACTAAAATGGCCGAAAATTTGGTGCAGCTTTTACGAAAAACTTTCAGTTTTTTTTTAGATATTGCGTTTCATATTGAACCAGTCCTTATTTAAAGTTTAAAATTGGTAACAGGTTATGAAATTGCCGAGCGAGTTGCTTGTGACACAAATAGAAATGCTGGGCGACCGTAGACAAGGCAGCCAAACGACTAGGGACAACTTCCATCCAAGTATATCTATCAGCGAGTACATTCCAGACACAGGTTTATAATTTAGCTCTTTTGGAAACTCTAGCAAGCATAAATTAATCGCCTTCATACGTTGTATTGTCTTCATACAATAAAATGTGTTTACGTTTTACGTAGAAATAAGATTTTTTCCATTTTTATTGTAACAATTTGTGTAATAAGGTTAGTTACATATATTTAAGCGATTCGACGTTAACTTTCGTATCGTGCGTTATCATGGATCAAACGTATAGTAGTTTGTAAGACGTTGTCGCCGTCTTAACCTAACTTGCTGGCCCTTTTAAATATAAATATCATCGAAATCAATTAAGTATTTTTTGTAGTATAACGTACAACATACGTATTTTTCTTTTTTATATGATTAGTTCACGCAACGCTCCACGTTTACATCATTACATACGCACGTACGTGACCGCCATTTACGTGTACATCTTGTCAGTTCAGACTCTGTAACTATAGCTGATATTTGTTTGTCGTTTTTTTGTATTTTTATATTTTATTTGCATTTGCTTCAATAAGAAACTTCAATAAGTTTATAGCACACTTCATTTAGAAACTGTAATTCAGATCAGATTTTTGGCAATCAGTAATTATTTTTATCTTTTTAGTGCATTTTTTTAAAGCCGGTTGTTTTTATTTGTTAAAAAGTTTTTCTATAACATTTTCAGACGTGCTCTGTTAGAATTAATGTGTAAACTAATTTAAAAAAAAACAAAACATACAGATATTTACTTCCAAGACAAGTAATTTCTATACAATTCAGTTGAGATTTGAAGGGGAAAAGTGGGAAATCAAAACATCGATTCTGATGATTGAGACCAGCGGCTCGATTCCGTAAAATGACAGCTAACAATTCTTGTTTGAAATCCATAGAAATAAGATATACATTGTGTATGAAATATACCGATTGTCGCGAAACCGCAATTTATATCTTATTTCTTTCAAAAAAGGTTAGCAATCTTTTACGGAATCGACCCGCAGGTATAATTAGCCCGAGGCGCAGTTCTCCCTATAGAACATCGGTGTCTTGGCCCGGTTCTTAGCGCGACAGCAATTGTATTTCCAAATACCTATTATTGGGTCTAATTTTTCCTCTAAGTGTAATTACAATTTATAATTATAAAGAAATTGACAATGTTTACCTACTTTATTTTAATTGATTATTAACAATTATTTTTGCACTAGACTTTAGACTAAATACATACCGCCATATGGGATTTGTTTTATTTACAATAATAATTAATCTGACCATCATAATTAAAATTCAAGAATACTGAAGCCATATTATTTTGCTAAAGGCCAAATTAAAAAATAAATAATAAGTGGCTTCCTACATTATTCGTACAATAATGTAGAAATAGCCACTTATTTTTGTATAGCGAATGGAAATATTTTCCCTATTTTTTATTGATTTTTGATTCATAATTACTTCGAAAATCCGTAATAGAATAAGTTTTTATTACTAAATGATTGTATATTGTAGCTTTAAATTGGAATTCTCAGAGGTTTACTAGTTGCAGGGATTAACCTTTACATGCAAACAAACAAACAAATTTACCTCTTGATTATAATATAGATTATCAAAATTTTTATTATTTACTTGTTTTAAATAAAAGGTTCTCATAAAACTAAGTAAATTATACTTTGAAAAACTTTTAGAGCTTCTTCCGTTAAACCTTTCAATTTAAAGTAACTAAAATATTAATTACGCAGGCTATTATTAATAAAACCAATATTAGGGAACTGAAGTATCTTCACAAAAACAATCTTTAAATTTATTCTATATCTTTCTCTCTATAAATCAGTAGCTTGAACTTTTTAAAAAACAAAGAATAAAATTTTGATTAAAATAATCAAAAAAAATAAGGAACATAAAATTATTTCCTAATAAACATTAATTAAAGAATCTAATTTTGGTATCTGGTAATAAAAATTTTAGGTTTTGATTAGGAACTTACATAAAAATGTACCTATAAAGTGGACTAGCTTATTAAACTTAATAACATGACAGCATAAACAGAATAAAACGACCGAACCCTCGGTGACGCGTAAAAAGAGTGCAAACACATCTATCCTCGATTTTTCGATTTCTTGAGTTCTGGGACCTTATTGGGAACATTCTCGAGCTATTCGGACTCTGAAATTTGAGACAAAAATGTATGCAATTACAATCACGGGTTTTGAAAGGTAAGTCAGACTTCTATAGACACTTCCGAGACACTTTTTTCTTGTTTCGAATAATTCCCGGAAACTTTCGCTTTGAGTATTTTTTTTTTGATCAGAACCCTAGGCGAATATAAAAAAAATAAAAACAAGAAAAGGCAAATTTGATTTTTGGCATATTATTAATTTTTTTGTAACTTAACATTCTTACATAAAACACATACCTTATATGAACATAAACAGACTCCTCTAAAAACTAATTAGCACATAAGTTAGGAAAGCTTATGATTTCGCAACTTAATACATCAAAGTCATTACATCTTAATAATCCAAATAGGGTAAGCTTTGCTTAATTCACACCAACATAAACATATATACGACTAGTCGAGTAAGTTAAAGGCAATGATATTTAATTACTTAAATACGGTACCTTTATAGTGTTCGAAATCTAAATTTGATCTGCTGTTATCTAAACGTACTACCTTTCGACGAATGCAATAAATAATACGAAACATGTAAAACAGAAGGAGATAGCTATAATTAAAAAGTGACATGTGACTGAATCAAATTACGACAATTGTCTAAATTTCGGCGCCTCAGTTTTTACGTGCTACTGCTATATCTACCTCTTTTAATACATACACTATCTTAGGAGTTATTTTGTTACTGCGTTATTTGACATTACCTAATTACCGGCTATTGTTGGGAAAAAATTAACACTTACAATGTAAGTCATTGTCACATAAATAATTAAAAATAAAATGGCTTTTTATTTCTGATATTACACTACAAATATTGTTCCCTTAAAGGTGATCGTATACCCAAAGGAGTTAAATTAAGAATTTAATAAATTTTGTTTAAGTCCTGAGTACACTTTTTGATGTGAAAAAATATTTGTTACAGTTCAAACCTTAATTCAGTGAATTTGCTAATATTATAATTACTTGCCGATTAAAAACGTTAGAAAAAGAAATAATTCTGACACTCTAGTTTTGTTCTTTAACTGAATTATTTGGAAAACTGAGAGTAATATTCTCTTCATTCTTATTTTATAAAATATATATTTATATAACCAAGCGAATTTGCTGATTTCATAGGTCTAAATAAATATTTGAATTTTTTACCGACAAAAAACCGAGAAAATCGAGATTTATAACGTGCGACCGCACGTTCTAACTCCAATTGTACGTGGAACTGTCTCTTCATACGCTTCAATAGTGTAATATATCTTTGTACGTTGGTCGAAACGGCACGCTTTTGGTATGGAATGCCATAGCCTTAAAAAAGAAAAAAAATGTCACATACTCGTATTATACAATTAAAATTAAAGCAAAAAAAAAAAGTTAATGTAGTATTTACTTGATTTCTTTTTTAACAATGTAAGATGTACGTAATTTAACAATGTTAAATATTGTAAGTTTACAATTCGTATTGTAGACAGTATATGTCACTACTATTCACATTGTAAGGTTTTTTATTCCGTGTGTTTCCTAACTTGTAACAAGAAATGATTGGTGGATAACTTCGCTATCCCCGAAAGATCCTCTCGCTAGCTAGCAACACGGGCTACAACCAAAAAGTTTTCCAAGGTAGCCAAAGTTACCAAGCATTATGAATTCATTATATGTTTGCGAAAACTTTGTAGTGAGGCTTCTGTCTTATTTTTAAATATTTTTCCGGGCCTGTGTAAAAGTAATGGCATTTTCTTTTAGATGTAGGGACATACCTGAATGAATACATTATAGAAATGTCAGTTACATTCGGTACACATTTCTTAGGCTGGATTGCACCAACTCATTTTGACGTTAACCAGTCGTCAAAAATAGGAGATTGTATGAAAATTTGCATAGTCAGCTATTTTTTTTTAACTTAACCGGCCCGTCAAACTCCGGAAAACCACTAACTTTAAAAATAGCTGACGACAGAAATTTCCATACAATCTCCTATTTTTGGCGACTGGTTAATGTCAAAGTTAGTTGGTGCAACCCAGCCTAAGTTTTAGATTTTCTCAATAAATCTTGATACAAGAAATCCATCCTTAATTCTATATCCCCCTATCCCGAAAAAAAACGTACTCTTTATCCGTCAAGTCTGTCCGGAATAGGGTTTGTCAAAACGTCATACCTGTTACAATCGGAATTGTTTTGCAGAGACATAAGTTTAGATTCTGAAGAACCGTGAAGTAGAATAAAGAATGAAAGTTCTGTTAAGAACTCCTTATATTTATAAATTGCAGGCAGAAATATGTTTTCAGGGATATCATTTTGTCCCTGAGTATTATTACTTAAGATAGAAGACACCAAAGTGCTCTGAAGTTTGTCGTTTGGACTAAGATTGTACAAGTTTGAAAATATAAAAACTTGAGTGCTTTAGTTCTTGGACACACGCAATGTTAGTGAATATTCCCCCGCATTTTTGCCGCAAAATTTTAGCATGAAATAGAGGCTATATTTTATTTTTCATTCTTGACTATATAGCTGGCCCGACAGACGTTGTCTGGCCCAAATTTGCGTTAACTTACAACAGATTCATAAGTCAACCGAGTATATACAACTAAATACATTTTACGTCACCATTTAACCGATTGACTTGATTCTCAAATAGACAATTAGCTAACTTACGAACGCCACTGAAATTAAAATAAATAAATTTTTCGTCACTGTATGTTCATACAAAACAGCACTTACGGAATTTCGTCCAATTTTCTGAGCAACTTTTCCAATTTTAAATTGCCAATCAGTCCAGTCGTACTTAAGTGATTGATAAGCACCAACGAACAGTTTTTAGTATTATAAATATTATATATATATATAATAAACATATACTTTATTACATTTTTCATAATGTAGGTTCGTACCTGCTTGATAAACTAATATATCTATTACTATACAATGTAATACTCAGAAGCATTGTAAATTGTATTGTAGGTAAAAAGTCATCTTTATTCTCTCTCATATGTCCCCATTTGTTGGGGCACAGCTTAGCCTATCCGAGGGTGATTTGGGCCATAGTCCACACGCGGGCCCAGTGAGGATTGTGAACTTCACATAACTACGTCTTTTTTGTTCAACGTAGGTATGCAATTAAAATAATTATTTAAAAAAATATAATCAAAGTCACAGTTTGAAACGGTCAAACTGAGAACCTCCTTTTTTTGAAGTCGGTTAAAATGAAAAATGTCAATGATTCAATATGAATCGTACCTACCTATGCGCAACTATCGCAAGTCAAGTTAAAAACAAGCTCAAACCATTTTAAGGCTGATGTCATAAAGTAGAACTTTACACGTCACGTTATAAGTCGTTTATGCCTAGAATGATACGTTTTTGGCTGATTTTTTTAATGTTTTTAATTTATTAAAAAAACTAGCTTTTAAACATAAATTCTAGACAATTTTTCTTTTAATATGATGTTTAATAATATTATTATGAAACAATACCTAATTACAGAAAGAAACAAAAATGGATTCCCTGACAATATTAATTTTTAATATTTTTTTGTGATTAGTTAAGAATTATTTTCTTAATTTACGTAATGTGTTCGTAACTTGTATTTTCTTAATATATATTTTATTTTAATTCTGTTCAATTTTTATTTTAATTTAGTTAATTTTCTCTGTATTTTCCTGACAGTGTAGTTGATAGGGTATATCGTAGTCCTAATGGGTTAAAGTCCCGAGGTGTACACGCTGCTTTTCACTTCGAGTGCAAAAACTTAAAATAAAGAGGAAAAAAAACCGTATATTTCATGAAAAATTAATTATCTCTAATAGAAAAATAAGTATATTGAACTTAATGCGTATTGTTTGTATTTGTAAGATAAAATCTTTATTTGCACTTGGTGAAATTATCTACAAAATGTTTACTTTTATCTGCATTTCAATTTGTATCAGTATATATATATGTATATATATATACACACCGGCACAATTAGCGGAACACAAAAAAAGGATTTGAACGAATGGCAGCAGTTCTCTTTACTGATGAGTGCAGAGTTCTTTGAAAACAGATCGATGGGAGACAGCGAATATGGAGACGCAAAGGAGAACGCCACATACAGTCTAATTTTGAACACACAGTGGCTTATGGTGGCGGCTCGATTATGGTTTGGGGAGGGATATGTTTGGGAGCTCGCACGGAGTTAGTGATAGTCACAGGAGGGACCATGACAGCAGATCGATACATCAGAGACATTTTAGAAGAACATGTTGTACCATTTGCCCCATTTATTGGTGACGACTTTATTCTAATTGCAAGATAATGCTCGTGCTCATAGTGCACAATCGGTACAGGCATATCTGAGCCACGTAGGTATACCGGTGATGCAGTGGCCAGCAAATTCCCCCGATATGAATCCGATAGAGCATGTCTGGGACTTGCTAAAAAGAAGGGTTAAATCCAGAATGCCACCCCCCAACAATCTGAATGAACTTGGAAACGCATAACTTGAGGATTGGGAGCGGTTGCCTCAAGAAATCATTGATAACATAATCTATAGCATGCCCAGACGAATGGAAACCGTAATCAGAGCAAGGGGGGGAAACACTCGTTATTAATTTTGCTTTAATTTTATTGTTAAATCATTGAATGCTTATTTTTTTTATTTTTGTGATGGTTCATAATCATCTAAAAATTTCACTTATTTCAAATTTCTTTATTTTTCAATAAAAAATAACGAAGACTTTTCAAAGTCGTTGTTAAAAGATGTTAATCAATTTGTTATTTTGTGTCTAATTACATTTTCCTCAAAAATATGCGTTCTTATCTCATAGTCTCACTTTTTTTTCTGTTCCGCTAATTGTGCCGGTGTGTATATATATATATATATATATATATATATATATATAAAGTACTGAACTTACTTATCTATGATTTGTATTACAGTAAACATTTCGCGGCTATACCGATTATTTTTTATTTATTTTTGTTGACAAAAATATCGACGCATACATCCAACGATCGCCAAGGAACGCCAGTCAAGCAGTAGGTAGCTTTCAGTCTTATTTTCTCAGGTGAATTCAAATAAAAAAAAAATGTTTACTTTTTTATTTTTTCTGAAGAAATTATTTGTAACAAGCTTTGAGCCCCAGCTTCACCCGTGCCAAATTCGGTTATCGGCGGATTTTACGGCTAGTCTTTAATTAAAGTTATAGTAAAAGTTTGCTATAGCTGTAGCTAGAGTAATTCCATTTGAAATTTGATAACAAGATCTTATTGCGGGCACTATGCCGGAATAAAGAGTAGCATATATGTCCTTCTTCGTCCCCTCAGTAATTTCTGTTAAATTTCTGTTAATTCTGTCCAAAACAGCTAATAAGTTGCTCTGTAGTTTCTGTAGACGTTAATAAATAAATAACAAACAAACAAACAGTCTTTTACAAATATAGTACATTACTTAGGAATTTGATTTCATTTGATTTCTATCTATTGAAATGCTGAGTTTTCGAAGCAATCCTTTTGCCACCCAGAGAGTTTCCCTCAGATTTAATGTTCTAGAAACTTACAAGAAACCTACCAATATTCCCCGCTTTCTAAATGAAATGTTATCCAATTTACTTACCAGTAAGTTTATACTATTACATCAAACATACTGTTGCAAATGTCATATATAAACTGAAAATTAAATAATTTAATTGCAATAAAAATACAATTAGCATATAAAAGATGTGACTGTATACAGCCATAGCTCATAACCATGTGCCGTAGCTCAGACCTTTAAAAATCAAACACTCCCCCTCCCCCAAACCACTTCTTTGGTGAAAAAAGTCTTTATTCGTTAACGGTATCAAAAATAATTCTGCTACAAAAATAAAGCTTAATAGATTAATGTCTTACTTTCATCATATAGGCCCGGCGCAAACAATGTTTAATGTATGTCGAGTCAAATAAAAACAGGCCACATGCGAGTCGGACACGCGTGCGGAGGTTTTTTTCGGTTTTTTATAGATAATGGAACAGAAACCGTTTGTTGTATGGGAGCCCCCCTTAAATATTTGTTTTATTTTTATTTAATTATTAAATTTTAAAGTATATATTCTTATAACTAAATATTCTGTGAATATTTCAAGCGGCTACCTGTTGCCGTTATAAATATCGAGCAAAAACGACCAAAAAATTCACGTTTATTGTATGGAAGTCCCCTTAAATATTTATTTTATTCTGCTTTTTAGTATTTGTTGTTATAGCGGCATCAGAAATACATCATCTGTATAAATTTCAACAGTCTTACTATCACGGTTAATGAGATACAGCGTGGTTATAGACGGACAGACAGGTTCCCGTTTTGTACTCTTTGGGTACGGAACCCTAAAAACTAAAAATTTTGTAACTTCTAATGTGACTATCTTGTTAACTATGGAATGTACAAAAAATCTTTTTCTTGGAAAATAAATTACGCTTTCTTCTGGCAATTGACTTATTTTCGATATTCTTAATGACTAAACTAAATTATTAGCGTAATAAGGCTTTTTTCACCAAAAAGCTTTTACTGAGAATGACACCTCCAAAGAACTTAATTTTATGTTTTTATGATTTATCTCCTATAAAGTAAAAGTGCTGTTACAAGTTTTTCCGGGCTTTTGATGTATTTTGACCTTTACCGAATGGACTATTGTTCAAGTTTAGGAGCCTTGTAATAGTTTATTTCGTTCTGGTTTAAGCATATTTTTGTAGGTTTGTTTTGAGCAGTCCGGTATCCTGTAAAAACTTGTCCCTTTCTTGTTACAATACTGTTTTTGTAAGGAAAGTGATTTATGAAAAGACTTTTCTTTACAGATTTATAAACAAAAGTGAGGTAGCAGGTGAAATATACGTTATTTGATTATAAGCTCCCCTTTTTGCCCTTTAAAGGTACGGTTCGCTAATAAAGTCAATAGATGTCCTTTGAGAAGTGGATGCGGTTTCAATATTCAAAGGTCAATTCACAGCTTTTGCGAAGAATAATTGGATATTAATCCAAGAAAGTTAGAACTTCAATTTACATTATTAAAGACAATGCCCACAAGCTTAGTAAAGCTATTACAGCTTTTAGTTTATAATTAATTATATTGTATTAATTATATTGTATTATATTATAATAATAATAATATACTTTATTGCGCATATAGAAAACAAAACAATAAAAGTAATAACAAATTGGCGGTCTTATCGCTAATGAGCGATCTCTTCCAGACAACCTTTGGGTAAAGGAGACTTTATAAAATTATTGAGTAGATTGTGCTTACTGAAACTTAACAATATAAGTATACATTTATAGCAATAGCTAAATTTATATACATATGAATAATAAAAAATACTAATACGTACAAACATCTAAACAAAATAAATATATATATATCAAATACATAACAAAACAAAAAAATAAAAAAATAAATTAAAAAAAATACACAAACTACAAAAAGTGTTGATGAGACAGCTTAAATTTTTAAGTAATGTGTGATTACGAGATTTTTAAATATTCTTAAAGTTTGTGCTTTTTTGACATCAAAGGGTAAATTATTCCATAGCCTTATGGCTGTGACAGTGAATGAGTCATTATATGCTTGCGAATAATGTGTTGGGGTTTTTAGCATCATGTTTGTAGTGGCGCGATGAGCTATAGACCCTATAAAATTGAAACGCTCAACGGGGTATCTTCTCTTACACCCTACTGGGTGTTGAGGTGCGGGTGTCGGGGGAGGGGAGTTTACCTCCCACCATGACCCGGGCAGAAGCTCAGGGGTGCTGAACACCCCCGGTGAAATATTAGAAAGGAGGCCTACTTTTCAGGCCCCCTTGTGGGTAATAATTTTGTCGCCATAAGCGATACAGAAAGTAGAAGGTAAAATACGAGAGTAGGCGCCAAAAACGAAAACAAAAATAAAAGCAAAATAAAACAAAAGTAAGAACAAAGCAAAACAAAAGAGCGAAATTAAAATAAGATAAGAACGAAGCGAAAATAAAAACGAAAATAAAATAAAATAAAAACAAAATAAAAACGAAATAAAACAAAAAATAAGCAGAAATAAAAGCGAGTATAGACGTTAAAAGCGGAATGAGATTAGGAAAGAAGGTGAGTAGGTAGGGGGGGTGAATAAGTAAACTTATTCACCCACAGGAATAAGCTCTCGGGGGAGAGCCCTGCCTTCCGGCGGGCGGGCGTGTAAGGGGGCTATGCCCCTTAAGTGTACATGGTGGCTGTTGTCAGCGCGGGTGAATAAACGTTTCGACAAACCAGATATGAACTCTGCGAGTGGCTCGGTTTTGGTGTCTCTAGCAATGGTGGAGTTGCGGACGTAGCGTCCCGCGCCGGTGATAAATCTCAGCGACTTATTTTGGACTGCCTGGAGCTTAAGTTTGTTGGTAGAAGATAGAAGACCGTACCAAGCAGGGGCTGCATAGGTCAGTCTCGACCGTATGTACAATTTGTACAGGCGAATTTTGGTTCTGAGTGGCAAGTCAGAGGAAAGCACCGGTCTAAGGCACGCCCGTGACGCGACTGCGCCTGCTGACACATGGTCTAGCATTTTGCGCATGCGCAAGGGGCGGTCTATAATACAACCTAGGTACTTTACGCTGGGTTGCCACTCAATAACTTGACCGCGAAACACAAGTTTCGGTGGGAGAAACTTTTGCAGGCCGGTCAATAATGCTGATGTCTTGCTGGCATTAACGGCTATTCTCCACTTGTCCAGCCAGCCAGGCAAAGTGTCCAATAGTCGCTGCATTTTTTTGGCTGCTAAACTAGCTTTGCGGGAGGAGGACATATAGGCGCTGTCGTCCGCGTAAAGGGCTAGGATGACGTCTTCAACACCTTCAGCTAGACCGGAGTCACTGAGAGTGGGGATGTCGTTGGTGAATAACGCATAGAGCAGTGGCGATAGGCAGCTGCCTTGAGGTACCCCTGCTCTAATGGGTTTACATGCTGACTGTTTGTTCTCGACCGAGACATAGAAGCTTCGTTTGTCCAGAAACGAGGCTATTACTCGCCCGAGCATCGGTGGGATGTCCGTCTCTAACAGCTTGTGTATTAAGCCTTCGTGCCAAACTCGATCGAAAGCCTTCTCCATATCGAGAAAGACTCCGACTGTGCGTCTGCCCTTGTTTAGCTCGAAGGCCATGTGGTGGAGCACTCGTACAAGCTGAAGAGTGGTACTGTGGCTGTCTCTAAAACCAAACTGTTCAGGCCTAAGCTGGATATGCGGGGATATCCTAAGTAATAGTAGGCGTTCGAACAACTTGGCTAAATTGGACAGCAATGTAATCGGTCGGTAATGTTCTGGGCGATGACGATCTTTCCCTGGTTTCGGGAGAACAATGATTTTGCCGATCTTCCACGAAGATGGGAAATGTCCAGTGCGCAGTATCCCATTAAAGATACGGGTGAGTGCCACCAGACCCTTCCTAGGCAGCATAATAATCGCTGTGTTTGGGATCTCGTCGGGACCGGGTGATTTGCGCTTGTTAAGTTTAGAGGCCTCCTTCCTAACCTCTTTAGGCGAAATAAAATAATCACCTCTGAGTGGTGGGGCTGGGGCCGCGAGAAACTGCTCTACGCGTTCTGTAACTCCTAACGTGTGGGCAGGGTTGATAATGGGGTTCGGCTTAAATTGGTCCTCAAAGTGGTCCGCAAAAAGTTCCGCGCGTTCCGCTGCGTGGTAATGACGAATACCAGCGGGGTCGATGAGTGGACATATAGGGGCGGGTGTTTTGGTAATTTGACGGGCCAGGCGATAGAGAGCCGTGTCGTTCTCACTGGCTTTAAATATAACCTGGTCCCATGAATGTTGTCTGTAGTTACTAATTTCAGCTGTCAGATCCGCGCTAATCTTGTTGAGGTCCCTCTTCACCACTGGGCAACGGGTGTCGCACCAGAGCTTTCGGAGGTCCCTCTTAGTCTTAAGTTTAGCGCGAAGATGCGCCGGTAGCAACTGCTTACCAGAGGCCGTGGCTGAGACACTGGTGGACTCCCTTAGAGCCTGTGCAATGGCAGTTGTGAAAGTACTAACTGCCTCTTCGACTTCTAAGGGAGTGGAGATGCCGCCAGCCGGGAGTTTATAATCCAGCATGGCGCGGTGGAATGTGGCCCAGTCTGTTATTCTGCGGGGGTTGGGGAGCGGTTTACCAGCTGCGGACACTCCTAGGACCAATAAGATTGGCAGATGCTGAGTGTCAGTGTCGTGGAGGACCTCTAACGACAATGACCAGCTAATATTGTGGGCTAAGGCGATGTCCAATACGTCCGGTGCGTGATTGTCAGCAGTGGGGTAGTGCGTTGGTGATCCTGGACCGATGACTAAATAGTTTTTGCTCTCAGCATCTGCTTTTAATTCACGACCCGATTTGGATGAAATTCGTGAACCCCATTGTTGGTGTTTGGTATTAAGGTCACCTAAAATAAGTGTGGGGGTGGCATCGCAAAAGATATTGTCGATGTCACTTGGAGCGAAGGGGGTTGCTGGTGGCTTATATGCGGCGAAGACTTTAAGCTCCGCATTGCCGACCTTTAGTTTTACACCTATAGACCGAATGTATGTAAAAAGGGGAAGGGGTAGTAATTCGTGAATAAGGTCACGTCTAATTAATACAGCCGTACCCCTGAAGGCCATATTAGCGGGAGAAATTTCGTCACGTCTATAGGTGAAGAACGCTCTTTCAAGTATAACGGAGTAGACGGATTGAACAGTACGTTGTAGAGAAGAAACAGAAAATGAGTATTCCGGCGAAGGCGAATTGGGAGCCACTTGAGTTTTAATCGAAATTCGGATATATGATCATATTTACGTAAACCAAATATGTATCTAATACATAGGTTCTGGAGTCGCTCAAGCTTATTTAATTGCTCCTCAGTAAGGTCAAGATAGCTAGCATCCGCATAATCAAGGACAGGTAGCAGTAGTGATTTAGCCAGTGCAATTTTAGTGGCAATGGGCAAGAAGTTACGCAATCTGCTAATGGATTTAGCTGTAGCAAATATTTTTCTGCTTACTTCTTTTAATTGTGGTTCCCACGTAAATGTCTGGTCTATGATGATGCCCAAGTTTTTTACAGCCTCGCTATATGGAATGACTATTACATTAATACTGACTTTAGGAAGATTTTGTAAATTAATCTTAGATATCATTCTTGAAGTACCCACAATGATAAGTTGCGTTTTATTTGGATTTACGTTTAGACCGTAAGAGGTACTTCAATCCATAATGCGAGCAAGATCATTATTTATAATCGCAACTGCACTTCTTAGTTCACTAACTGAAGCCTGAGTATATATTTGAAGATCGTCTGCATATAGATGGTAGAGAGAAGATAAATTATGAAAATAGCAAAGAGAAGTGGAGACAACACGCCACCTTGCGGGACACCAGCATTGGTGTAGCACCAAGTAGAGAAGGAATCATCTACCTTGATCCGCTGCCGGCGCCCACGCAAGTAACTTTGAAACCAGTCGATTGCTGTTGGAGATATGTTAGGAGAACTTAAAAGTGAAAGTAGTATATCAAAGTCAACAGTGTAAAAGGCGTTGCTAAAATCTAATAGTGTTAGCACTGTGACTTTTCTGTTTTCTATACCAAGACTAATGTCATCAGAGATTTTGACAAGTGCAGTAACCGTACTATGTCCAGGACGAAAACCAGATTGAAGGGGATTTAGTAAGTTATTTTTAGTGAGGAAATGACACAGCTGTTCATGAACAAGACGTTCAAGAACTTTAGAAAGGAATGGTAAGATGGATATGGGACGATAATCGGAATAACAGACAGGATTTGCTTTTTTCGGCAAGGGAATAATTAATGAATCTTTCCAGGAACCTGGAAATTGGCCAGAGGCAATAGAGTGATTAAGGATATTTGTGATGATAGGAATAATAATGTCAAGGATAGGAAGGATCATGTTACGGCTAATGCAGTCACTCCCCACAGCGTTAGAAGATATAGCGATAATGCTCTTCTTAACATCACAATCAGAAAATCGACTTAGTAAAAACGGAGGAAAGTCAGGAGTTGGTTTTAAGGAACGTGAGTTCAGCGTATTTATTTAGCAACATTGGAAGAAAAGTGTTGATTAAGAAGATTGACATCAATATCATGTGAAAGGGGAATACTATTAGTCTTACCAACTCCTAATGACTTAAGAAATTTCCAGATTTTTGCTGGATCACCGTTTTCAACGGATTTATGGATATAGCGTCGTTGTGCATCTCTACACATTCTATTGCAGCGATTTCTCAGGAGTTTATACTTAGCAAGGTTGCTTTCACAAGGGTTGGTTTTAAATTTAACTTTAGCACGATTTCTTTTAACCATCATCTGTTTAATTTCATCGGTAAGCCACTGTGCGGGTAGATGTTTTTTTTTAATCATTCGAATTGGGGCATGGGTGTCATAAAGGTCAGTAATGACTTTGTTAAATAATAAAATTTTCTCATCAACTGAAGATGCTTTGATAACAGCGTCCCAATTTAACTTACTAGCGTCATCGCACAGGTTCACATCCATTCCACTAAAATTGCGTTGCTGAAGTATTCTTGACTTAGCTTTAGGAGGACGTAATTTGTAGGATAGATAAATCAAATCGTGGTAAGAAAAGGCATCAGCAGCGCACTGACCATGTTTGTACACATGTGTTGGGGAGGAAACTATAATTAAATCTAAAAGGGAGGGTGTACAATTAGGAAAGAAATGTGTAGCTTGAAGAGGTAATATTTGTAGGTTGCATCCCTCTACAATACTGTTGAGCAGATGAGAACGTCTATCTTTTTTTAACAAACAAGTGTTATATTGTTTTTTTTTTATTTTCTAAATAATATCACATCAACTTACATTTTTAATATATAAGTATTATGTTATTTTATAAAACAAAAATTGTTATAATTCGACTAGTTTTGGTTATATGTAGGTATATCGAATAAATAAGTTTCATACTTAAAACAAAGTTTAATTTACATTTATTTAAACCCAAATAAGTTTTGATGTCAAAATTTAAGTGTAGAAAATAATAATTTCTAGGTTTTTATTGTTGGAAGCCATATGGCGGGTTACCACCACACCACGGTGCATTAGCTCGATTACAAATGTAACAAAGCGAAAAACCTAATCATTTGCTTTAGTCTAATTCACCTTATGGCCTGGGTAATGGCGGAATATCTATTTTCTATATATTATATATCTTAAGGTTTTATTTCAACCTGACCTTTTAGTCAAAGTAGCATTAGAATTACTCAAACAAACAAACAGGGAAAAATTTAACATTTCGCAAAGGAAAATAATATCGAAATACGTAATTTCTGAGATACAATCTTCCCTTTTGCCATCTCTTATTAATAGTATATGTACATAAACCCACACGCCTGATTTTAGGAATCCCTTATTGTTGTCTCATCTGAATGGGTATTCAATCGAAACATTATAAACATATCCATCCATCCAAGCAGAAACAGGATAATCTCAGTGATTCAATCAGTACATGCGTGTTAAGATAAGAAATACCACCATTTGTACAAAGTTGAACTAAGCTAAAAACTGACTTTTGCGTAAACCTTTTTTATAACTAATTTATATATGAACTAAATAAAAAACCTGGGTACGTGCATTGCACACGCATTAATTTAGGGTTTCAAAAAATATACTGTTTTAGCGCAAAATCCGCCAGAAAACTCTCAGGTTGTATGAAATGAGCTCCCTGCCAAGGTTTTCTCGAAGGACTACAATGTAAAGTTCTTTGAGAAAGAAGTTATTCGATTTTGAAAGGGTCAGCAACGTTACGGATATATATAACTATGTATAATCAAAGATTTACAAATAAATACATTTAGTTCTATTCTTCGCTACCTACGAAATCACCCACAAAATAATTGGTAGCTTTTAAAGGTTTGTTGGTGTACATCTGTAAAGCTTACAACAGGATACCTACAGTTTGCCCGCCGGTCACGTATTGCCTTGGAATACGACGGCCTCTTTCGGCACCTCCATGTCATATATATAAACTAGCATTCGGCCCGCGGCTTCGCTAGCATAGACTACAAGATTTACACAGTTCTTTAATCAACATGCTGTAAAGTCTACATCCCTTCACCTCCTTAGTATGAATTTCAAAGTACCGACAAAACTTATAATAAAATTGACCCCTTTTGAGGATTAATAATTTCTGAGTAACATGAACATAAGACAATTATTACAAAATTTCTTTCACGCTGTTAGGGGTAAATTAAAAAAAAAACCCTTTTGTATTCATATAAATCACTCTCTATGAAATCTTCCATATCAAGTTACTTTAAATATATTTTTTTTCGCCTAGTGTGTAAAAGTTGCTAGATGCTTAAATGTCCAGTTATTGCTAACACATCTTAGTGCGGCTCACATCCTTAGGAGATAAAAAGAAATTAACGATGTCTACAATATAATAATTCTCATCTCCTTTCCCAAATTTAAAATTCCTAACCGTAGCTTATACCTTAGGAGTTGATTTTTTAAAAAACCTCAAAACACGTTTTGTTTTATTTGTGTTGAACAACATGTATACGAAGCTTTAAGTAAATTTAACAATAAAAATGTTATTACCAACTCAAAATCTCTCCCTCTTTTTCTACTTACTGGTTGAATTTTCAGAAAACTCAAAACACATAGTGTGTTGAGAATCATATAGAAACGTGATTTTCCAAGTAAATTGATTGTTCACCTTACAAATTTTGCCATCCCATTTTTCTCCTTTAGGGTTGAATTTTCATCCGTAAACACTTGCATTAATTATGTTGAAAAAGCATGTATATCGAGGATGTATACGAAATTTACATTTAACCAAAAAGGATAACGAAACTAGTTTAGCTATTCGAGATTTACTTAGTAATAACCAAACTTTTGTAATAATTAAACAACTGATAATATAATATAAAACTTTTCTTCCCCCTTTCACCCCTAGGAGTTAATTTTTCAGTTAACCCGAAACCTTTGGTTCGTTAAGTATGTTAAGAAGCATGTAAATATACTCAGTTACAAGTTATACTTAAAAATATTTTTCCCATACAAACTTTGTCACTACTTTTCTCCTTTACAGTTTGAATTTCAAGAAAATCCCAAAGTAAGTTTTTTTTTATATATTAATACAAAGTTTCTTGTAAGTGAGACTATAAAAATTAAATATCCAAATTGCATATAAACTTGGCTATCTCCTTTTTCCTCTTGGAGGTTTAATTTTAAAAACCCCGAACATCCCTTTTTTATTAACTGTTTAAAAATGCATATATACCAAGTTTGAAGTAAATTCAACAAAAAAAATTTATCTCATATTTTGTTTCACCTGTTTTCCTCTTAGGGGCTTAATCTTGTAAAATAACTGAAACCGGCACTTCAATTGATTAATTGTGTTCAAAAGCATTAGTAGCAAGTAAAGAGTTTATTTGACTACAAAAATATTTTTCCCATACAAACTTGCCACCCCTTTTCACTCACTTAAGGGTTGAATTTCGAAAAATACTGAATTACATCATTCTTTATTTGCGGACAAAAGTGTA
The DNA here is from genome assembly GCA_946406115.1 of Apoda limacodes. Taxonomy (NCBI): domain Eukaryota; kingdom Metazoa; phylum Arthropoda; class Insecta; order Lepidoptera; family Limacodidae; genus Apoda; species Apoda limacodes. Next base: position 17,599,291 of record OX291544.1, read on the forward strand.
TATACAAATTTTCATAGTTTTATTTACAAAAATAACCGAATTTCCATACAAAGTTTCATTCCCTATTTTATATATATAATATATCAATCTTGACTTTTTCTCAAAAGTTCAAACACAAAGTTTCATACAAACTTCCAACCCCTGTTTGACCCCCTTAGGAGTCGAATTTCACAAAACCGTCGAATTTCGTAAACGACGCCTTCAATATATAACAAACATATTCTCCAAATTTCAAATTTTAAATTGTCGAAACGCTGCCCGAGGAGAAAACCATAGTCTACGCTTGTGAGTTAATAGAAGCTACCTAGGAACCACGTGGGGTTAAACTACAGCTAGATTGTGCCACCATTACTGGTTAGTAAATACTTTTATATTACAAATTATTATATTGTATGTGCGTTGTGAAATAGGTTCTGTTTTAAAAATATCTAAATTAATGTTAAAGCATCGTGATGACGAGTTACCTTTTTTGCCGGTTAGAAATTTATGGTAGAAAGAAATCTCAATCACCTCAGTAGAAACGAATATATCGACGGACCTTGTTTCTAGGTCAATTTCAGCTAGGTAAAGATAAGTCTTCTATAAAAGTGGGAACTAAAATTATACCAGCCATAATAATTATATAGCCCACTAAAGAACTAGGTCTGCCAAGAGATACAGTAATTACTATGTGTAATCCATGTCCATCCTTAGCGGCGTTAGTAGGGTTTTACTATTTTGGCTGGTTAGCTAGTGTAGGTGAGCGCTGATGTGCATCGTAAGGGGGCGCGTAAACCTAATTTTTTACTTTCAAATGTGGAAGTAGCATTAATTAGGGTTCCTTTGTGTAGGGATGACGGAAAATCATATAATCTCTTTAGTACCTGTTTCCTTTAGTTCTGATATTCAAGTATTTGATTTGTTTAAGTGTTTTTGTACAGACCTTAGAAATGGTAAAAATTCAAAGTGGACATTATTTATGATCGTAGATTTAGCTATATTTATTTCTTGATTATTTTCCTTTACGCTTATTTGTATACTATTGTTTGCTATATTACTCTGACGTACCTCTAAAACAACTGGGTTACTACTTATTTAACACAACGGTTTCCGGGTCCTACCACTTTTGACGATCACGCTTGGCGAAATTAGATAATTATATACATCATTATTACATATTAGATTTATTTTCTCTCGCGTTTGAATGTGTGGAGGTTGCAAGTTTCATAGAACATCTCATTATCATTATAAGCTACTCATAAAGCGTTACAATGTACTATAATAATGTTTGTTGGCGTGTATTTACCTAATTTTTTTCCGTACCAACTCGAATGTTATACTGGGTATACATAAGGATGTGCATGTGGGCGACTAATTGGATCCACGTGCCTGGTGCCAAGAGCCCTACTTCTATAAATAAAACTTTGTTGAAACAGGTCCGAGGAAGAAATAAAAAGTTAGTATCTTTCACTAACAAAATATTGTTCTAGTGGGAAGATTGACTTTGTTAGAAATTTGTATATTATGTTCATAACTTATCCATAGATAACATGTGATATTTTAGCGGATATCAAACTTACATACAAAAAAATAAACTGTCTCTGAAAATGTCGCAAAAGATTCCCTAGGTCTAATAATGTAAAGAAAACACACTTTCAGCAACTCCTATTTTCAGTACCAGTGTATTATTGTAACTTCTCATCTCAAAGGGAAGTTACAAATCATGGGAAGTTGAATACACGCCAACAAACATTATTATAATACATTTTAATAATGAATGGTGAATGGTGTAAATTGATAGAGGATACATGGAATGTATGGGACATACATTTCTGCATGTTTACAAAGGATCAAAGTTGTTTAAAAACCTGACATTAGTCTATTATGGTAGGTAATACTTTTTGAGACAAAATAAATTAATATTAAACACACAAGCAACACACACATTGCAAGAATATTTAAATATATTCTAGGTCCTTATTTGATGAATTCTAAATTAGTAGTTTTATTTTCCTTTTTATATGCGATAGTCTCCGCTCTAAGATATAGACAATGACCACTCTGAATTTAACTCGAATGAGTTTTTCCGCTCAGGTATAAACATGTAACTGATATAATCATATTAGTTCAAAATTTCCTCAGGAAATAATGAAGCCCTTAAAGTAATTTATTTTCAAACCCAACCCATTACTACCAAAATTTTACCTAAAACAGTTGTTCACACAGAGCATGATGCGCTGACAAGTGATTACTTGCAGATTTATTATGTTGATTAGTATACGATATAAAACCTTCAAGTAAAACCAACTTGGCAAGTAATTAGTAACTTTCTAGTTATGTACAAAAGTTACAAATTGACTACATGAAGACTCTCGTGTAAGAAATTCTTGGTACTTAATTTCAGCGGTAATAAATTACTTATTTTTAGATCATCTCTTTTAACATTTTTCACAAAACTTAACGTTAAGAGTTTTGAAGCCATCTAGCTTCACTTATTTAATATTTATTGATTTTGAATGAAACATAGTTATATTATGTTTACAGGTGTCAGGTGTAAACTTGTAAATATTTCTATATATAACATGATTATTTCCACGGCTACTTTCTACCATTGCACCGCTCGCCATCGACAGGGAATTCATTCTCACACTTTGGAACCGAAATAGTCGCGTACAGTGCGGTTTCAGAGAAACTTCCTCCCGCGAACCCTTGGGTTGTGGAATGAGCTCCCTGCCAAGGTTTTCTTAGGCTACGGTGACCACTTACCATCAGGCGGACCGTAGGCTTGTTTGCCACCTTAGTGAGGAGGCTGTCGTATTTCAAGGGGATATGTGACCGGCGAGGTATACTGTATATAGGTATCGTATTGTTAGCTTAACAAATGTACTAACAACTCTTAAAAAGCTACCAAATAGCAGCGAAGCATATAAAAGAATAGTTGTAATACTTATGAATTTCTTTATTTGTAGAGCTTGAAAGTGATCTACAGCTTTGACTATACATAGTTATATATACATAAGTACATTAATTGATTTTCGATTTATCACACATTTTTACACTGACCTATTTTACTAATTTGATAAAAATAGTTCTAAACAAAATCAGGTCACAAGTATATAGATGTCCGCAATAATTCTTATTCTTCGAAACCCTAATTTTTTTAATTTAGTAAAAGAATGAAAACTTTTTAGATCATGGTCTTTTTGTAATGGAGGGGTACTTCTTATCTTGACATTCGTATTTACTGATTGAATCACCTACATTATCCTGTTTCTGCTTGGGTGGATGGATACGTTTATAATGTTTCGATTGAATACCCATTCAGATGAGACAACAAAAAGGTATTGCTTAAGTCACATCAGGCGTGTGGGTAGATATATACATTAAGCAGAGATGGCAGAAGAGAAGATTGTATCTCAGCAATTCTTGGCAAAAAATTAAAAAAATATGATATTATTTTCCATTGCGAATTGTAACATTTTTTGCCCGTTTTTTTGCTCTTGAAATATAGAAATAATTCTAATGGTACTTCTACTAAAAGGTCAGGTTGAAATAGCACCTTAAATATTTGATATAGACATCAATCTATATTACTTATTTGGGTAAAATAAACTAAATTCACACACACAGACATCACTCTGAACATAGTAAGCAAATGATTCCCTAGGTCTCAAAATGTTAAGAATACACAATTTCAGCAACTCCAATTTTCGGTCCCAATATAATTATTGTAACTTCTCATCTCAAAGAGAAGCATAATCTATACTTATACACTGATTTAAATGTAAGAAAGAGTAAACTGCGCAACTTAGTGGAATTTTGCACAGAGAATGCATAAAAAATGGTATTTGGCATTTTCCCTAGAGACTTCATACTATAACTGTTGGTTCTTATTTCCTTGGTGTGGCCCTTCGAAACGGGAATTTTTAAAAAGTCTGTATCACCCGAGTGATTACCCCTAATGTTACAAAACAAAAAAAAACAAGAAAAAAAGGGAAACAGGGCAATATATAATAAAAAAAAAACCTCTTTGCTATTGAAAAATATTGGCAGAACAATGCGCGCCATATTAGATCCGCCATTTTAAATTTTGAAATACAGTCTTCATCAGTTCTTTACGTCTTAGGTGCAAAGTCATGCAACCCTTTGTTTTTGCGACGGAGGTTAAAAATACTATGCCATTAAAATAGAGTATCAACACAAATTAATGTTACTCATAAAATACTTATATTCATTGTAGAAACAGAATTATTCTTAATTGTTGTTCGGAAACAAGGCTTAACTAAATAATAGTATCCAACATTAACCTGATAATTACGTGTTCGCAGAGGTTGCGTGTTCTTGAATAGAGGTAATTTACCACAGAGGCGTATTCTTGCTAAAGGTTACTAGACCTCGTCATCACTTTACGTGTTCGGATAAGTTTATATCAAAGGCGGCAATTTGTTTTATTTATATATGTAGTTTTGGTTCCATCAGGCCAATTAGCGAAAATTAATGGTATACTTTTTATACATTTGCACTAATTTTTCCTTCTTGACAGGTCAGAAAATAGTCTATGAGTACAGATAATAGAAAAAACCGGTCATGTAATTTAAGAATTTTAACAGTTTGTGTCGGTCACAGCCGTAGACGTAGATACTACTAGTACTACGTAGAAAAGATGGTCACAAAAGTGTGAAAGAGACACTTTCTAACTTTTTATTTTTATTTAATAGACAAGTTTTTTTTAGAGTGTGGCCCATTTTGTAAGGCTATTGCGCATTCCATAGGACTGATTACAAAAGTCGAAGTTAATGGTTACTGCTTTTACAAACTATTTACTTACAAAATAAATCAGCGTTTTATGCATGTAGCATTATAAAAACCTAACTATTTTAATATTTTCTATAGTACAGTAGGTTTATAGTTACAACTAAGTTCAAAAGGGTTTTTTTTTCGAAGTTATTATATTTGTACTGTGCTAAGTGAACTCTAAACAACAGTAAGCCCCACATGTTAGGGTAAAAAAGGAAAATAATCGTCATTTTTCATATATGGGAAAATAATTTGATTAAATAATCTAATTCAATGTTCGTTTTTTGGTCAACATTCAACACAAAATTTCTTTTAACATACAGACGGACAGCTAGAAGCTGAGGACACATATTAGGACAGCAAGTGCACAATTATATTTACTTTCATCATTTTTTTACTTAGATAGTGTTACAAGTTAAAACATAGCTTATATAAAAATTTACTCGCAGTACATATATCCTACTAATATTATAAATGTGAAAGTTTGTATGTCTGGATGGATGTTTGTTACTCAATCACGCTTCAACCACGGGACGGATTGGGATAAAACTTGGCATACATATAGGTTAGGTCTTGGAATAGCATATAGGCTACTTTTTATATCTAAAAATTCAAAAGTTCCTGCAGGAATAACTATAACAGAGGTAAACGAACTTATGCTGCACTTATAGCATGCAATAATTAATTGGGGTTAATTAAGGAGTTCCACGCCGGGAACCGTATGTAGGGCGGGCGGAGCCGTTGGAAAAGTCTAGTTTTTCTATTCACAGCCCAGTCTACTAGGTGTACTAGAGACTTGAAATTTCGCACAGAGGGACCATGTTGCGAAAATTTTAAGCCGTTGTAATGTTTTTTTTTGTTTTTTTTTATATCACTAAGGTAGCAAACTAGGTAACGGTCCACCTGTTGGTATTCAGCCACTTAAAAACAAACAAATCAATGTTGAATATATATTAGATATATTAATATTAAATAAATTAAACAAAAGAAATAACTACATATTTTTAACTGAGATATCTCTGTAATTAAAATCTATAAAAAGACACAAAGCTTAAAAAAAAAATTAACAAAAAAAAAACAACCAGTTTCCTAAAAAAAAAATATTTTTCCTTTTTAGTGCATCTTTTTGAAGCCGGTTTTTTTTTTGTTAAAAAGTTTTCATTGTTTTGCTTTTGAGTGACGAATTGTTTTATTTCTCGTACACTAAAAACATCCATACTTGTAACAAAATTTTATGCAATCATCAACATAAAAAGCGCATTTCACCAGTTCAAAATTAACATCAATCTCTCCAGGAACGTACTCTTTCGAATAAAAAAAACATTTTTGAAATCGTTTCACAATTGATGGAGAAATCAGTGGACATGCCTAAAAAATATACCCGTAGAATAAAACCTCCTCCTTTTTTTAAAGTAGTCGGTTACAAATAGTAGCATTGAGTAAATAAATAATTTTAACTTCAGCCTTTACCCATGTCACAGCTATGATTATGTACTTCACTTTAAAAACACATCCTTTAGATAACGTAAAACGAATACAACCGTTCGTATGTAGATGAGTGGCGGTGTGAACACCACAAGGGAAATAAAACATGGCCTTCCAACTTTATCGGCTACAAACATATATCAGCAACCTAAACTAGCGACGATATTTTTCCCAGATGTATTTATGTGATGTAAAACATTGCATGTACCTAGATTTCATAAGTTATTTTTGTTTTATTGGGGCTTAATCTTTTAAGGTCTGTCTGGTTATCAATGTGGGTAAACGGTGCGGCGCGTACAAGTGTACGCTAATTTGTAAGGTCAGTAAAAAAATAGAGCTGTCACTGTAATTAAATTTTTATTGAATTAATTACTGATAAAAAGGTTAATTCAACTAAATTCAAAGTAAATTATACCGCTTTGTATATATACAGAACCAAATTCACGTAGTAGGACCGAAAAAATCCATTAAATAAAATATGTAAATCCAACAATTGTTTTTTCAGTGTATGTAATACAGATTTACACGACAAATGTCACGAGATGTTAGCAAGTTTTATGTTTTCATACTGAAACTTAGCAGGTTTCCCAGATTGCCTTTAGTAGCGGAATGTTGCGATATGGCTTTGCCAAAGGAGATTAAAATTTAAAAACCAGAATAATCTTTCAGTAATCCTTTTGATGCTCCTTTTTAATAATGCGTTTAGTTTTTGTCTGTTTTTACATTAATTTTGCAACTGAGCCTCATTTGAATTTGTTTAAGTACATCGTATTCCTTAAAACAAAAAAATATGTTTTCGTAAATTCATTTTCAATTTTCTTTTATTGTTAAATATTTTATTATTGATTGGAAAGCCGGTCGGTTGGAAGCCTTGTGGTTTCGGTGTCTGCCTTACGATCTGCGGGGCGAAGATTCAAGCATCTTGATGGAAACTGCATACGACATAAAGATACGTTAGTCCATAATAATCCAAAATTAAAAAAAAAAACTAAATAAATTATCTATGAAAGAACTAAAACCCGACTGCTAAAAAAGTAAAAAGCAAAAAAAAGTCCTGAAATCAAAAAAAATATTTTATTAATATTGCATACACTATGTGAAATCGTTTCACGATCAATACCCACATAAACTAATAATAAATGCTAATGCGAAATATGGTATACCATCAGTCTATTATAATACAAGATCTGGGGGGCAATTCGCAATCTCATTCGTTGATTATCGTCATCAGATCGATATCATTTTATTAAAGTATCCTACAATCTAACATGATTTAGAATTCTAGCCTTATTGAATACCATTTACAAAAATCATATAGTAAACGTTTGGTATCGAGATACTTATAACAAATTGAATAAGGAGGCTAATCTCTTCAGCTCTCCCAACTACTAATACAGTACTCTACACGAACTGTGTATTATCTACTATTTTTCTCCCAATATGGGTCCCGACAGATAGTCGTTATTTTCTGTATTACCATTTAATTATTAAAGTGTATATCAAGAAGGAGAAACATTCTATACGTCGTCTTTAACATTGCTTAGCAAAATTCTAAATTAAGGGTCTTTGTTTCAGTCATAAATTGTTTTAATGACTTCTAACAGTAAAACAGTAAGTTGGTTATTTGGAAAAAACCCTATATGGAAATTCTTAAGGATGTTGGCTGCGCAGAAAAAAAACACCTACACTCATGTTACGGTAAATTAAAAAGTGATTCTTATAAGATTTTAAATTAATTTTAAATGGAATTTTATGAGTAGTCGGTTGTCCTCAATATAATTTTAGCCTAGGTTTATTACCTTCATATTGTTACCGTGAAATTAGTAAGCTCTTCATATTGTATCTCGCTAGGTACCGTCAGAACAAACATAATAATGTGGTTTGGTAAAAGATTCGACGGGAGATGGTTATATCCGTTTCGTTATCAGCTTCGATACTCCTTGTGAATAATAAATCAGATGTGCCGATTTGAAATCGATTGGCAGCCGCGACAAGCGCACATGATTCGAATTTATATTAGGAATCTCCAAAACATTGTGGCAGTTTTTGTTAGACAAAATTATAGAATTCTATTGGAATAGGTAAGTAGTTTATACCGTAATCGGTATTGTCAAAAACGTAACCCTTATAGTTCCAAAGACCAGGAAAAAAGATTTTTATTAATCATCGTTTTACGGCCACTGACCTGACTAGGTTGCAAAAATGCCGCAGGTTCCTGGGGGGGCATTTCTGTGAAATTTTTTTTAGTATTGGAGTTATATATGACTTTGAAAGCAGTATTTTGGTATTATTATTAGCCATTAAAATGATTAAAAATTTTAAAAATAAATATATTGACATTTTCAAAGATTTTTAAGAAATCGCTCAGGCCAGATGCGACGCGTAAAATGTCTGAAAACAAACATTTATCTAATCACGTAATATAATAGCGAAACCTTTGTACATTAGATTGAATATGAAAATACTATCTGTCAAATTTTGGGTCCTCATGCAGCTGCAACATTTTAACCGTTACTGGGGCACCTAGTCGGGTGCAGTATGACCTAGTATAAGTCTAATTTCATATAGTTTTGGGAATAAATGGAATAATTTCGTCCGACCAACCTTATTATTCTGCGGTCTTTCGATCGATTCTGAAATAAAATTACAGAAAGGTGCCATTTTATGTGAACTACTATATACTATACTATACAGTTTAATAATAATCTCTTTATAAAGTCTATCGAACTGAAGGGTAAATAAAATTTTATAAATGCACCCTTAATTGCAGGGTGACGTTAAATAGATTTTTATGAATCTGCTTAAGGTTTTTTTTTCTCTTTGTATGTTTTGCTTGTTAATCGTTTCCAAAGTTGAAAAATTTGTGTTCTCTCTCTCTTTTTCTTAATTTTAAACCCAAAAACTCAAAAATAAAGCTTTTCAATACTTTACTAAGCTAAAGCGTGTGCAAAACGCACTTTGCTGATTTTTTGTATTCGGTTTGCTGCAAAGGGTGAGAGCCCTTTGCCATTAGAATTTTTTAAAGGGAAGAAAACATTTTTTTTTATTTTATTAATAATATTGGAATAATTAAAAATTGTTTTACTTTAAGTTACGATCCTTGAACCATGTAAGTTAGTTTAGTAGAACTGGCCAAAAGTGCTAAGTAAAAATAAAGCAAAGGATTTTTTTGTTATCGCTACATTATATATACTAACAAAAAAGATACGTAATAATTTTAACATCAGAAGAGCTTATATAATTTCTACAGGGTCCAGATTACGCGATATTATAAATTGGTTGCGGAATATTAACAGCGATATAATACATGTTAGTTACAAAGTTGATGCCAAGGCCTTTACTATTTTAACAACAACTTGGTCTTATAACAAATTAACTACCTTTTATTAGAAACCATAAAAAAAAATATAGTTGTCATGCTATTTGTTAAAGAATACTAGGCAAATGAATATCGTAACCTAATGGTTACAATATTTTTTTTTGCAAATACATATACTAAACCTTGTCAACCTATTTTATTAAAACAATTTTCATTTTAAGTATTATAAAGCTCTATTATTGTACTTTTTTTAAAATTTAATAAATCTTTCTTGAAAAATTAGAGAAGTGAGGGACATGTTAAAACTAGGTTCTAAACTGTTCCATATTTTCTATTTGGCTACGACTGTATGTTATATACATATTATTCTGTTATATATATTATAATTTATTATATACAGGCTGTAAAAGAAAGGCCATGGTTAAAAGGGTGAATGATAGCACATTGAAACTATTTCATACTATCTCCATGCCATATTTACTTGCAGTTCCATCTGACCCAAATTCGGTTATCGGTGTAGGATTTCAACGGCAACTCCTCATTTATTATAAAAAAAACCTACTCACACTTGACGTTTTCAAGTAGCCTATGTCCTTTCCCGGGACTTAAACTATCTTCATGCAAAATTTTATCTTAATCGGTACAGTGGTTTAAGCGTGAAGAGGTATCAGACAAACAGACATGGTTACTTTCGCATTTATAATAGTGATTTATCCTTAAATCTATAAATGCAGTGTTATTTATTAAGAAAAAATTAACTCCAACAACGGCCTTTCTTCTCTACCCTGTATAATATTTTTTTTATAAATAATAAACATCGATTTCTTTATAATATCGACATAGCATTTATGTTTCATTTTGGGTCTAACCTATTTTATTTAGCCAATTTGCTTAGAAGGATAACTACAGTCTGAAAATCAACAAACGTCGATACAGCCTTTGATCAGTCTTATGAAAATTCTGAAAACATGCTTCAAGTTCAGCCTAAATAAGAAATTTTTCCCTTTCGCTTCTCTAAATATGTTTTCTTATATTAAGTACTTATGTACTATATTTACCTACATTTATTTAATTTTCCAGTCCACATAAAAGTAACGGTTTAAAATGACTATACGTATATCTATAGTCTATATTATATTATAATAATAATTTTTTTTACTGTACACCAAACGAATAACTTAATCTAAGGAATACTAAGTATAAGATGCAATGTACAATAGGCGGTGTTATCGTCAAGAAGCGATTTCTGCCACACAACTATGGCTTAAGGAAAATTTAAATAAAGAGGTACCCACCTCTTTATTTTAATTTTCCTTCCTTCCTATAGGGGGTGTACTAGTATCATTAAAATTACTACATTATATAAAAAGTTCAATTAATAATATTGTTCTATATATACCCACATAAAAATTACATATCAAATAAATATACATAAAAAAATAATACTTATTTATACATACATACATATACATAAAAATGAAGCTGATAGAAGAACATTAAATAAATATCACAAGAAGAGGATGGGCTTTAGAAGAGAGCAGATTTTAAGAATTAGGTAAATAATGTACTTTATTTAGTTGTATTAATACACGTAGTAAGGAATTCCACGGGTTGATTGAAAAAACAGTAAATGACTTATCATAAAAATGTGATGAATAAGAAGGGACTTTAATAAAAGATTGGATGAAGACCGTATTGAATAATGGTATTCAAAACGCTCTTTTAAATAAAGTGGGGTCGAAGGATTGAACAATAGAGAGTAGTGAAGTTGAAGTATGTGATTATGAGATATGGTCATATTTGCGCTTATGCATAGGTTTTGAAGACATTAAATTGTCAAGCTGGTCTTCAGTGGGGTTGTGATAGCTTGCGTCGGCATAGTCGAGAATAGGGAGAAGGAGAGATTCTACAAGATAAATTTCAGTTTTAGTCGGACATTTTTTAACCTACGTAAAGAGGCAACTGAGAAGAACATTTTCCGGCTGACCTCTTTGATTGGTTCAACCCAGGATAGAGTTTAATCGAATAAAATCCCTAGGTTTTTAACAGTGGCACTGTATGGTATCACAACTTTATTAAAATAAACATGTGCTACTGTATATCAGTGTTGTGTTGATTTTACTAAGTAAGTGTGAACAACCAAAAATTATTACTACTTACTTAGCGGGATTGACTAATAGGCCATATGACTTACTCCAGTTTGAAATTATCGCTAAATCATCATTCGTAGTATCTACTGCAATTTTGACGTTATTTAGAGTGGCATTAGTGTATATTTGAAGGCCGTCTGCATACAAGTTGAATAACAGAATTGATGAAAAGAGCAAATAGCAAAGGAGACAACACGCCACCTTGCGGTACGCCTGAAGATACATTGCACCAATCTGATAAAGAATCCTCAATGTTGATGCACTGTCTGCGCCGATGTAAGTAACTACTAAACCATTCAACCACTGTTGGAGATGTGTTAATAGAACATATACCAACTTTAGACTCGGTTCAACGACGGGCTGTGAGAATTGTCGACGATTCCAAACTTACTTGCGGTATCGAGCCCTTAAGTCTGAGGAGAGACTTTGCCTCACTGTGTGTGTTCTACCGCTTGTACAATGGGTTGTGTTCTGAGGAATTGTTCGAAATGATGCCCACGGCTACTTTCAGTGCGGTTTCAGTGTGGTTTTGCGGTACCGGTGCGGTACAGAGAAACTTCCTCCCGCGAACGCTTAAGTTGTGGAATGAGCTCCCTGCCAAGATATTCTGCAAGGACTACAGTATGGAGTTCTTCAAGAAAGAAGTTATTAGATTTCTGAAGGGTCGGCAACGCGCAAGTGATACCCCTGGTGTTGCAAGCGTCCATAGGCTACGGTGACCGCTTACTATCAGGCGGGCCGTAAGCTTGTTTGCCACCTTAGTGGTAAAAAAAAATAAAAAAAAAATTCAATAAAATATCAAAGTCAATATTGTTAAAAGCGTTGCTGAAATCAAGCAAAGTGAGTACATTAAGTTGCTTGTTTTCCATTGACATACGTAGGTCGTCTGTGATTTTGATAAGTGCCGTTGTCGTGCTATGTCCAGGACGGAAACAGGATTAACAAGGATTCATAAGATTATTTCTTGTTAGAAAAATGCTTGGTTAGAAATTTATTAGGCGTTCAAGGACTTTTGACAGGAAAGGAAGAATAGAAATAGGTCTGTAATCGGAAAAACTGGAAGGATCGCTAGCATATCAGAATAATGTGCAGGAATAGTCTGGTCATTGAATTTTTTCAGTATTCCTAAGAACTGTGAATCTTGAGTTTCGCTAAGGTAATATAAAAGTATAAATGAATTTAAATCCTGCAATATAAAAGCGAGCAAGTTCCTTATTCCTTAACGTCGTAATGGAGCATACAATTAAACTGTTATTTGGCAGAGAGATTGCTCAAAGAACAGCGGAGGATATATTAGATACCCCATTTGTTTCGAACAAGAGTTCCAATGCAAATATTTTTTTTCCCGGATTTAACCGCTATGGGCACTATTCTTTCACATCGGAGTAAAACGGGGTGATTTTTCATATGTTGAATAAGTAAATGAAATTAAGAAATGGACGTATTGATTTCAAAGTACCTACTCGTAATATAACAAAAAATTACATGTGTACAATATATATTGGTTTAGTTGCAGTCATTGTTCCAATCTGGCATCTTGTCATAAATTTGGCGGCGAATTCCGCATTTGCGGGTATGGGACGAAAATCTATACATATAATAAAATGGTAGGAAAGTCAAAACTGTACTTTGAATTTTTTTTTAAAAGAATACTTGGGGTGTGATCTACAATCGATACCTACCCTACCCTACCCGAAAAATATAGTTTTTAGAATTTTTGTCTGTTTGTCTGTATGTATGTCCGGGATAAACTCAAAAAGTACTGCATGGATTTACTTCAAATTTGGCACGAATATACCTAATTAAGAAGTCGGGTCAACATAAAGACTACATATTATCACGCTATCACCTACGGGGAACGAGCAGTGAACCTTTATTTCTTCAACGCATTCTGTAACAACGTGTAATCTAACGACGCATATTTTACTTGCTTCTTAATTATTAATTATTCTACTCACATTTATTTTATGTTAAAAAATCGTGTAAAGTCATATCATAGATGTGTTATAATTTTTCTCCGTATAAAAATGTTTCCTATTTGTTAACTACATGGCGTTAGCGTCGAATTAGATCGCGCTATGGTTTCGTTCCCAAAAAGTTATGTTATAGTATAGCGTTCACGCAGACGACGTCGCAGGCAGCAGCTAGTATTTTATATTTAACTAGACAAAATCTCTTAGTTACAAATATTTGTTAACAGGGTTACAGTTACAGGGTTAATACACTTTAATATGCAATAGAAATATTTTTTTTTAAATAAAATCCCGTGCCCAATCTTGACTAACTTCTTATAATTTGTTCTTATAATTAGCAATATTTTATTTTTGTCCCTGGTCTTTCACTTCACCGATTTTTACTATAAAGCCGGTATTTATGAGTCATAGGACATATATTAAGCCACCTTAGTCCAGATACACTGCTATCAAAAGCAGTGTTACGACAATTGGCTCAGCACTTGTCACGTAGGACTAAAGTGATTGGTAAAAGGAGGCTAACCCTACATTATAAAGTGGGTGTGTTTTCAGCCACCGGTTAACCCCTCCGGGTAATAAAAACCGTATCGCGTTATACATTTTTGTATATACTTAAACAAAAGATTTGAAGGAAATGATTTTATTGTTAGTTAATTAGCAAAGATAGCCTGTTTTCAATTGTAGGTATGTATGTATTTCTTCACGGTGTAAACCCCAGCAGATGTAACTAGTGGCTAGATACATGGCCCCAACATAATGTAGGATAAAGCTTCTTTTCACTAACTTTTAGTCCTTCATCACAGGTGTGAAGTTTAGTCCTTCATCACAGGTGTGAAGTCTATCGCTTCTACTACACGATTTTATCTGGTCTGTACCTAATGGCCTATAAGTCGTGTACTTTAGAGTAGTGTAAGTGGTGAAATGTAGTTGATTACAAAATGTCCATTTACATAACAACGAATATTATGTTACAATCAAAGCGTCTTGACTTAGTCGTCTTTTCTTAGTCAATGTGACAAAGTTACCTAACGCTTAGGGAAAACTTCTTTGTTCCTTAAAGCACTTAATAATCATGATAGTGCTAAGTTATGACTATAATATCTTAGAATTATACGCTAAGACGTTTCCCAAAGTAAGCTATACATTCAGCCTTTTCAGAAACACCTTTGTAAATTAATAAGTAAATGCTAAGTAAGACTGAATAGTATAATGACAAAAGTTTCGAAATATTTTAGCCTCTTTTATTATAAAGTAGATATATTTGTCCGTTCGTTCGTTTCGTTTCAGCCGAAAGACGTCCACTGCTGAACGTAGGCCTCCCCCATATGTCTCCACAACGGCCGGTCCTGAGCCACCGGTGCCCATCCGCTTCCTGCGGCTCTGATCAGATCGTCTGTCCACCTGGTAGGAGGCCGACCCACGCTGCGTCCCCCGATCCGTGGTCACCACTCGAGAACCTTTCTTCCCCATCGGTTATCGGTTCGACGAGCGATGTGGCCTGCCCATTGCCACTTCAGCTTGCTAACTGTTTGAGCTATGTCGGTAGCTTAGTCCTTCGGCGAATTTCCTCGTTTCGCGATATATTGCGATGCGATGGCGATATATTTGTGAAAAGCTAGATAAATGCGCATTTCGTCACTTTTTTACTTTGATTCTTACATAAATGCAATTAAGTAATACCCTCTCGAAGAATTCTATAAAAGTATACAAAATAAATCAATAAGTAATAAGTTCTCTAAGGACTATGTGATTCTTCAAGAAAGAGGTTATTAGATTTAGGGTCGGCAACGCGCGAGTGATGCCCCTGATGTAACAAGCGTCCATAGGCTACGGTGACCGCTTACCATCAAACGGACTGTGTGCTTGTTTGCCACCTTAGTGGTATAAAAAAAAATTATGATGTGTTGCAACACGCGAGCGATGCCCCAGGTGTTGCAAGCGTCCATAGGCTGTGGTGATCGCTTACCATTACGCGTAACGCAAAATTGTTTGCCTTATTCGAGGTATAAAAAAAATTATGAATACAACGCGTTATAAAAGTTGATTAAGAATTGCCTAACACTGTAAATTTTTAATATTTATTTCTCTACATTTACATTAAAAAGTTGCAAGCTATGTTCGGTGCGTATATAGACGTGACCAGGCAATATGGGTAAACATCTGATAAAAATAATCTTAGTTTGAGTGGTATATTGCTAAGACTATACTATCTACCACTATTTATAGAAAACTGCCAATATACTTATAGAATACAGTTAAATTAAATTGAACAGTATTTTAAACTTTGAACACATTTTCCTGTAAATCCCCGTCTTCCTGCAGCGAGAAAATTGAAAAGGAACTTTATTTCGTTTTGCTGTGCGGCGTCAGAGAAACTGCTAACAGCTTTTTATATATACCGAGTTCACATACTCACTACTTAGTAAATTATGTATGTTTAAAGATACACAAAGAGAGTTGGTTGAAAAATATATATACATAATATAATTATAATATATTTATATGATTAAAATAATCATTTCCTTATACTGCAGTCTGTTTGTTGGAGTTCTAATAAATGGAGTTCTCTACTTACAAATTATTAATAGTTCAATATCGTTCTATTACCATTGTTTGTGAAGGAAAGTATACTAATAATGTAAAAAATTATAGAATGTGAACGTTTGCAAAATTTATTAAACACCCGTTCAATGAACAATGCACCTAGAGCCCAAATGAAAGATGTTTTCCGATTTCTAAGTTTAATAGTGTCGATTTTTCTTCTTAATCAGGATAAAAAGTAGCATATCTCCATCTTCATCCCTTTAGCTATACTTATGGCCAAAATGATAAATGCTCCGTCACAATAGCGAGGAATAGCAAACAGAAACACTTTCGATTTTATGTTTTAGGTACTAGGGTTATTTAATGCTTATACCAAACCAAAAAAATTAAGGATTGTGGTTAATCTTTTGACTTCATCTTTGCTTTAAAAATAAATATATTTGTTTACTTTAATTATATTTATTTAAATCAAAGCAAATCCATAACAACTCGGAATCGTCTTCGTATAGTGTGTCAACAAATCTTGGCAAGTCCTACAAAACACTAAAATGTATACTAGTACATGCTTACCTAGTAAGTACCTACAGAGTAAAACTGTCATTCAGTATATGTTAATAATAAACAAACTATGCTAATATTTCTCATATATGTGTAGAAGTCGCTCAAAAAGTACAGTAGTGGCGCATGGCGGGGCGCGCGGACGTGTTAAGTTCTATAGACAGTCTATAAAAAAATACAGTTTAAAATGTGCTGTGTTTGCATCCTACTAAATTTGTTATACTACCTTTTTTAAAGCGTGGAAACAAAAATTTAATTCTAACATCTCTCTAACTCTTTGTGAAAAAATATTCATGCCCAGATAATTGAATCTATTTCACAGCGGAACATTTTTCACGGACTCATGGATATAGCTTTGACTCAAAGTAATTGTATTTGCAATCAAAAAGGGTTGCTAATTTTATTTCAAATAAGTACTTCCGATGGAATCCTACAACTCGCTTTTGTTGCATTAATACTACCAAAACGTTATCAAGTCCCTGAGCAATGTGTTCGGTAAGGTCTGATATTTGTAATCAACATTATTATTTCTGTATTTAATTTAATATTTGTATTATGTATTTAAGTAAAATGTTAACGATGGCGATTTCTTTATTAATAGGTTTCAATTTAACGTTTTGTTTTCAAAAATCATCTATCTATCTATTTTCTATTGACTCACACTGATAATAAGGTATAGTTTTACCTACATTGTATGAATAGAAGGCAAGTTTTTTTTTTATACCAATAAGGTGGCAAACAAGCACACAGTCCGACTGATGGTAAGCGGTCACCGTGGCCTATGGACGCTTGCAACATCAGGGGTATTACTCGCGCGTTGCCAACCCCTCAAAAATCCAATAACTTCTTTATTGAAGAACCCCATACTGTAGTCCTTGTAGTCTGACTAAACTGCCTAGTTTTTATTTATGATGCCTGTGTGCTTATTGTGAGTTTTTACTGTTACTATCGCGTGCGCGTCAACGAAATACATGTATGGAAATGAAGGAGCGCCTCTAGCGGACGCGTTTCAAGACTTTTTTTTACTCTTAAATGAATACGCGAACGCGATGGTAGAGTTACGAATGCGGAAAAACTCACACTAAGCACACTGATTTCTTTAGTGTTACTATGTTATAGACAACGTGTGTTTTTCATCCGTTCATTCTTACATACATTTTTATTCTCTCAATTTCACCCTTTATAGTTGAATTTAAGTAATATTTTTAATAAACAAATGCGTTTATGGTTAAATTAAGGTAATTTTTTAGTGAAGTTTATATTCCAAATGCCAAAGCAGCAGTTTGGGTTTGGTTTTGATATTTTCGGTCAGTATGGAGTATTTTTATATAAATTTCTTTTAAATCTGTCACAGTATCAGAAAATTATCCACGGTTTTATTAAATGTTAGAATAATATTAAAATGTTGCTGAATTTGGCATAAATAGTGCAACGGATGAAATTTAGCAAACAGATACCATGTAATAATATAAAACTATGAAATAATTTAATTACAAACATTTAAGGGGCGTACCTATATGCAAGTAGTCTGTTTTTTCAGCAGTGAATACTAGAGATCGTGACGAAGCCATGACGAATCCCAAAACATGATTGCGTATATTTTACTCGATCATTTTTTTTTTGGAAACTTAATAAAGTATGTAAGCTTCAAATTATTAAAAAACATAGTGTAGACGTCAGTCGTGCTGATGACGGAGATATAGTTATGAAAACTTTTACTAACTATTTTTAAAAAATATTTTTCAATATTTTTGAATTGTTTTGGAAATAAGAACTATACTCGTCTCTTTTTTATGCACTTGATTGTGTATTTATTCATTTCGCTTCCTCGGTCATGCAATGGCAAACTGTTTTCAAACCATTTTCATAGAATTATTCGATAATTACAAAACTGCAACTGTTATCTAAAATACTAGTACCACATATAGTACATCGTAAATACGTCGCTTTAAAGTAAAAAAAAAACAATCTTATTGATTCCATGATTTTTGACAATAGATTAAAGATTATTCAAAAAACTCACTTTTGCCAAAAGGAGTTTAAAAATTAAATGTCAATGAAATGTTTATTTTCGTGATAGATCTTATTTATATAAGTAGTACATATATATAGTCGAAAATATCTAAAAAATATAAGTACCAAACAACTAAATGGGCGAGTTTTCTTACAGGTTAGTTTCACCATAGTTACCTAAACATAGTTCTCCTAATATAAAGTAGATAACTATACCCAATTTAACAATGATTGGCATGGTTGCCATGGTATATTACATTAGTGCGAGGGTGTAGGCTATAGTTTTTGATAACGTCCAAAAAGTTCAAAGGCCCATTGGAATACAACATGTTTATTTAATATATTTATAGAAACTCCCATACTAGTCCATACTCATCGCCACCGGTTATCCGACGGCGGTTATCCAGGAGACTTATGAATGAATAAAAAAACTAAGGAACTTGTATAACGAATAAAATGTACTTACCTACATTTTTATATACTCTCATGTTGAAAATTATGCAAATTAATACATTTCATTATAAGTGCGGGAAATCTGTTCTTTCGATGAATTCCGAGTCCGACTGATGTTTGCCCGAGCCGAAAGTGAAGGTCAACAGTCGGAACGAGTGTAAATGGCAGTCCCTCACGTGTAGTGTATTGAACAACTGTTTTAATACAGTTGCGAAAAAATTAAATAAACAAAACTTGACAGGTTATTTTTTTCATTTAGTTAATTAAAAAGCACTAGTGCGTAATCGTCAATTTTCCGCGCGCAAAACATAACGTAATATATCAATCACTTTTTTAACCTTATCAAAATGTACTTTTTAATCTAAACAATTAAATGTAAAAAAAATCAAAATTTTGAAGAGGAGTATTGTATACAATTTGTAAACGTAAGGTATGTGTGAAACTTTATGTTACAACTCAACCATTGCTGCTATAATGGTGACACTCATAGGTTGATAGACTTACCTACCTACTTAAGCGACTAAATCTAATATATTAACAAAAAAAAAACACTAAATAACATATTTACAAACAAGTCCTAGTATTTCCTAAGATACAGGTATCAGCATAATATAATAACCGGTTTGTATGGAATCTGCAAATAGGTAGCTTGAAAAGCTGATAATAGACACTCAAAATCATTAATTTCCCCCCTATTTTTCTAAGTATCCTAAATATGTTTACCGGAAGACAGACAAAACAAACTTAAAAAAAAAACATCTAGCCAAAAAAAGACAAATTCCAGCATTTACACAAGGGAAGTCGCAATGTCAAATTTGTACTAAAATAATTTCGTAACATTTTCCACGATAAAATCATTTCTAATAAAACCTGGACGCAATCAGCGCCGAAGGAGACGAAGCCCTGAGTTTGTAATAAAACTGGCTTTGGCTCCAAACTCAATAAGCACCGTCGTAATTTCAAAATTAGGTTTCATTCAATTTACAATTTACGCTTGTACGTGATTTGGCGCCGGACCGACCCCAATAAAAAATTTGCGAACCGTACATTTTAATTTTCATCGAATGACTCCGCTGAAAATGCAGCTGAATGTAGTTGAGAATCTGCATGCTATTTTTTTTTTATTAAAATAGTTGTAGAAGCGTGTATGAAATGTCGTAATTACGTCGTGTAATTGTATTAATTTAAACTTCTAATGGCAGCTGGTTGTCCTAATTGGTAGTTTACCAGTATAATTAGGTACTTAACCACAAATGATAACCACTACTTATCGTTCGTGGTAAGTACATAGGTTTGTTCTACGCCAATTTCTTAAAATTATTTTTCAATATTGTAAATTTCAATTCCGATACAGTTACTTTTACCAGTTGAATATGATTTCAGGGTGATTTTCACTTTCTGCCAAATAGAGTTTGGAATACAACCTAGAATTGCAATAATGCTAGGTCTTGTTTTAAAATCGGACTCGCGCACGAAGGGTTTCGTACCATTATCTATAAAAACGGCAAAAAAAAACAGTTTTTTGTATGGGAGCCTCCCTTAAATTTTTTTTTTTTTTATTTAATTATTTATTTTTAAAGTGAATATATAATTAAATATTCTGTGAATATTTTAAGCGTCTACCTGTTGCCGTCATTTTATTTTGTTTTTTAGTATTTTTTGTTATAGCGGCAACAGAAATACATCTTCTGTGAAAATTTCAACTGTCTTACTATCATAGTTTTTGAGATACAGCCTGGTGACAGACGGACGAACGGACGGACGGACAGCGGAGTCTTAGTAATAGGTTCCCGTTTTTTACCCTTTGGGTACGGAACCCTAAAAATAAGTATTTTGGTACACTGATCCGTGAAGAAATTGTAGTTAGGTACTTTTAAGAGCGCTAATGGTTACAAATATTTTATTTATAAACTTGGTAAATTATGTGGTCTTAAGATCAATAAAACATGTGTAGTAAACAGGATGTAACAGGATGATATAAGAGCCACCGACCTAGTTTCGCTCCCTCTAATTCAATTTAAGACATGTTTCGTATGTTCGTGTATGCGAAAATACGTTTGACAGAGTTGCGGTTTTACTGGTATGGAAAATCGTAATTAACCCATTCTGCTTACAACTTCGATATAATTTTATCACATTTATCATTGAATATATGTAGTTAGAGATAAAACGCTAAATACCTACGCAATTAACAGCGGTTTTATTATATTATTTTACGCAATTAATAAGAGCTGCTTCATTATATTATTTTACAAAATTAAATTAGCTTTATCATATTACTAGCTTTTGCCAGCGGGCTCCGTGAATTTGGTTATCAGCGAAGGATTCTTACGGCAATTTCTTGATTATGCTAAAGTAGTTTGTTATAGCAAGCTATAACTGCAGCTATGGTTCGTTCGTGGAATTTGGTTAGTTACTCCCGCGGTTTTACGGTATAAAAAGTAGCCTTTGTTCTTCTCCATATCTTGGAGCTCAATTGGATGCTGCGCTGCGATAGGATTTAGTAACAAACGTTATAGTTATTCTAGCAGGAACTTTTGTATTTACCGGGATGAAAAATAGCCTTTATCCTTTACCGGAACTCAAATTACCTCCACACCAAGTTTCATCTAAGTCGGTTCAGTGGTACCTGATCCATCTAGTGGTTGAAGCGTGATTGGGTAACAAACAACCAAACATCCAAACTATTGCATTTATAATAATAATGGGACAGCAAGTAATTAGTAAATTTTGCTAGTGGCTGGACTTGCTCTTATTTCGGCTATCGGCGTGGAACTCCTTAATGGTACTAATGAAGGTTGCAATAGCAAACTATGGTTCGTTTAAGCTCGGTTACTTATTCCCGCGAGAACTTTTAAATTTTCCAGAATAAAAGTAGCCTATGTGTTAATCCAGGGTGTCAACTACCTCCATACTTATTTTTATCAAAATTGGTTCAGCCATTTGAGCACGAAGAAGTAACAAACACACACTCATGAACTTTCGCTTTTATAATATTAGTGTGATTTTACAAAATTTACTTAGCTTTATAATAATATTTAACAAAAATACTTGGCTTTATAATATTAATTTACAGATTTTTATTAAATCACGATAAATTATACGCAGTCAACATCAAAGTAAATAAATATATCGCATACAGTCAAAAGATTAACCTCCAGCCAAGACTAGAACCTGCAACAATCCTTACAGTCCCTCTACCAGTTGAGCTATCGTGGCACAACTCTGGCCAATGAAAATCCAAACCACATCTTTGATATGATTTTCTTTCTATGTTGGTATGTATATTTATAATGTGTTTCTTAATTCTGTAAAGTTTTATGTGTTTAGAGGATTGATTTACTAGGAATTTATAAGTCACTGGAAGTTGTTTGTTACACAATAACATTTTTTTTTTTTTAAATAGTTAAAACCTATTATAAAGGTAGGTAATTTACCCGCCTTGCCCATGGTACAGTTGTGATAGATCGGTTAACCGGACCATCGTTGAAATTTTGTGCGGTAGTACAGTTGACCGGACAGTCGTTAATTTTTACTAACTGTGATACAGTCGACTAGACAACCGTGCCCCACTACATTTTTTGGTACAGTTGACCGGACCATTTAAAATTTCAATATTATCTCTCCTTAGCCGCCGTACTTATTGACACCTAAAGCATATTTAGTTTATGACCATAAAATTACTTAAATTCATAAAGGATGATGATCCTATACATAATAATATGTTGACCATGTGATTTTATTTTCTTATAATTAGAGCGATGAAAACGTACAGTAATGATACTTCGGTTGACAACAATAGTGTTCCTTAAAAACACATAAATTATTAAACTAAATAGGACTAAAAAAATAAGGCGATTGAAGGAAAAAAAATAATAATTTTAATTGAGTTTACAAAGGTAAGGTACCACAAACAAGGCAAATATAATAGTGCAAATATGTCAAACGTCAAAACTTGTAACTTAAGTTGAGGTTTGTCCACTTACTATTATATTTTGCACGTGTTGTTCGCATAGAAATTTGTTATGCCAACAAAATAAATGTTTCCTACAGATGATGTCGGAATTTTGTTTGTTTCTAATTTAAAGCAAATAGAATTATAATTATATGAATAGAAAAAGAACATCGAATTACTACGAGTATTTATATTTTCTCTAGAATCTATTTATACTATTATAATAAAAAGAAATGTCCAAGTGCGTGCCGTGAGAATTACAATGAATATCTTAAAAACTAATTATTTTACAGATTTCTTTGTGAAAATAGTTTTCGTTGTAAGTAGGTTAATTTATAACTACTTTATAAAACATATGTGAATAAAATTATATTCATGTTAGAGCAAGGTTTATATGAAAGGAAAAATGGTCTAGTGCGAGCCGGACTCATGACATGACTTATCGGAGTAATGAAATTTTAGTAAATTGATGTGCACTTGGTCATGAAAATATATATTTTATGAAAAAAAATATATTTTTTTATGCCAAGCTTTTTTATCTAACATTGGATTCCTCTCTAAACCTCTTGGAAATATTTTATTTGTAAAATGTTAAAAATATTCATTAAGTGTGAAGGAATTAGTTGTAAGCTTTACGAATAATAATTATTTCAGTATTTATGTAATTCTAAATACTTTTAAATTACTTAAATACCAATTATTCTATAAAAAAATTGATTGATTTGGCTGAGTACTTTATTTCAAGATTAAACCAATTCAGTTTTTCGAGGTACGTACAAATAACCCTCTGTGTATTTTTATTTTAAACGTAAAACTTTTTACATTTAATTTTTTTCATAAGATCTAAATAATAAAATATTGAAACAGATGAGTCTAATAATAAAGGGATGGTAACACAAAGCAACTCTGTAGAAGCTCACGAGAAGTGCTTTCCTAATCAAGAGTCATCCCTCTTAGGATTCAAGTTTGTTATACACAAGTTACTTCGTTACTTCGCCGAGAAGGGAAACGAAAACGAAACGAATCCTTGCTGTATTTGCGAAGTCTTAAGAACATACTTACATGTGTACGACTTGCCGTATTTTGTAGAACATTCTCTTATGCTTGTTTGTATATTCTTTGGCGGAAAAAACTGTTTTTCGAGTACTACCCATACACGAGGGGTCCTAGTCAATGTCCCAGTTGAATTACTATAAAACTTTCCTTTGTCTTGTCGTCTTTTTGTCTATAAGTTTTTGCCAGTTTGAGATTCCAAATTATAACTAAAAATATGTATACGTGGAAAGGTAATATCATATTTTTTTTTAGTAAATAGCAGCTAACTATAACCAA
This sequence comes from Apoda limacodes, assembly GCA_946406115.1. NCBI lineage: Eukaryota > Metazoa > Arthropoda > Insecta > Lepidoptera > Limacodidae > Apoda > Apoda limacodes. Next base: position 17,623,849 of record OX291544.1, read on the forward strand.
TTTTTAATCAACTTATATGTTGTAAGAAAAGATAGATGTAACCACGAAGAGCTTGTTGCTCACCAACACAAAAGCAGAAAAGAGATGTTTTCTTTGCAATACTTTATTTATTCTGTTTTTATTTCTGTTTAAATTTGACAAATTATTTGAGTAGTTAAATACAGCTTTTAACAGTATACAATATAGCTATATACCTACTATGAAAGTACATAATAATATAGGTATTTTTAAGAGATTGCGATTCGCGGAGCCTCGCAGCGAGCTTCATAAAAACAAATTTCCCCCTTGTTTTAGACATTTATTGATCAAACAATATGAAATTATGTAGACATATGATCTCAAACCGTATATCTATGTCCATGGTTTTTCAAAGTCCTTAAAAACTGTTTTTTTTTTTAATTTTTATTCATATTTAAGACCATTTGTAATAAAAAGTAGAAACCTGTATAACTTTTAAACTATACAATATACTTTTAATGGACAACTGGTAAACTGCAGATCTAAATATTTATTCCGAAACACGTTCGAAATTTAATGTTTTTTTTTTTTATTTAATTTTTATACCACTATGCACATGGCACTGGCGGCAAACCAGCTTACGGCGCGCCTGATGGTAAACGTTTACCACAGCCTATAAATGCTGGCTATACCTGGGGCATCACTCGCGCGTTCCCAACTGTTTTAAAATCTAATAACCTAAGTATTCGCGAGAGGAAGTTTTAGCACGATAAAGACGTAAGCAAAAATATATTTTTATACGTCATAATAATTGTTTAGGCGTGGCATATATTTATGTCAATAGGTATTTCAGAATACAGTTTATGCGACTACTATTTCACAAGTGACTCTCGTGATCGAATTGGCTGATCTCCAGATTTGTTCGCCAGAGTCATCATGCATCCCTTCACATGACTAAGTGCCTCATACAAAATGACATTTGCTTCATCTAATAATTTACGCTCATCTTAATAATGGAGGGCCGTGACCTAAAATTTAACAAGGTTTTGAATTTCAGTACCTACTCGTGTCTAGCTAATCAAAACCAATAACAACTAATTTGAATGTGTCTTTGCCAATTTATTTAAGTATATTTATAGTTATTTTCGTTAAATCTCAAGAAGTCGCTAGAGCTTGAGATATAACTTGGAGGGGGCAGTCATGATAGAAAATGTAATTTGAATATAGTGATCATGTTCATTTTGAGCAAATTCCTTCAGGTTATGGGCTCCTAGGGGGGGGGGGGGCAGCTGCCCCCCCTATGCCTGTACCTCGCTACGCCCATGGCTAAGACATTAATTACTTCCACGGGTTTTTTTTTTGTAAATTTAACTTTTCTCAGAGCAATTTTATTTTTCATAAAACTCACGGGTGGTATGGTAATGTTGTATGTTTTAACTTCAGCCAAAACTCTTTAATTCAAAATTCTCTAGATATTTAGCGGTGGTGTTGTTTTCTGTACTTCTATTTCTGCCATTTCGATTGTGTTTTGGTGACTTTATTTTTTTATTCACATCATGTTTTAATTTATTTACTCGCAAATGTTATGAAAAACATTGTGTGTAACACGGGCGATACGGAAATTACAAAATCGAGACAAAGCCTTCGGCCTTAGGCTTCTAAATAGCCTCTCGTTAGTAATTTTCTCCTTACCATCCTTAATTCACAATGTACTATTAAAGTTATTGCACTTTTAAGGGAATACTATCTTTTTATTTTAAGTCATTTTAAAAACGAGGTTTTTTATTTTATTGGTATTTTGATTTAGTTTAGGAAAAATTAGCAATACAGAACTCCTCTACAGCATGTAATATATAGGCAAATTTGTAACTTCCTACAAACAGCGCAAACTTAGGTACTTTACAACTATACTAAGATGTATGGTCATAAAACCACAAAAGATGTTTTACACTATCCGATTACTAGCGCATCTCGTCTCAATATACTAGGCCACTACTACCTTATTTATCTTGTGAAACCATTGTGGAAGGAAAAAATATCTGTCTTCGCAAACAGTCTCAATTCTTATTATATATTCTCTATCACATTAAAATATTCAATATTTTCGTACGTACATTTCTTTTCTAAGCAAACGTACACTTTGAAAATGATCAATAAAAGGAGTTTTTATGCATTTAATTATTTTCTCTTTATTGTAGCTATGTTTAAAAACCTTCAGAAACTGAAACTAACTCAGTGTAGGATGCTGAAAACAGCGCCATAAAACATGTCATGAATAAATCATTATTTTATTCAACACGTTCCGTGCACCAACATTATTTTCCAGATAAAAAAATATTGGCAGGATACTGTAGAAAAAATATGAAATAATATTCTTTATTACAGTTCTTTCTTTCTTCCCAGTAGCATGTATTTTATCTGTGTTTATAAACTAAGGATTATTAGATTGAAATTCAACTATAAAAAACTTTTCTCCTTTATATACATACTTATTACTACTTAACTTACTGTTGCTGCACCTATAGCATGCTATAGCAATGCATTGGTATAAGTCATTTATTAATTAATTGGTGTTAATTAAGAAGTTCCACGCCGATAACCGAATTTAGGGCGGGCGGAGCCGCTGGCAAAGTCTAGTTTATAATATTCCATTACAAAATAAATAAATAAGTATTTCTCGACAAAACCGTGACAGTGACATATTTTATTCCTGTGTAATGTAAAAAGTTTGATGTAATTTATTTCCTTGCAGTTTTTTTTTTATATTTATGTCTAAAACGTAAGAGATCGATCAGATAAATATAAGCTTACATAACTGAAATGTTTAAGGCCATAGGTCCATAATCGCTTATAAAACGGTGCGTACAACCGATCAACTGGGAGTCCTTATCCTCAGCGCCTATATATATAGACTAGCTAGTTCTTCTAGTGCCGGGAAATCTTGTTAGATATTTAAGACGCCTGGCCGGCCTATTGAAGAACAGTCAATAGGTACAACAAACAATGATAAAAATTCAAGGACTATTTCGTTTCATCTTTTTTACGGCTCGGTCTGGTTAAAATCGTTTACACCGTTCCTTTACCGTGGTACCATTAGTACCTAGCCAATAAAGATTTCTCGTAAAACTACTTGTTAAACTTTGAAACCTTCGAAATAAGAAGGTATTAACGAAGCAAACTGTAAACAGCGAGGTCGTAGCCATTTTAAAATTAAATTTGTTTCGCAAATTACAACCTGCTGATGACTGTCTATTTAATGGGTTTTCATCGATTAATTATGTATGTCAAGTTAAAGGCTGCTAAAAATTAAAACAGGTGCTTTACGGTTTACTCGCAGGTGTATTACTGCTAGTATCATTGATTTGTCTCAAGAGCGTCAACCTAAGCCGAGGTTTGAGTGTTGGGCGGCCCAAAAGCCCGGCGGCGCAGTAATGCAAACTGCAGTAGTCATTCAGAAAAAATAAATAACATTGAGGGCTAGTATTTATCGCTGTTTAAATAATGGGCAGGTATAGGAGTTTCAGGGAGTCTCAAAAAAAATATATACTTTTGAATTTTTTTTTTAATTTATTTTTTAATTGTATGAAGATTCGTGTTTGTGTAAGATTGAAGTATTAGGACTGCTTAAGTCACTGGGAGTTGTTTAATAATGTAGTTATGTTTACGAAAGTTTTATATTTTAGACCTTCATGACATTAGGTACACGTAGGTAGGTACTATGTTTATATAGCTATTCTTTTTTTCAATAAACATGAACTGCATGTACTTTGCTCAATAAAATAAAACCGTCTATCTCAGAACTCTATTTAATATAGGTACGGATTACATGCGTATTTGATACGGTAACACAGTAGTCGGCATTTTTCTCATTAGCTTTGCTGTCAATACAAGATTTTTGGAAATATACTGCTGTGCTCGACAGTCGATTTCGTACAGTTTGACATAGGAAGATGATGTTAAGGAATAAGTTGAAATGACATATTTTATGATACATATTAATGGAAAGAAATAATATTATACAATATCTTTCATTTGCAACTTTTTTCGTTGGAATTTCTTTAATTGCTTGGAAATTGCTTCATTAAAAAAATAGTAGCAAGACTGTGATTGAGTGTGTGCGAAACTGCGGTCTCTTGTCTCCGTCTAACTTGTTGCAATAAACGTTAACAAACAAAATGGCGGACGTTGATAAAAAGAGAAAAGAGGTTTACTTTGTCTCTTTGTGAGGCTATTGCGCAGTCCATAAGACAGATTACAGAACTCGAAGTCTAGGTTAGAAACTGGCTCCGGAAAAAAGCACAGTACCTACATTACTACAATACCCACTATTAATCTAAATTTCGTATTCTTTCCACCGTCCTGTAGACCTATATTTAAGTTCTTGAAAATTTATTTGACTTTACTAATTTGTTTTATCTGCTTTTTGTCCACAGTCATGGCGAAGACCTGATCGTGACTCCATTTGCCCAGGTGCTGGCCAGTCTGCGAAGCGTCAGGAACAACTTCCTCTCTCTCACTAATGTACCTGTCACCAAGTAAGTAATGTCTAAATTAGTTTTTTTGTATATATCTGTTCTTCGATTACTTAGTAATTACTCCTATCCGAAGTCTGACTACCTTATCAAATACTGTAGTTACGTACAAACTGTAGTAGTATGTACTATAGTAACTTCAAACTTTTGTATGTAGATAAAACAAATAAATTATCGGTGCTTGGTTATCGTCTTGATTATTGCTGTACTAGGATATTATTCGGCTTATTAATTGAAAAAAAAAAACTACGTTTCACACTCCCGCAATAAAGAGTCATTACTGAAAATCGTAGGTACACTTTGTGGAGGTTTAAAAAAAAAGGAAACTAAATTTTTTTTTTCGTTTTTATTGAAACCAACACAGAAGTGTCATATTATAAAGGAAAGTGACTTAATTTCAGATACTTTATGTTAGAACGACTTATAGCTTAAGCTACTTATGTTAGGTTTTTGATTTTAATATCTGCTTTTACTGTGCCTAGAAAAGAACACTATTCTTTAATTAACATTATTATTATAATTTTTTTTATTTATTTTATTCAAAGGCCTAAGATTTAGAAAATTAATAAACTAATAGCATAATTTAGGATAGTAGGTTTTCTATATTTAGGACACTCCACTTATTTATTTTAATACTATAAAAAGATGTGTATGTAATTAAATAAATGAGAGATTTCCTCAATACGCTTATTATAAGTAATTCAATGAGTAAATAAATAAAACTGATACAAAAAGATAAATATTACACCTGAGATCAACTAGCTAGTTAATACTCAGTACCTGGAAAACCGAGCTTTGCTAGTTTTTTTTAACAACGATATTTATTGTGAAGTAGATTTAGTGTTGCTTAACAACGCCATCTGTTGTCTAGTAGTACAAGTGTTGCTGTTACGATAAAAAATAATAGTATTACTTCTCGCCAATAGAGGTCAGGAAGAGCCTTATTTTTCAGTTTATCATTGCCTGAAAACACGGATATAACGACGTTTTCTTAAAATGAAACCTAGCTAGATCGATTTATGCCCCCGAAATCCCCCGGCGTGTTAAATTTCATAAAAAACGTTGGAGCTGTTTTCGAGATTCAGATTATATAAATATATATATACAAGAATTGCTCGTTTAAAGGTATTAAATATCAATGCACTAGCTCCTGAGGAACCATGTTGTCGAAGACTGGTTATGTAAAGACAGACAAAGTTGCTATACCATGGTATAAATAAAACATTAAGTAGGTACAACATATAGCGCTACAAACTTTTCTGACCTGGTAGTCAAAAATCAAAACTATAGTCGTCATAATATGTAAATAGTGTTAACTAACAACGACACTAGCTACCAAACACGTCAGATAGTCAGAAAAGTTTGTTGCATTGTACATAATATGTTACAATGTAGATACATAATATGTTGCACAGTACATAATATGTTGCACGCTTGCACGTCAATAAAATTGTTGCCTAGCAGTAAGCGACAACAAAAAACATGGCTTACATTATGCTAGCGAATAATGTATACATACATTCACAGAACTTAGATTAAGTATTGTTTATGCCAAGTGACGCTAACTGCATAAGTAATATCACTATATATACAAAAGTTATTAAAATTTGAAAACTGATGCACGTCCAAATAGGTATTCTGTATTATAAATAGCTTACATTGGTTGCTAATGAGATGACGTCAGGGCACGTCACACGTTGGTGATGGCGTCAGCTTTGCCTAACTCTGGCGTAATGGCGTCGAGCACGCGACGACGTCCGACGTTTGCGTCTCCACTACCGTCCCGAGCTATGGGTTAATGGACTGATTTGTTGCACTACCCGTTCTCAAAATGACGCATACAGCATTCATTGTGAAATATGGGTTAAATGTTTTGGGACTTTTGTGATTACGGTATTTAGAAGTAACTAAATGTGATCTGAGGACATATACAGGGTCTCAAAACAAGTCTTGTGGCTTGAGCGTCATACTCTCAATGACGTCAGCTCTTATTGAGTGGGAAAACTTTTTGCTTTATGATGTACAAATTGATGTTTAAAATCTATAATTATGCGACTATACGCGGCGACTCCTATGGCATATCACCACGTTTCATGGCATTGAAACCTTTATAGCATTCTTTTACAAAGTAGGCACCTACCGCGCATAAAGACGTTTTAAGAGATACGCGTAAGTATTCCATTACGCACAAGTAGCAAACCCGCATGCGTGATGGTGGAAGTGGAAAACATGCAATATTAATAGAATATCTGTCTGTCTAATCACGGCGTTTTCTTTATCGCGTAACTAACTATATAAGAAAATTTATAAGGACATATAAGTATAATATCCTGTTATTAAATCCATGCCCTTTGCAAGTCACACGACTGATTTTATTTACTTCGCAGTGCTATGTACTTAAGACGCTTCTTTCAACATAAATACATTTTCTCGTTCAAAGGTCATGTGTCAGGCGTCGTGCAACCTTCCTTTGCAAACATTAATACTTCTGAAAGTACATTGAAATGGTAAATAAAATAGAATTTACTTGGGAGTCAAAGCCGTGAACGCTTTCTAGGGATAAATAAGTTGTCTTGACCCTACGGGGCGAAAGGAAGTTCGTGATCTTTCAAATTTCCGGCAACTTAAAATAAATTTATTTATCAATATCCTGCTGTCAATTGGAAAGAGAAATTTTCTGAGATCCGTTTTCTACAATAATTTTATATTAATTTACGCTTATTTTCCCCCCTGCGCAATCTTGACTTATAGTTTGCCAGTAACTGGCAATAGGGATGGGGTATGGTATTTTGGGTAAAATAAGGATTAGAAGTTTGTAAAGGAATACAACAGCATTACCCTGCATACGGCAGGATTAAGATTTTTGTAAGAGACGAAAAAGTTAAATTACAGAGGCAATACCGTGGGAAACCAGCTTCAAAGCCGGGTTTGACTTTCTTACACATAGTAACTTACAAAACAAAAATACACGTTTAACTTTAAATTATATAGCTTTAACAAAATAAAAACGTTGGTTTATATAAAATCCTTGAAACTTAATATTTCAATTGGATTAGTAATTACAGATTTTAGAAAAAAAAATGCAGTTTTTTTTTTGGAAAGTCATTTCCTTCTTTTTTTTATACGGCTGGTTTTGGGCCCTCTGTATCTGGCTTCCTTCAGCTCGAACCAAGTCTTCGTCCACTTAGTACAACTAACCCCCGCTGCGACTTTCATAATTGCCACTCGCGAACCTTTCTTACCCGCAAACTTTTTCTTGCAGTTTCACCTGCGTATTATATAACTATATAGCCTATAGTAATCCAGAAATTATAATCTATATTAAATATACATGTCTAATCTGTGGCAAAGATACAAGTAACGCGTTCTTAAGTCATAAAGCAAAACAAAACAACACAAATAAATCTCTCTCTTTGTAAAATTAGTATGATTAGATTTTTAAAATGTAAGTTATAAATTATTTTTATTTTTTAAAGTAAAAGCCAAATACTAAGCCCAGCCATTTTTGTGCAAAAAAGCTTTCAAAATCAGCAAAAACCAACCTGTTTACCTATAAGAATAATAAATGATATATTAATGGTATAGAAATCTATCTAGCAATTAATATTACTGCTCAGGTGGTGTTATACTTAGCTATAGCAGACGGTATACAGAATGTTTACTTTTTAGTGCAACTCTGAAACCAGTTTTGTTTTTTTCATTTATTAGTTTTACTTACTTGATTTGCAAGCTAAATGCCAAGTTCGTCAGAAATGTCCATTAATAGCTATATTATAACTAGTTTATTCAATTGATGCAAACAGCGTAAATGAGGTAGATATATTCAAACTACGAGTACCATAACTTAATTTATGTCTAACTTAAATAAATGTAGGGGAATGTCACCGATTTAGATAATTATTTTACTGTATTTTAAATTCATATGGTATTTTCGATGGACAATAGAATATTATAGAACCTATAACCGAGTAAACTGACTGATTGATATATTAACGCACAGCCCAACCTACTGGGTCTAGATACTTTAAACTTAACGTATATAAGCAGTATAAAAAATTGCATAATTCATCCCTTAAAATGAGTGTTAAATTTACAGGAACTCTGTCATCTATTTAAATAAATCCCTAAGAATTGGTATTTGGCCTTAAGATAGAAAATAAAGATTGATGTGTTTAACCGTTTTAAGAAAATCATTCCCTAGAGTGGGATAGTGGGCGTAGGTATTTTGTATGGAAATCCATCACTTTTAGATGCTAAATTCATGAAAGTTACATTTAAAATTAAGATTGACGTGTTTCACCGTTTTTATAAAATCATTCCTGAATGGCAATATGGGGGGAGGGGGGGTTATATGGGAATTTCGATGTTTTCGTTGGTTGTCTATAATTGTCGCAGCCAGTAGCCAGTTGATTGGGCACCTAGACTGATCGTTAAGTATGGAAAAGAAGTTATCATATAACTAAACAGATTATTATATGAAACTTGACTGGAACGCTCCGCATCTACGTTGACGCAAGAGAAACTGAACCTAACCCAACATACATGACTTATACAGCGTCATTTCCTTTCTTTTTCATACTTTACAATCTGCGTAGCCATCCAATTAACTGGCTAATTTAACCAAATGGCTGCGACTATGTAAATACTTATAATAGCACTCTTTATGAAACTAATATAGTAATAGTAGAATAATTAAATAAATCGGGCCACGCGCAATATAGGGTTCCGAAGTAGCCTCATAAACCAACATTTTAGAGATTGTAACATTTTAGAGGTTGTTTAAATATTGCCGAAAACAACGGTTTTGCTGAGAGGGGGGGGGGGGGGACAATAATCTGCATAGGTGCCTTATTCTAACTTAATTACACGTTAAATTTATCAATACAACCTATTTAGAAATACAGTAAGTAGTAAGTAAATAATCTGTGATAAACCTAGTTTTAGACTATACTTACAAAAAGAGTTAATAATTTTGCAATATTGCGTAATGAGTTCATATTTTTTTGGTTTGGGAATAGTGAAGTAGGAACATAATTTGTCATGTCATTAAATGCGGTCTGAAGGGAACTTACACCGATACACGAGCTTTGGTGAGGGGGTAGTAGACTTTCCTATAAAAGGGCAAATCACACACAGTTGATGATTTACAGTACTCTTGGAGCTCGATCTTTGAGCGAATGTTATAGTTTATTGTATCGAGTAGAGTAAGCCTCCAAACAGATCTCATCAGCATCTGCAATACTTGATTGGAGCTTGTAAGGCAGATGCGAACTTTTGGTGAGCACTAGCTATATCAGTGTGAGAAACTGGCATGGAGAGTGTGAACTATATTCATGATAGTTTTTTTTGGAATTTATAGTCAAACCATGAAAATAAACAGTTTTCTGTGCTTAGCGTAAACCTATTTTTGTGTTAACTTAGGGTCTATACCTCAATTAGAGTAATTATTTTTGCAATATCGGTTAATCGGTTATATATTTTTTCGGTTTGAAAATAGTGAAGTAGAAACACACATGATTGGTCTGGTCGTTAGTTCTGGTAGTCCAACAATTAGGGAAATATTTTGGGGACAACGAAGTTCTTTTCAAAATTTTATCTTTATACTTATTATTCTATATTAAATTTAAATTTAAAAATATGATTTTTTTAAATGCGGTCTGCAGGGAACTTATACCCATACACGAGCTTTGGTGAGGGGGTAGTAGACTTCCTATCAAAGAGCAAATCACACATGATGATTTGTAGTACTCTTGGGGTCTCGATATTTGAGCAAATGTTCATTTTATCGAGTAGAGTGTGCCACCAATCAGACAGAGTAACGTACCTACGTTACGAGTACGTACGTTTAAAATGTTTAATTAAATAAATTCGACTTTTAATTTGCAAAATAAAAGTTCAACCTCTGAAAGAATAATTAACTGAAATTTATTAATAGGGGCCAAGTTGTAGTAGTATTGAAATTAAAGTTTTTTAAATTATAATCAAATCAGTGACATCTGTACTTTCAAAGCGCAAATTGCAAACTTATCTAGGCGTTCTTCATCTTCGAGAAATACAAACAACATGCGCGCTCATAAGCATGCTCGATTCGATTTTGCGACAAGCGCACCTGTTAGGGTTTGTAGGTTATTTATGTAATTAAAATCACAGGTAAAATTAATGAATAGTATATCCAGCAAAAAGATTTGTACATTAAATTAATAATAAAATTGGGCGTGCGTGTCGGTCGATTGCCGACGGCTAAGTGTTGGAGTAGTTGGAGTGAGGCTCGCGAGAGGGCGCCCGGGAAGTCCCGGAGAAGTCGGTCCGGTTCTTCATCGTATTTATTTGCATAAACAGCGCCGGATAGTCCAATGCGTCATTTAAACGTAACTATTGTTATCAATTTAAGAAGAATAGTCTTTAGAATGATATTATTTTGTTTTCTATAATTATACATCGTTCATTGTCTAAGGCCCGGATTTATAGTCGTGGCTCGGACAAAGTAACATTCTAAGACAGATGCAAAGTAAGCGTAATGTAATAAAATGCAACAACGAACAGAACTGAGGCCCGTTATAATAGTCGTTGCTTAGACAAAGTATCACTTATTGCTAAGACATAGGCTTAGTTTGAAATATGTAAAAATAAACACTGCTAAGACACTCACACGTTGCTAAGCATGCTCTTATTCTTAGCCAAGCCTAAGTAACTCATTTCCTTCACTCAGGACAGTCTAAGCACGTAATGTGTTGATAATAATAAAACATGGTTTCAAATGCTCAAATATCCATGAATTTTTTTTTTCCTAGCTGCTTACGTCGACTCATGTAAGGGTACTATAGGCAAATGAGAGAGGTGCGAGAGGGTGGGGAAATAATTCTATTACATAAGTACCTACGGTACCGTGCGTCGCCGCGTCGAGTCGGCGCGCAAGTTAAAACTCGCACTCGACCGGTTTTTTGCTCTTTATGGCACGCAGGTAAAGGGTACAAGCCATATAGCGTTGTCGGTAAACAAAACACAGTTTACAATGAATTGAAATGAAAAAAGTATAGATTTTAGGTACAAAAAAAAACGAAAGCCATTTATGTTAACCACCGAAATAATATTCTTCTATGGCTATTATAAATGAATTCTGTTTTTGAAAATCTGGTAAATATGAATAATAGCAGTAGTAAGTATTGTAAAGAATTCTCTAAGTAAGACTTTCTGAAGTATTACTTAGGGCGTTACTTAGAAACGACTATTTATCCGGGCCTTATATTTTATACCTGTTTTACAGATGTACCTACTTCATATAAGTAACTTTTAATGGAATTTGTACAAAAAATTCACTTTTCCAAGTACATATTATAACTTGGTCCACTATAACTCCTTTAAAGTCTACTTACCCGTAATAGTTTTCTCTAAAACTCTTCTTTTAAATTCATTATATGCACTACCACCGTAATTTTTTTTTACATTTCCAAATACTATACTTTCGCAGGTAGAGGGCAAACTTTTATATGATAAACATTTGGTTTGTCTTGAGTCTGAGTGTTTTTATGTATAATATGTATGTATTTACAAAAAAAAAAAAATTATATGTATTTGTTGTATTGTTTGTGTGACTAGTGTGAGTTTTTAACGCTACTACCGCATTCGCGTCAACGAAATAGATGTATGGAAATGAAGGAGCGTCTCTAGCGGACGCGTTTCGAGACAATTTTTTCTCATAGGACTTTTATTGAATACGCGAACGCGATAGTAGGGTTACGAATACACAAAAACTCACACTAAGCATACTGGTATCCATAACGTAAGCTTTGCTTACTTTGGGGCCTGGCGGCGCTGTGTGTAATGTCCAAAAATATTTATTATTTATTATTATTATAAAACTCACGGATGGTAATGATGCGCCTATTTCATAAAGTACCTATGTACTACGCGCACACTACAAGCCAGCAATTAGTTTTATATTCATCCAAAAGTTTTTTAATTCATACATTATTCTCTAGATATCTAGCACCATTTGGCGGTTGCGTTCTTCTTCTTCTATTCCCGGTCAGAGAACCTACGGGCGGTAATTACGCGTCTATTCTATCAAGTATGTGTAACAGCTGCATTTTAGTTCAAAACACGATCTAAGCGCACACTACAAGCAAGCAATTACCTACAAGTTTTAACTTCAACAAAACTTTTTAATTCATAGTCTCTCTAGATATGGTGGGTGCATTGTTTTCTCTACTTGTATTGCCGCCATTTCAATTGTATTTTGGTGAGTACTATTATTTACCTTATATTTTTATTTATTTACTCACAAATGTGATGAAACACATTGTGTGTAATACAGGCGGTTCGGAAATTACAAACTCGAGTCACCTTCAGCTTTAGGCTTTTAAATAGCATATCGTTAGTAATTTTCTCCTTACTAGCCTAAATACACAATGTACTATTCTTTAATATCTCCTATGTGCAAACATTGGCCAATTATAATTTTATCATGATAATTTCAACTTATTTTCATTTATTTACCTAATGAGAACCATATTTTTAGATAAACAGTGAGCTAAACAAATATTTTCACAGAGGCGACCTGACATACGTAAATAAAATAATTATTATCCCTCGTAAAGTGTGGACGGTCGTACTTAATGAAAATCCCAGGAGCTTTCTGTAGCAAAATCTTATTAAGCTTTATGGAAAAACGTCCTTCATTTAGAACAAATTAAATTAATTTGATAGGATTATTGTTATAAAAGCAAAATCAAATTTGCTGCAAAGCTTATGACGTAAAGTTACGAATTTAGACCAATAAAATGTTGACTTTGATGTGAGACGAATTCGTTTTTACGTTCTTTATTGTTTTAATAGTACCTATTGTCTATTTCAGTTAAAATATTAAATTAAGTTTTTAAAAACTGTAACCCGACTACGGAAATAAAAAGGAATCTAAAAAGTTTGAAATAAGAAAAATAATTCAGACAGAAATCGAAAAATGCATAAGTACAAAAATGGTTATGGTAAAGCCGTAGTCGCATACCTGTGCATGTGTATATGTATATATACAAGGTGTTAGGTAATTGGTGTATGCTCCCGTTACGTACGTGTGCACCATGTATCATATGAATACTGTGTCGATGTCAGAAGGTGGAAATTGTGAACTGTGTAGGTAAATTGACTAATTTCCATACAAACTAAATCAATATTTTTCTCTCTTGTTTTTTTGCACAACCCTAAGGCCCAGAATACATGGTGAAACACAAAAGAGACGAAACTGCAACTCCTAGTTACTTTTAAGTTTTATTTGAGTTTATGCCATGGACTCCTTTGAGAGACCGCACATGACGCAACCAGGTTGAAACCGGTTTTAAACGCATTGCAAATCAGTCGCATTGAAACCGGCGTGCAGGAAACTTGTGTTTGCGTTTCATCGTTTTGCGGTTTTTTTCGATGCAACAAAATGGCTGATGACGAAAATAAAAACATTCAATTTGTGTTGGAATTTGAGAAGTATTCTTGCTCGTACAATACAACACTATAACTACTACCTCTTCATCACTTGAACTAGACATTCATACGTTGGTTCTTTAAGAAACTGAAATGATTGCGATAATTTCATCACATTGTGATACAATTAAGGTTTGTGCAATGAGTGGATAACGTCTGAAACTAGTCTCAAACCAATAATTTCAAAAGGGTTTTGTTGCAGTTGCGTTTAACCTTCTGTGCTGGGCCTTACTTTTTTGAATCACGAGTTACGCTCTACGACATTTTGCATATTCGCGCACAGGTCGCCTGAAAATTCCTATGAGTAACACTTACAAAATAATAATGGTCAATTACACAACTAGCCGATCAAGTGTGTCACGTATGTAAGCAAATGAAAATAAAAAACCAAACTATACAAATGCATAAGATACTGCCACCTATTTTGGGGGACTGTCCAGTTGTAGGTGCAGACTGCAGACAGCAGAGAACGACTGGACTGATTTGTTTTTTTTTTTCAAACATTCGTATTTAAAGGTTTTAGGGAAAAGCAAATTGGAAAATTTGGAAAAAATACTACGGATTTTATCAATCACTAAAAAAAATTAACTATAATTTAAAAACGAGAACGTCGAAATTTTAATTACAAATACTAATTTGAATCATTTTGTCGTTTTCATAATATAATCAGCAGAGAGTTTTTAATTCTTTGAGTGGAACATATAACATTTTAATCCCCTTTAAGAATTAAAAAAAAGTGGACCAAATGATATTAAAGCATTCAATAAATCAAAAAGTAAAATATTATTAATTATTTTTTTTGTCCTTTCCTGTACATTCAAAATAAATTTCTACTAAAAAAAAAATTGAAATTCAACGCAAAAATTTACATTCCTAATATATTTTACCAACATTTCGTGGATAGGTTTCGTGATGGTAAATTGTATAGATAAATAATTATTTTAGTATAAAGTAAATTTCAATAATTTAAACCCAGGATAATGGTCCCTATCTCTGTGTCCTACGAGTTTGTGTCTCTACCGGTAAAAAATCACGGTGCACATAAAGTTAAATTTTAATAATAAAGAGCTAGGAATGACTGAACGATTTATCTATAAACCTTGTTTATTATATTTGACTTTGGCAAACACAAATAACGAAAATTGAGTCATTGTTTGCTTTGCTCTGCGTCGTGATAAACTGGATCATGTTAAATTCAGTGATAAAAGCCTGTGAATGACATATTAATTACTTATTCAACGTCAATACATACTGTTTAATCCGTTTATTAATCTTTAGGTACCTATCTACTTAATATATCTGACAGAAAATGCACAGCCTAAACCAGTGGGTCTAGAAGCATGAAGTTTTTACACAGCAGTTTTTTATACATAGTAAGAGGGGAATAAAAAAATAGTGTTTTATATTTTACCCCGCCGTAAGTTAGTAGACAAAAGATTTTATTATTTAATTTGATCAAATTTACTTTTAAACTTTTTTAGAGACAGACAGATAAAAACGTTCTGTGTCACATACACCCAAAATGCATGCAAAGAAAGATGTGGTGTGGCGGCAAAAGTATTAATAAACGAAGTACTACGTCTAAATATATTACAAACCATTACACAATGCCAATTATTACAATAGGATATATTTGTTTCATACCTATATATTATGTAAATATAAATAAGTAACATATATCTAACACGCAACTTGCATGCAACTTCCCTCTTTTTGTATGGAACTTAAAGTTCTTACCATCGTGTTGTGTCATTTTCTAGGGTACCGTACCCAAAGGGTAAAAAACGGGACTTTATTACTAGGACACCGCTGTCCGTCCGTCCGTCTGTCACCAGGCTGTATCTCACTAACCGTAATATTACCATATTTCTGTTGCCGCTATAATTAAAAAATACTTAAAATCAGAATAAAATATTTTTTTAAGGAGGCTCCCATACAACAAACATAATTGTTTTGCTCGATATTGATAACGGCACCAGGTTGAAATATACAGAATATTTAGTTATATATTCAGTTTAAAAATAAATAATTAAATTAAATAAAACAAATATTTAAGGGGGGCTTCCATACAACAAAAGTGATTTTTATAGATAATGGTACGGAACCCTTCGTGCGCGAGTCTAACTCGCACTTGGCCGATTTTTTACGAGTATATACTCAACACTAGCTTACAATAAATTCTAATGGTTTATTTAACTTGCTTAACAACCAAATGCAATATACGATTTAAAAAATTTTAAAATTGTTGGAACTGTAGTCAATTATTCTTGATTTTTTTTATACCACTAATAACAATTATTGAAAATCGCTTAGTAACTTAGTGCATAAGACAAAAATACATTCTATGACATACAGTTTTGTTAGAAAATTTGCACAAAAACGGCGTATTTGTGCGATCAGGTCTTTATGTTAGACTTAAGGTTAAGGACATTCTCTCTTCGTAGATTCGAGGGTGTACAATACATTATTATTAGGGATATTATATTTTTTTTTTTTCGGCCAACCAGGATCATTTGGCTATACACATTAACCTAAGTATGCTCATATATGTTTAGTTGTTCAAGTAGGTGCTTAGTGCATATGTTACGCGATGTCTTTGTCGAATGTTAGCCAATTTTAATAAAGGCGATCCCTTATATACTGATATCAACTAATAATTAAAAAATAAAATTAAAAAAATTCACCGATTTCAAAACAAAACAAACTTAAATGTGAAAATAAAATCTAACGCATATCAAACATGTGTGTTTTATTTTTCTATACTTTTTAGTGGGGTTTTGAAATTGGTGTGATTTTATACTATTTTTTTTGAGTTTTAATAATAACACAAATTATTAAAATTAAATACTTTGTAATAAAAGCGAACCAAGTTAAACCCACACAAACCTATTTTGTGTTTCAAGTAATATTTGGGATTTTTAGACCCATTTGGTGCGATGTCGTGAGATTTGGCTCGAACCCCTCCCCGCTACCCTAATCTCACGTAAGATTCTTAAAACGCGTATCGATGATGTAAATATGCTAATCGGTGCTTATTAGCATTAGATAAATTTGAAGACTAGCTGCCGGCGAACGTTGTTTCTTTTTTTAAAACAACTACCGCACTATTGTGAAGGGTTGTACTTATTCAGAAACCCTCACTTGACCCTTTTCTTTCTTCCTCATAAACCTTCCCCGGCGTGTGCATAAAAACTTACCAAAATTTCATTACAATCGGATTACCCTTATTGCGCGAGTCCAACTCGCACTTGACCCTGTCCAACTTGCACTTGACCCTTTTTTCTTTCTTAGGAACCTTCCCCAGCGCGTGCATAACAACTTATCAAAATTTCATTACAATCGGTTAACCCTTATTGCGCGAGTCCGCCCACACCCTCCAAGTTTCAGGCTCTACGATTAGCGGTTTAGGCTGTGCGTTCCGTCAGTCATTCAGGACAAAGCATTTTATTTGTATAGAAAAACATAACTTGCTACTTTGTGGCTTTAGCATAGCTGAGGTAATTGTTACAGTGTAGGATTTGATGATATTTAACACAGATTTTCTCATTTTTTTTTCCCTATACCCCACGTGTGATTGGGTGATATTATGCTCGACCCCCATGCCCCCCTTTACCCCCTTACGTTATTCCGGTACCGTTCCGGTAACGGCAAAGGAATCCTAGCATAGGTATTGTCTGTATGTTTTTTTTTCATGCGAAAATCACACAAATAGAGTTCCAGTAAAATAATCTTAGCGGTACGGCTGATATAACTACAATAATACGACAGAGAATTACCTATTAGGCCTAATTCGCAACAGGCGTTAAAAAAACGTTTAATGCCACAAAACGATACCCATGTATTTATTTACACGAATGCGGTTTTAAAGCGCGGCGCTTTTTTTATCGAGTACTATTTCGACGTTTGAGCGTTGGACGTTAAATCGAGTTAAACGTAAACTTGTGTCATCGTCGGGTTTTAACGCGACGCTTTTAAAGCGCTCGTGAGAACCGGGCCTTAGGTACATTAAGACTGTAAATCAGGATTAGCTCATAAAGCTCCACATGTCGTCAACACCTTGACCGTAAGCTATAAGCTGAAAATAGACTGATTATCCGCCACCGGTGTGTAAAGACTAATTTTAGCATATATGACTGCTAGTTGGCCGGTGCTCTAATTATAGAACACTGATTGCCATCTTGGTATTTACGACGTTGGACGTAGTATTAACCTTCGTGACACATGGAACTAGTTTCGTGGCTTTATTTTAATGCAGGTGTGTTAAAAAGCTGATAACTCGGTCGGACGAAAAATGGCTTCGAATTGCCATTATTAACTTTGGTGTGGTTATTCTTAGTCTGAATAAAAACTGGCGACCGCATTCCGCCATTTTAAAATACCCGCTATTTTAAATGTAAAGGAAAACAGTTTTTGCTCAATAGCTCGGTTATTTTAGCAAAAATACTTAGAACTCAAGTAGTTTTAAATTCTATTCTCTGCCAGTTTTGGTCATTGCAACTTTATTATAAGAACTATATCTTCTTGGTATACAGGGTGGCCGGGAAGTTGACGTTTAAACGTAAAATTTAGATACTTTATGATGAGGAGTATCCGAATCACCCCCATGTATGTTCTACGATTTTTCGTAGTTTTCGAGATAGAATTTTTTTAATGATTTTTTTCGTAATTTTCACCTAACATCAGTTTTCGAATTTTTTCTCGTTCGGTTGAACATTTCTGGTTCGGTTTTTTTGTGATGACTAATAAGCATAGTCTAACCTAACTCCCTTAAAATATGATTTATCTAGGAATTGCAGAACTTACTTAGAATTTATTCGAAATCTCAAAATTATGATTTGAGCTCAGTACTCACAAATTTTCAAAGTATCAAAAAAAATTAAATTTTGGGAGATTTTGGGTTAAAAAAACTTTTAAAAACTTCCAAAGACATTAAACTTTAAAACAAGGCCAAATAAAGCTAGGGTTATCAAGGGTTTATTTTCTGTAACTGACCTTCAAAGTAAATTAAGGCATTTTTAAGGAAAAAAATAATTATTTTATTTTACTTAAATCTTTGAATTTCTTTGCGTTATGATGGATTTGAGTAAAACACAGTTAATTGTAAATAAGATAAATTTATTTAAAGTAAATTTTCAAAATTTCGCCCTCCCACAGAAGTGCACAATCTACACCTGCGCAAAAAATTATGTCTTAACTCCCTAAAAGCTTCGCGGTTGTTTCTCACAGCGGTTTCGGCTTCGCGAATTTTTCTTCTAAGCTCTTCTTCACTTGAAGCTTCTCTGGCGTACGTTATTTCTTTAAAGTAGCCCCAGATAAAAAAAATGGTGGGGTGAGGTCAGGCGAGCGTGGTGGCCAGGCAATTGGCCCTCATCGTCCGATCCACCTGCTGGGGTACGTCTGGTTTAAATGGCGAAGCACTTGCGCCGCGTAATGACATGGTGCCGTCGTTCTCAATTCAAGGTTTACATCTTCCAGTAATATTGGTAAATCATCTTCTAAAAAACTTTTGTACGTCTAGACGGCGTCTGAATCTGGATGGCAGTTCAAATGGGCCTATTAATTCGCTGGCTGCAACGCTTGAACTTTTTGTATGTGATAGGCGTGAAAAGATTCCTCACGCAAAATATCTTGTATTGAAGATCTTGGTATGTCAAGATTACGAGCCATTTCTCTCGTACTTGTTCATCTATTAAGTTGCACTTCCTCTAGAACAAAATTCCCTGCGTTCCGGATCAACTCTCAAAATGCCTTCACCACCACGTTGGCCAGGAATGCGTAATGATCAGGTTGTGGTCCACCTCGGCGTTCAAGGTGTTCTCTGTAGAGTCTTGCTGCTTCACGTCCGTTGCCTTGTGCAACACCGTAGAAATAATGCATTTCTGCATATTCACTCAGAGTGTAAGGCATCACTAACACTTCCAAGTAACTACAGTCCAAATCGATAAGCACAACGAAATCCAGTAACAAGCAGGGGTCAAACAAGTAAGCAGCGGCGGTATCAATAGGCAAGATAGTGGTAAAAAAACGGCAGAACGAGATGAGTAGCAGTAAACACAATGTTACTACTATTTCCCCTAAAGAGGCGAAGAGAAGCATTTGATAAGCTGACGGGTAACCTCCAGTGGCTAAGAGCATCGTAATTTATAGTATTCATTACAATGAAAATAAACAATGATTTAAAATGTTATTTCTATAAGTACTCTTACAGTTTGTCGCCAAACCAATTATTTTCCATTAAAAACAATTGATACATCTCTAGTCAGTGATAGGATTAAGCCCTAAGTAAGGTTCACTTAAAAAGATTTATCTTACAACAGTATTTGCTTCAAGAAAAGATTAAATTACTACTCTCTTTTTGAAGACGCTTTGATGTACAGCCACTTTCACCGAAGTAAAGGTACCAAAGCTAAAGTATCTGGATGCGCGTGGGAGGTATCAAAACAACCAACATAATTCTTGTTCATTTGAGTACCATCTTTAACTCAACATTAAATAGTTAAATATTCCTTTATATATTTTTAATATTATGTGTTTGCAAATTCTTTATCTGTCATTTGAATCGTATTCATTTGAAAAAAGATTTCGCAAAGAAAGGAATAGTAATCTATGACATAGGATCTCTCTCTCTAGTCTCAATATTATAATATTGTCTTATTTGGAGACTATCCTACAAATGTTTTTAATGTTTATTTGTTTATTACTCAATTACGCTGCAGTTGAGCTAAAATTGGGCAAAGAAATAAGTAATTGAAAAGATGGCGAAAGACATAGACTTTTTATTTCGGAAAGATCAAAATTTTCTGTAGTAGTAACTATAATCAAATTAAACTTGAACGAGCTATACCTACAGCTATACTTTGCTTTATCAAAATTCTTTAGCGATAACCAAACTAATATAGAATATTTCTTTTTCAATGTTTAATAAAAATAGTTTTTCATATTTTGAAGTGCAATTGTAGTTTTATATAAAGACTAGCTGCCCTAGCAAATGTTGTTCTGCCCTTTTCGGTGCTGACACCCCGAGGATCCCTCGCCCACGCTGTAACTTCGTTATCGCTTAAGGTTCTTGCCGACTTTCTTTATTTTTAGTTCGGCTCTTAAGTGCCGTGTCGTAGCGTTTTCCAAGATTGGGCTGTGAAAAACAAAAAAATTTTTTTTTAAATCCGACTGTTTCTTACAGAGATGAGCGTGAACTAACAAAAAAACCAACTCTTCAGCTTTATCGTATTCTTAAAGACGTCAGACTTATATGTTCTCGTATATATTTTGACAACGGCTTATCTTGAGACGCCACATCCAGTGTTTTCCTGCAGCTTTAACTCTTTCATCTCTCGGCTCCTAGACTCCATAGTTCAGTGGGTGCCTAATGCCTACTGGACCAAAGAACATGGGTTTAATCCCCGCACAGGACAAATATTAATGTGATGCAGATTTCGGGAATTTTTCGGGACAAAAATGCCTATGTGCTATTCCAGAAACTAATCTATAGGTGTGCCAAGTTTCATCCCGATCCGTCCAGTGGCTAAAGCGTTATTGAGTAACAAACATCCATCCAGACATTATTACAAACTTTCACATTTATAATATTAGTATATATTTGTATCCGATGTCTGGTATACATAGTACAAGCTTTGCTTAGTTTGGTACCAGATGGTGCTGTGTGTAATGTCCAGAAATATTTATTATTATTTATTTATCTATCTACCTTTTAGGTTTCAAACATAGGTAGGAAGAAAAAATATCAAATGTAAACGATTTTTTTTATAAATTATAAATTTTCCTCGTTTGTTAGTGCAGCCAGTTGATAAATGTCCAACTTACCTTACCCTACACAATCTTACTTAGAGCATGCCTCGCTCATCCTATAGTCCTATTCTGTATTTTATGCCCTAGGTCAAGCTAGATTAAATAGTCCCACGAAATATCATAAAGTTATGCCTGTCCAAAAATTTACACAAGCTTCACTTTGAGCGTAGTCTGCTAAAGTAAATTTACAACTCTAGAAATATTATAGGTATCTTTATATAGAACTTACGTACTCAGGTTTTCGCCCATGCAGAAATAATACCTACTTAAAATAGATTATACCGGTCAGTAGGTAATTGCTTTTTGCCCGAGGTATATTTTTTCTGTGTAAGTACAAGGAAAAGCTTTTGTTAGTATATTATATACTACAGACAATAGAGATGAAACAAAAGGGTCTTATCAGACGTTTGTGTCAAATACATACTAGTAAATACTAGGTTGGGTGTACCTTCGCAGTTTCGTATCTATAGCCATGTTCCGTTGCCGACCGCTAAGTCACCATAGTATATTAGGAAGGTATGTTCCTAAGTACAACAAAGAAAAACAAACCGTTTTAGGTATATGATTAAAGTGGCAAAAAAAACCGATTGAACAGTAGGCTATGGACAATTGTAATAACAGTGAAATTTCTTAAGTTTTGCCGACCCTTTAAAAATCTCATTACTCTGTCATACTGCACCCACTCTAAAAAAAAAAGTGCCATAGGGACCATTCTCCAACCTAAGAGTATAAAAATGAGTCATATTAATTTTAATTTTGCTTGAAAAAGTATGTATCATGTGCTAAAATAAAAAAATGTGAGCCAGACTCGCACGCCGGGGACTCCGTACCAACACAGAATGCACAAGCCGGACTCGCACTTGGCTGGTTTTTTACCTTTTTTTGTTTTACTGTGAGCTAACACTTTTTCACTAATATTATAAATGTGAAAGTTTTTTACTCAATCCCGATGCATCGCAGCATCCAATTGAACTGAAATTTGGCTCAGAGATTGATGAAGAGACTGAAAAGGACATGCTACTTTTATCCCAGACAATTTCCGAGAATAGTAGCTTTAACCGAATTCTGCTTAAACGAACTAAAGCAACATTTTTTTTTAATATAATCAAGGATTTGCTATAAGAATTCCACGTCAAATTTGGAGCGGGCGAAGCAGCTGACAAAAACTAGTATTTGTTATAAGTTTGAATTTATCCGTTTTCACGATAGTGCAAAAACAAGAAAAACTTAATTCTTACGTAACTCTTATAAAGCTTGCTTATTAAGAATGGTAACCCATAAGCATTTAGTGTATTTTATTCATCATCGTAAAAAGTACAAAAGCAAACATTTTTTGTTATAAATTGAGTTTTTGCTTATTTTTCAATGTAAAAACTCAGACAATAGTAATTAAATAACAAACACAAAAAAAATTTTTTTTTTGTTGACTTGTGTTATTTATTAGGCAACCTTTTGATTACTGACAAGTTTGCGTGTGAACTGGTGTCTATATATTGTTAGGTTGCTTAAAATATTTACTTTATAGTGTTTTAAGTAGATCCTACATTTTAATTATTAATTTAATAAGAAACCAAATTAATCAAACTTATCATGTACATCAACCGTTCGTTTTATAAAACCAATATATATATTATAAGTTTTTAAATTTACGCGTTCCATTACTAATTTAAAAATAACAAAACGGGATTAACCGTGACCAAGGTTGGTGTAACCCCACCGAAACGTCGGGAAAAAGGTATTTTGCCAAATGACGCGTTTAATCCCGTTTTATTATTTTTAAATCAATATATATATCGTCCTTAAAACTCACCGAGCTCCACATTTTGTCTTGGCCTCGCCATTTTGACAACGCAATTTAGTTAATTTGATGAATTTTAATGTAGGTTCTACTTTCGGGGTGCGAGTTGCAAACGACAATTCTCAACTAATGAAGACTTTAACTGAAGATAAGTCAAGGCCTTTAATAATGTTGGTCTACACGATAGATTCCTTTACATGAAGGCTTAGTAATAGGAGTCCATTGATACGGATTGATTTACTATACCAAGATTGTATATTGTACATTGTATGTCACGCGTATTAAGTCCACAGTTATCAACTAAAAAAATCTAAAATGAATAGAAAAATCGGTCTAGACACAACAATATAATTAGTCAATAGGCCGAGGAGAACGTCAAACTTTAATTCCCTTGAGGGTGATGCGACAAATGAGCGACAACGACCGTGGCGCCCTGCCCTGTTTGATATCAGTAAACTAATTAAATTGTTTTCCAAACTGATGAGTATACATGTGCAGGAAACATTATGTGTTTGTATACTGTATAAAGTTACCTATTGTATACTTTAGTGTAATTAATTATAAGGTATATGTGTTATTTTTGGAGATTGTAATTCGGTTTCGTATCGTTAGTTTTAGCATATTATTAACTAGCTTTTGCCCGCGAGTTCGGCTATTGACAGATTCCTACAGCAACTACTTGATTAGAGTAAGGGTGTTTACTTTAGCAAGCTCCCTGTGACAAATTTTAGACCGACAGTCGGAACGTGAAGTGAGGACAAATAGACAAATACAATTAATCGCAACTCACTTTACTCGCTCTTATTGACAATATTAATACTACAATACGAATACCCCATCGAGAGAGTTTTTTCACGTGTCAAATATTGCAACTCGTGTTTCTCGTAAGTAGTACGAAATCATTATTATTAACATTGACTGTCGATTTAACAAATTATTCTATGCTTCTATTCATTTAACAAATTACTCCATACTTCTATTCATTCAACAAATTAGGTTCTCAATGAATAACGACTTGAAGTATATAAATATTATGGGGATAGAGCCTACCCACGCGGCACGCATAGTAAAATTCTCATGCCACCCCGTGATTGCCAATCCAGGTCGGTGGACCGTCGACCTTTAAAGAGTGGCTTGTGGTGGCTGGATGCTGAAGGCACAGGACCGGGATAAATAGCGCGCAGCAGAGGACCAATATGAGCTGATATGATGACACGTTATTTAAGAGTAAGGGTCAGCTCAGACCGAGACGCGACGCGACGTAAAGCGGCTTGAAGATGCAACAAGCTACACACACTACACCTAGCTGCGTCGCGCGACGACTTTTGTGCTCTTACTATAATTAGTGACTTTTTATCAAGTAAACAAGGTCCATAATGTGTTGCTATCTCAAAAATGCTGCGTCACGTCGCGTCTCAGTATGAGCTGAACCTAACAGTCCTCTAGTAATTTGTTAAATGAAGTTAAATAATAATACTATATTTCGTGAGCATGAGCCATCATAATTTTTTTGAGCGTTTGCGAAGTGAGCCACCCTGAAAACTGAACTAGTGTGGTGGATATAGTTAAAATAAAGATGAAATGAAATTAATTTATTGTTATATTTTATCAGATATGACATCTAATTTAAATATAACAATTAATAAATTTCCATGAAAGATCCTAATTTATTAGGAAACTAGTCCTTGGAAGTACAAAAAAGTATATCAATTTGATTACAATAATTTTTTTATTTATAGACATACACGTTTATTAGCCGTCGAAGATTTACATGATACCACAAATTTACCTAAGATAGTGTGATAAGAATTAAAAACAAATACAGTTTGTGATCCCTATTAAAGTTAAAGGGTACAGAATGAAACATCCCTCAGGTGTTTCGAGAGAAGGCTGCAAAGCCAGTCAATAATAGCCGGTACGACCTTTCAGCACGTAAATTTTTTTTATTCAGAAGACGTGTGAAACAAATTAAATTACTAAAAATAATATATCACATTTTTTTCTTTATTGCAGGTCTAGAAGATCATCAGGTGCAGCCACAGCCGTAACACCGCAGCCAAAAAATCTAAATCCGAACGGTAATACAAATTATATTATAAATTTATTTCACTAACATAAATAAGTAGGTATCCCCTTCTCCTAGGGGCCGTCCATTAATCACGTGAGGCTCGAAAGGGGAGGAGTTCGGCAAAAATCACGAAATATCACAAGGGGGGAGGGGGGTGTAGTAAGATATCACGTGTATTTATTTTTTCGTCAAACGCGCGATTTCTAAACCGAAAGCGGCGTGTAGTGTGTCCTTAACTCGCTATTGCCAGCAGGCAAGGAACAAAGTGCCCGCGCGCCGCGACGACTGCCGGGTTCGGCTTGGCAGTCGCAAGTTATTCTGTTATTTTGGCGCCGAATACATGCGTAAACCATTACCTCGTCATTTTGCATTAAAACAAAATATGCCCAAAGAGCTATTAAATATTAAAATAACCTATTAAATATTAAATAAATATAAAGACCTATTTGCAGAGTATAAGAAAGGAAAAAAAAACCAAGTGTGCCTCAGAAAGAATTTAATGATTTGTGGGCTAATTCAAAACATTTTTTTTTTATTATTTATTAGTTATAAAAAAGCTATTTAATTATTCTTAGGTTTTTAATAGTTTTAGCTAGTCGTTGGCGCACAGGAATATTATATTCCATTCCATTAAAAAATGCAAAAAAAATATCACATGATTTAATCAGATATTGCAGTCGAATAGTGGCATATGTATTCCAAAGCCTCAAGAGCATGATGGCTAGACGTTTGCTACAATTCTTCTGCGTCGGTCTCTTGGAATTACCCCAACGCATGAGGGCTTTAACAAATTGCTTTATGACCTGTATTGCCCTAGCCTAGCCTAACTTGTAGAAAGGACGTGCGGCGTGGATTGTACTTCTGTACAAGGAAGAAAGTCAAGGAACATGTAAATTCATGTCACAAGCAACCTAATCTGAGCAATAATAGTCTAGAGAGTCGCTATAGAGTCGAAGGCACTCTCTCTTTCCCTCGTCCAGTACAAGCAGAAATCCCGCAAGGGTCCGTGCTCGGCCCTGTCTTGTACCTTCTGTACACAAACAATATCCTATTATTTACACCGCCGATAGGAAAGTCAGTCGAATCACTAAGAGACTCCAATCCGCAATCACCGCCCTAGGCGAATGGTTTCGGAAATGGAGAATCGAATTGAATCCCGACAAAAGGTCTGCCGTTCTTTTTACCACTGGCCTCCCTTCGAGACTATCTACCCTCTCACTCTTCGACCGTGCCATTCCTTGGAAAAACAAGGCCAAATATCTCGCCAAAATAGTTAGAGACCGAGCCGCTTTTGTCCTCGGTCGTCTGTATTCCATGATAGGCAAGTACAGTAAGATGTCGCTGAGGAATAAGCTGACTCTTTACGTCACTTGCATCCGCCCCATACTAGCATATGCTAGCGTCGTCTACGCTAACCAAAACGCAACCTCCATAAACTCCAGACCCTCCGAAACCGCTTCCTCAGAGCAGCCTCCGAGGCCTCCTGATACGACTGGAATGCGGACCTACATAGGGACTTCGAGCTCCACACGATTCCCCAATATCTTAAAAACCTAGCAGTCCGCTTCTCCGAGCGTACACAAAATCACTCGAACCGTTTAATTGTGCAATCTACAACCTATTATCCCCGCGACCGACCTCGGCACGGTCGAAAAACAATTGTTAGGCGGCCTCGGCACGTACTAACGGCCCTAGACGACGATCTGCTATCCGGATAGCGAGACTAGTCTCAACGACCTCTCTAAATAGGACCTCCCCTCTAACACGACGCCGACGTCCCCAGGTTCGTCGGCGACTGCACGGATACACGAGGTATCAAAAAAGATTCTCGCCCCCACTCATTCGCAATCGCAACCGCGTAACGGGGAACTCCCTTACTGGCGCTGATTCACCTTCAGGTTCGAGGCTCACGCTGGTCGAAGGGATGACCCCAAGAGCGACATGCCAAGCCGAGGTGTGAGGCCCGCGGGGAGCCCTTGTGCGTAGTGTGCGAAAATGAGAGAGAGAGCCCAGTGGCTTGATGAAACTGACGTTGACCTTCAACAAAGCACAGTGCCAAAAATTGGCTTGTAAGATTCTTATCCCGTTGTTAGTGTTGAAGAAAGTCTTGCTAATCCGTCGTCCGAGGCCAATGTACATTAAATATGTTCATGTACTAGTAAAATATATATTTTTCGCATGATTACACCATTCCTTTAATATTATTTTTATGCCAGTCAAAAACAACCTGCAATCTTTCTGTCTAGACATATTTATCATGGTCCTTAATTTTCTAGAATAAAATTAGATTATACTTTATACCTATATTTAAAGATAATATTCTAAAAATTTTAGGATTATTTGTAGGTACTAAAAAATACACGTGATTTTGGGTGGGAGAGGGGGGGTTGTCTTAAACCTCACCACGTATCACCAAGGGCGATTTAAAATATGCTAAAAAACACCTCACGTGATTAATGTACGGCCCCCTATAGTAACATGCCATGGTCGCAACGTTTTCCACAAAAATATTGGTTTCAAAATGCTGAGCATCTTCGCAATTTAAGTATATTATTATCATTACCAACTAATTTCATATTAAATAATAATAACAAACAAGTTTCAAACTGAGCAACAAAGCAATTGATAGTATTTTTCGTATAAAAAAAATATTATCATCATAAACTGTGTATTATCAATAAAAAATAAAATAATACATAATTATAGTATGGACATGATTTTTTAGCTTTTGCGATTGCGTTTGCTTTCGTGCTGTCTCTCACTGTTTTGTGAAAACTCCATTTGAGTCAGTGTGACACGATAGACAAATTTGATAAATTTGCGAGAAATTGCAAGCTAAAAAAAACAGGCCCTATATAAAGGAAGCTACTATATTCAGTATATTGCTCAGTTAGCCTTTCTGTCGTTACCCATTTAACTCAATGCCTATGGGAACAACTCTTCAGAGCTATTTACTCCTCAAATCTGTCATTCGCTTTTAACATCATTTTCTCGGCTTCAATACCATTAGGGAATTTATTTGCAGCCTTTGTCACTCAAGTTTATTCAAGTAAAGTGACATCAAAATATTGACAAAAAACTACCGTCCTAAAATACTAAGTAGATATTTTTAAATGAAATTTGTTTACAATTTTATTAGGTTCAATTGATTTTTTATTGCCACGAAGCTAAGTCTATACTATAGTAAATAGGCTCTATAACATCTCACTATATCATCAACAGTCGACACATGCTTTAGAATTTGTATTCAAATAGCAAGACGTATTAAGTTTAAGCCTATTAACGTCCCAAATTTTGAATAGAAGCCTTAGGGAGTACCTAGCACGACTTTTGTCGTAAAAGTAGAGTATGTATACTCGTAAATACTCGTAATACGACTAAATTTAAAAAAAGTCTTGGTAGTATTACCCGTTTACAAATTTTGATTTAACTTTACTTGTTTGCTAATTTTGCCGTTAAATTTTTTTATGTTTTACAGGTGTATTTTGACGCTTTTCTTCTTAATTTATTGTCTTAAAAACACATTTGGTTAAGAAATGAAAATGAAGGGCAGACCGTGTTTTTAACCTATGCGACCTTTGTATAGTTATATACAGCAAAAGGTTTTTTGAAATTGCAAATATAAATGTTTAGCGTTTTATTTTTATGAACAACCAAATGAAATCATGTACTTAACCTATATAGTAAAGAGTCTTGAAAAACCCACATGTCATCAACAGAATTTAAAAAATTATGTCCTACCCTGGTTTAGGTCTAGTGTAAGGTCAGGCTAGCACACGCGCTACAGCGACTCTCACAGGCTAGCACACGTGTTACAGCGACTCTTGCAGATTAGCACACGTGCTACAGCAACTCTTGCAGACTAGCACACGCCTGTTGCACGCGTACCTACTATCAGCCGCCTTATGCAGCTTGAATGCTCAAACGTTCTCGCGAAAAATGACCAACAAACCAGTGTGCGGTTAGCGTTAGATAAGCTATTGTCTTTCGCAGTTTGCAGCTAAGAACCTGTTCACATAGCGCGTTTTACGCGCGTGTTGCGGTTGAAATAAACGCAACGATTGCTGCTCTAGAATTAAGCGTAAGTCGAGATACTCTAGTGGCCATAGTTGCGTTTAAGACAAGCGTAAGTCGAAACGCGCGTAAAACACGTCATATGAACAAGTTCTATGATTTGACAGTGGGTGCCAGACGGTAGCCACGCATCACATCTGTCTGTGCGTCTCTCTGTCATCATTGATTCTCACGGCAACCATGATGTTGCGAGCTGTGGCCTCAATTTTCCTTTCTATGTCAGCGGCGCGTCTATAAATATTACTTATAGGTTTGGCTCGGTACAAAGAAACATTGACCAACTCTAGGTAATGAAAAATACTTAAATTTTAGGCTTCCGTACTTTTGAATAAAAAGTTGCTAAGAGCGAGTCGGATTCAACTGACTTCTATAAAGACTGTAGAGAATGTTTGTTTGATTTTCTCTTGTTATCGATAAAATCCAGATTTAATTGATTGTTGAAATCTTTTGAATAAAGTCTCAGTGATCAGGCTGTTAACCTGCAACAATAGATATTTTTACTTTTGTCAACGATACAGAAATAATATTCAGTAGCCTCAAACAGAAAGACAGGCAGAA
The DNA here is from genome assembly GCA_946406115.1 of Apoda limacodes. Classification (NCBI taxonomy): domain Eukaryota; kingdom Metazoa; phylum Arthropoda; class Insecta; order Lepidoptera; family Limacodidae; genus Apoda; species Apoda limacodes. Next base: position 17,654,114 of record OX291544.1, read on the forward strand.
TTTTCAGTATCTTCGAATCTCTCTAAAGTAGATTTTAATGTACAACGATTACTCAATGCTTAAAAAAAACCTGAGCAATCATTATTTTGCTAAGTGCTAAATCAAAAAAAATTATAAGTTTTTTTTAAATTTAAGATGGCGGATCCAATATGGCGTCAATTTTTAAAAACAATGTTATTTATATTAAACTGAGTTCTTTTTGAGAATTTTGCTATATTTAAATCCTTTATCAGTTTTATTCTGAATATATCAAAATTCATTGTTTCACCTGAATTCTTCGATACAAAGAGAAGTTACACGTGAGGTAGTTACTGACAGACCAACTTTTATCATGTGTAAGCTACGTCTAGCGTAAGCTACACGTTACGAAACGCGCATTTTAGTGCGCCATATCTATTGACATTGACTTTGTTAGTAAAGTATAAACAGGTTTACTTTGTGCCGTTGTGATTCGTTTTTTTTCGGAAAATGATCTCTGATATTGATAATACCACCCTATATTTTATGATTTCGCTCGAGAGGGTCATTCAAAAGGATCAATTTCTTTTAAATAACGTAGTATCCCCAGTGAAAAAATAAAATAAGCTACATTAAGAAAAATAATCTACTTATCCAACTTATGAATTGCTTGAAATGAGAAATGCCACGAACAAAATTTTGTTAGAATCGGAACTCATAGTTCATCTAATGGTCTCGTTTGTACTATCCATTTCAATGGAAATTCTACTTTTATGGGCATAAATATTCTTGTACTAATGCTTAGTTTAGGATACTATGTAACTTTGAAGAAATTGATCCTTATGGACGAATCTTACGATCAAAATCATAGAATAAGTGGTTTTTTTTTCATATTTTAATGGTTTCTTTCCCGGCTCAAACTGATAATTTAGGTATCAAGCATATTTGAAGGCGGTTTTCTGCTATTAAAAAAAAGGATTTTTTTCCTTTTAGTAAAATTTGCGATCATCAATATTTAGGGTAATATTTAAGGACTGTTTCCAAAAAAAGAGTGTTATGTTGCTGTAAGATGTCTTAGGGATAACAATAAAGAAATATCAGCACATAACAATTCAAAATTCTTTTAAATATGCTAAAACTTATTCAAATTCAAAAATCTAGAAGCAACCGAAACAGTTATATACTTTCATGTATATGGTTTAAGTGTTACCGTCTTTAAAGTAGGGCTAGTTCAAATAGTATTCAAAACTTATTCACAACTTGACAAGAGATAAGAAGATAAGTTTGAATGCACTGAGGACATTAGTTAATTTCTAATACACCCAATGTAGTGTGACACCTTTAACGTTACCCGATAGTTGCTGTAAAGGTGTCTATTTACAGTAGCTTTTACTATGGTCTGTAGCTCATTGTACGTTTACCCTGAATTTAAGGACAGAGAAGAATCACATTACTCTACTTAGTACGATTAGACCTATATTGTCAAGTCAAACCTTGCTTTTTGACAACTAAATTACCTTACTAACTACGTCACATACGCTTACTACTAAGTTACATGTCCAAACCTTATAAAAATAGTTCTGAAGTCGTGACTGCACAATTGTCGTATTGTAGGTAACTATTTGTTATAGCATGTGTTTTGTTTCAAGTCCGCCTAACAATAGTTATCAACCAACTACTGGTGTTGTTTGTCTCGTCACAAAACTTATATCGAAATCTTTCCGTTTGTTTTGGCTATTTAGGTTCTCGTTTTGGATATTTGTTTTCTATTAACCTCGCTCGTTGGTTATTCACATTTAACGTTATGTGACGAAAAGTGGAAAGTTTTTTATGAAAAAATATGAAATGTCAAAGATATAATATTCTATTTGTAAGTGACAAGGTTTTAATGATTCAGACATTTGTCAAAAGTTGGTGGTGGCAATTATTCTTGGAGGTCAGATATTTTAAACAATTTAAAACTATTACAAGTAAAGTATAACGGACCATGCTATTATATAAATTGTATTCTAATGACTCTGTAGGAAAGAAAGTATGGCGTGCGCATGCTTAAATAGGCATCTGTAAATTAAGGGAGGTCTATATAGGATAGGTATATTATTATTTATTCCCGAAAGTCTCTTGTTATGTGCAAAAACTACTTTCTTTAAAATACGTATTTAAATAGGATTTGTGTTGAGAAGAGGTAAATAAAAGTTAGGTACTATCTATCAATTAAAACAAACTTTATGCCTATTTTTCAGTATCACGTGACACGTGACTATTATGTTACAGTAAATTTATATTATGTTACCTAGTTTTTGTTAAAAAAACCAATGATTGGATTAAATTAAAAATAGCGGTGTTAATCATCTCAGTCGGCATGCAATTGTTTTGCAAATTGTTAACAATCTTATGATTTTTGCCTCATCTGTGTTGTACGCGATATTGTAGGAATACAGACCTTGGTTAAGGACGCATAGTCCATAGTCCAGCGCAGCCTGGCTCAATTGTCAGAGTTTTAAAACCTCCCATAAGGCCTCTACCTTGGCTTAACGACTGCTGTTATACGGCAAAACAGCCAACTCATAATTGATCAAACACGCTTATTATGTCGTATTACAATCACAATAAAAAATAGACGATTGGTTTAAGGCTACCGTGACCAAATCTCAAATCTGTCCCGCACAGTTGAACATCAGTCTGTTCGGTTTTATATCCACAAATAATTTTGTGTTAGTACAGTACATCTACCTGCCCGAACAAATTCAATGTTCGACAACAAATTGAAAAGATTGTCTTTGTTCGTCCTTCGGTAGAAGACGTGGGTCTATCTGGGATAATCTGATAGAACCGCAGCCCGACGCGCTCGCGGCGTTGGATTGAAGGTTCCCAAAGTTGTATAATATGTAGTTATATCATATCATCAGAATTACTATTTATTTATCGACAAAACTTCAATTCTTCATATTTTATTGTCTTCAATATCAGCTGTACTTTGGACCGAAAATCCCAGCTTAGGGCCGAGCAACGACCCGTGTCGAGTGTACACAGTGCAAGGTTCCCGGACAGACATGACAGACACTAATGAGTCTCCGCCCGCGCACTCTTATCTCCCGCACGGCCAGCTTGCCCCCTTCGTGAACTAAATTCAGGACGCCTATTCCCACCCGCTCTCGGAGCGCTCTAGCTACAGGAAATATCTAAATTTAGAATTCCGGAAAATGTATGTGAAAATTTTATCTTTCTTTGGTAGATAAAAAAATATGGAGAGGCCACCCTCTTATAGGCTAGAAAACTTATTTCTGTATATTTTGTCAGGATTTTATAATATTTTTGCCATTTAGGAGTGACATTGTTTGATTTTTGCTTAAAACATCGATAAACATATAAAAAGTTTAGTCAGTGCTAGATATCACCAAATTTTAATGATTTTGGCCATTATAACAATAAAAGGAATCCTATTAATCGAACATTACCGTCGCGGTCTGTAATGACTGCGTTGCTGGCAACGCTGATGATGACCGAAAGCGCGGCGTAGCTCTAGAGGCCATCGCAGCGCGGTCAGCATTCACAGCGCCCAGGTCACAGCGCGCGAATCAATGGCTTTAGAAATCCTTTTGGTGAGCAGATAATTTCGCGTTTCGCACCTTTTAATTGGCTGCCTATATCGTGTGTATGTATCATACGATCTAGGCGCTGTGTGTGCCGTAGCTCTGTAGCTCTTTAGTCTGCTGAAACCAAATGTCGCCGATATCACTGGCTTCAATTTCAGGCAACAAGAATACAAGAAAACAAGAATATTGGGGTAGCGCTCGCCATTAACGGTTATGTTATGCTCGGCCACATTATTAAAGTAATATAGATGATTCCACTAGCCCATAAACCACACCAAATATTTTTGGACTATTTTGTTTGGGGTTATGTGAAGTCAATAAGCCATCTTCGTCGATAAGCCAGCTACCATTCAGAACTTTGAAGCACCATTACTCGGAAGGAACCATTACTAACGTAATTGGACAGATAGCGGTCGCAATGCTGGAAAGAGTGATCCAAAATGGGACCTTCTAAACCGACCACCTACGGCGTAGTGCGTTCAAATGAAATTATTTTCATAAATTAAATGTCAAAGATTGTGCTTTCAGGTCATTATGAATATTCCGCCATCCAATTCCATTTTATGTGTTTTATTTAGAATTTTATTTTTAAAATGACCTGTTTTTACAGGTCTTGTTATTGTCTGGTTATTACTATACCTTAAATATACACAATACATAAAAACAAATAGTTTTATGCGAGGATTGAACCTGCGCTTTTGGTTAAGTAGGCAGCATCACTTCTCTCTGAGCAACCTTTTACTTATATATTTTGATGAGTCCTCTCTGACTAAACTTGGATACGATTAATAAAGAAATATTGATATTCAAGGAAATTTTACATAAAATAATCACTCAGAAGTTATATTACAGGTGCTTATATGAAAACTGTAAAGACTTTCCTTTGAACTGTTGTTTTTTGAAAACTTAAGTCTGTCGAGATAACTTAGTACTTTTGCAGATATTGCTAGAGATCATACGATTTACCTAAGCTTATATTCTAACTTTTATTAAAACTTGTTCTTAAAGTAACTTAAATATAATGTAAAGTTTTTTATTACTTCTAAAAGTTCAACCTCTTGATCTTATCAAACTGTTCAAACTGGCAATTTGCTCTAAATGACTATCTTAGTACCTAATAAAAGAAGCTAGGTGTTAGCTTCGTTGGTATTGCTTGAGTATTCAAACATTTTTAACTCATCTACAAACAAAACTTTTTATCTAATACCTTTAAACGAGCAATTCTTGTATTTATGTCTATATATATATCTATATATATAATCTGAATCTCGGAAACGGCTCCAACGATTTTCATGAAATTTAGTATGCGGGGGTTTCGGGGACGATAAATCATTCTAGCTAGGTTTCATTTTTAGAAAACGTCGTTTAATCCGTGTTTTTGGGCAGTGATAAACTGAAAAATGTGACTCTTCCTGACATCTATTGGCGAGTAGTAATTAGCAACATTAAAGCTATTTGACAATAGATGGCGTTTTTTTTTTGAAAAAAACGGTCCTACAGGTACTGATAATTTTATGTTAGTAAAGTTATACTTTAACTAAAATATTGCTAAACTATTTATTCATTCTTATCCGTATGCGACTTTTTTGTACTACGGATTATAGGTATATTTCGAAAATATTATATTTCTCGTTATAAAGAGCTAGTGAGTTGAGTAAACTTAAGTAACGTTGCTTCGATCTTGATGATTCGATTTTTGGTACATAAAAAAAATTGTACAGCTAGGTGTCAAATATAACTAAATCTAATTATTTTATTATATGCCCTTGTCTGAAAGTGGTGCCTTTTTTTAGCGCTTCAACTAACCAAACCTTTTTTTTAACTGAAAATGGCGCAGTGAACAAAACATAGTACGACATGGATAGCTCTAAACTCACAAGCTCACAACAAGTCGATCACAAACTCAGAAGCTGTAGCCCTTAAATCTGCGAAGAAATTGCCTCCCTATGTGCGTTCTACCGCTTGTATAATGAGATTTTTTTGAAATGATGTGAAAATCATAATGAAATACGGAACAAATACTCCATATTATTTTATATAAAACAATTTATACCAGAAACATTACAACACATTATAACAACAGCAAATGTCCTTTACATTTGCTGTTTGTATGGGATTCAAACATTTTCACCATTTTGCAGTCGACTTTTTAATTTTTATTACGATAAGTAAACTTGTATGCACAAGTGTTTTCTTGTGAATAATGTAGTTTTGGTGTCGAAACATTCATAATAGTCACTTTTTGAGATCGGTTGTCTGCTATTGTTTCTTCATATTTATGTATATTTAATATTTATCTTATAATATTGCGTATATTATTTATCCTTTAAACGTATATTTTTAAACACAATTTAATTAATCAAGGAAGCTACTTAATTAAGAAAACATAAGAATACTATAGCACTTCAAAATTTCTACAATACTTAACCTTAGGCAGTAATTAATTAATATCTAGGAAACGTTTTGTCATAATACCTATGTAAACATTATTATAAAATAATTGCTCATCACAAATTTACCTAGAATGTAAAGAAAAAAACTACACATCAAATATTTTTACACCTAGACATGGAATAATCGATTAATAGATTTTTCCAGTAGTTATTAAATCAACAATTATTATAAGTAATAAATTTCATAAGTATTATTCATTATATTAATGAAATAGTCGCATTATATCAATGAAATAATCTGGGGTTTTGATTTACTTTGCGTCCTGAGTAGCGGAGGTTCGAGCCTCGCGTGTACCAATAAGTATTTTTGTAAATTTAGTACATTGATTATTCACACCACAATGTCATGCATATTATGCATATGTCAAAATAAAAGACATATCTAAAGTCGAAAATCCGCACTGGGCTCGCGTGTGGACTATGGCTTAAATCATCCTCGGTGAGGGTGGGCCGTGCCCCAATAGTAGGGACGTATAAAAAGTGGATAGGTGTCAAACTGTAAACAGCGTTTTTGTGCAGCTCTGTATTAAATATTAAAATTAATTATAATTATTAATACATTTCATCTGAAAACAAATGCTAAGTGATAATACACCTACTGACAGTATAAATTCCTTTCTTCCGGCACTAGTGAACTAATACAAAGCTTTAAGAATGGAGTCGATCAAACAGACAATGGCCTCTTTTGAAAATAAAAACATACAGGCCATTTTGGTCTCAGAATCCTGGTTAAAACCATCTTTACCATCAACTTCTTACTCTCTTCCTGGTTTCCATCTTATTCGCAATGACACGTATTGGTACGTGTGGTGGTGGAGTTGCTATTTACCTTCGATCACACATCCCATTTACTATAGTGAGCACTTCACCTCAACCACCTCCTGCTAATATGGCAGAGCATCTTTTGATCGAAATTACTATATCACACATTAAAATTCTTTTAGGTGTTTTTTATAGTCCATCTGTACTTAACAACTACTTCAATTCTTTTGAAAATATTCTTGAAATGTATACGGCTTCCTATGATCACACAATTATTATGGGTGATTTTAATACTTGCCTGATAAAAGATGATAATCGCACAACCTGATCACGATCAATTGTTAATGCCTGTAACATGCAAATCCTACTTTTGAGTGCTACTCACTTTTTTCCGAACTGCGTTCCGTCGCTACTAGATCTTATTATAGTTTCCTCTCCTGACTTTGTCTTCAAACATGGACAATGTTCCGCAGATGCTTTTTCCTGTCATGATCTTATCTTTCTGTCTTATAAAATCCGCTCCTTCAGCGCAATTTTGGCGGCATCGATAATGCAAGTCTTCATAAGGATGTTTCTAGCATAGACTGGTCTACAGTTTTAACGACAGATGATGTTGATCAAAAAGTTGAGATATTCAATTCACAATTAATTAAGCTTTACGATAAACATGCCCCTATTAGGCCTGTTAAAATTAAACATCTTCCAGCGCCATGGCTATCTGATGAGATTAAATTACTGCAGGCAAAAAAGTGTAGGGCTAAAGCCAAACTTAAGTTTAATGATTCAGAAGATAATCTTGAAAAGTATAGGAGCATACGAAATCGCTGTAATAGAGCGTGTAGAGATGCACAACGACGCCATATCCATAATTCAGTTGAAAACAAGGATCCATACGCTCTCTTAACATATCTCCAACAGCGATTGATTGGTTTCATACTTGCATGGTCGCCGACAGCGCATTCGGGTCGGCGAAAATCTGTCGGCCTGGTGCAACATTGACTCCGGTGTACCGCAAGGTGGCGTGTTGTCTCCACTCCTATTTGCTATTTTCATTGATACTATTACTCATACTCTATCTTCTCTCTATCACCTCTATGCAGATGACCTCCAGATTCATGCTCAAGCTTCTGTTGATAATATTAATGTAGCCATTGATAAAATTAATTGTGATCTTGGTAATATTGTTCATTGGTGTGAATATTATGGTTTACAACTAAATCCTACTAAGACTCAGGTCATCATATTGGGAAGTCCTAAATTTATCAATTAACTTGATTTCTCATTACTTGCACCAATTTTGCTTGACGGTAGCCACATACCTTATAGTAAAACAGTTAAAAGCTTAGGTATTATTCTTGACTGTACTCTTTCCTGGAGATTACAAATCCAGGAAGTTAGTAAAAAGTTATTTGCAGCTGTAAGTTCTATAAGACGCTGACGCAATTTCCTTCCGATTGCCACTAAAATTGCACTTGCTCACTCTATTCTTCTTCCGATTCTCGATTATGCGGACGCTAGCTATACAAATGTCTCTGAGGACCAACTAAATAAACTTAAGCGTCTTCAAAACTTATGTATAAGATTCATATTTGGGTTACGCAAATATGATCATATCTCTGTATTTCGCACAAAGATCAAGTGGCCTCAAATTCGCCTTCGCCGGAATATTCACTATCTTTCTTTTCTTTATAATATATTGTTCAATCCATCGACTCCAGTTTATCTAAAAGAAAGATTCCAATTTGTTGGAAGTTTCAATCAAAATCTTCGTTCATCAACACAAACACTCCTTAAAACTCCATCACATTCTACAAATTTCTATCTCTTCTTTTACTGTAAGATCTATACAACTCTGGAATGTGCTGCCTACTTCCGTTAAAAGTGCTCCAACCATATGGACGTTCAAAAATTATTTAAAGAGAGAGAAAATAATTAGATTCTTTTATCTATTTGTCACATTCCTATCCGAAAATTAAATTTTTATTTATTAATGGTATATTTTATCTCATTTATAAATTTGTATATATATATATATATATATATATAAATGTATATATGTAAATATTTGTATGTATTCTTATGTATTGTATCATATATGTATATGTAATTCATTTATTTATATACATAAATAATATACATGTATAATACTTTGCTGTGCATGCAATTCACCACCTACCAAGCACGAAATTTAATTATTCTCTATAAGAACAGGGTTGTCTGGAAGAAATCGTTAAACAGCGATAAGACCGCCTAAATTGTTACCTAGTTTGAATATTTACTTTGTTAATTACTTTTAAATACTGGTGATCAATAAAGAGTTATCTATCTATCTATCTATCTATCTATAAGGCCAATAAGGAATCAATCAAAATAGGCTAAAACTTACGTTCTTAATTTTAGACTCTCCAGACTAGTTTCGAACCCGGAATTAAATAAAATTATAAGCTTGAAAGTTTGTATATTTTTCAACGTCACATCGAAACTGAGCATTCAATCGGTCAGATTTTTTGTACTATCTACGTGACGAAGAGATACATTACTTTTTACCTTACCCACTGAAATAATTTTTACACTTTTCCTTTTTATCTAGGGGGACTGCGAAATTAATATAATACTTTTTATCTTAATAATTTTTTTGATATTTACTAAAAAAAATCCTAACACACTCATAAGTGTATAGAAATTAAGCAGCCAAGAAAACGGTTATCGAATACATAAAAAACTCTAGGCACTCAAGAACGACTCGCCGTTGTCATAAATTAATCTCATGTCCTGTCTTAAGTTTAAGAGTAAGAGCGGTGAATCTCAATAGATCGTTTTAGCTTTTCAAAGTCGGGAAAAATAGAAATATCTAGTACACGTGCTTGAATTTCGTTTCGTATATTTATAGTCGTATTCATTTAGTAAGCTATTATAAAAGTAATCCCTGAATAAAAAAATCTGATCTATGTGATTTTAATTTGGATTCAATGTTTGAATAAATTAATGAAAAAAAAAATAGATAATAATTACAATTTTAGACACAAAAATAAAATGACACAGATAGTACTTAATAATTAATGAAAACTTACCGAAAGCCTATCCACATATTGTTTCCTGTCAGGGAAAAAAAATAACAAATAAGGGGAGATGAAGGCTGATGAAATCAAATTTAAGTACCCTACATCAGTAAAAAGCGATGAAAAAAACACGCGAGCAAAACGCAGCATGAATTTTAATATTATGCTCGTTTTCCCGTATCTTCTCAGAAGGAATAAACTGTAGAAACTGCAAAATAAACGTGTTCTATTATCATTTTAGATGTTACTGTATATTCTGTTTCATTTCGTAAAATAACCTATTTCTAACAATACACGCTCCCTATTCTTAACTGTCAAAAGTTTTGCATCTGATTATAAACGAGTAAGTAACACGTATGGCAGGTATTCATGTTAGATAGCACTTTAGTCTCGTTTTGTAAAATAACACACCTACGTTTGTTATAATACAAATATATAATTAATAGTATTTTAATAATGTGGAATACATAAACATACACACAATCTTAAGTTTGTAGGGTGTTTGTACACATGTAAACACTGCATGATTCCGAATTGAAGTACCTATATACCTACATCATAATATTATTAATTAAATAAAATTAACTGTACAGGTTTTTTTTTAAAAGGGCACAAATTTAGGTTATTATGTTGATCGATTAGACGAATCAATATTTACGTATTTTTTTATTTTTCATTTTATCGAATATAATAAAAATAATGACAACCAAAACATTCCATGAAATCATAGATATGCATGGTCACCGTGTATTTATGCCGCTCTTCTTGAGTTGTAAATGACAACGACCTACTGCAAAATGCGTCAATGAGTATGATATGCTATATGGTAGGTATGTTGTTTCTTTAAGTATTCTACAAATAACTTTATTAAATCCCTGACAACTTTACGGAAAGTAGGATAAAATTTGCAGACATGTTCTGCTATCGATTCTAAATCATATATAAAAATGTTGACGTTTTAAAAAAATATCCTGTATAAAATAAAATAAATAAATAATATGCAGAATTTCAAAATTATACGTCAGACTGTTTCTTAGACGTAGGGAGACGGACGGACAGACGGCCACGTGAGTAAAGTGATCTTATGTGGGTCATTTCCTTTAAAGGTGTGAAACCCTAAAAAGCATGTAAAGCCGATTCACTAATCCACATTGGCCGTGTATGTAGTCAAAAGTATTTATTTATTTATTCAAGTTACATTGCACAAACAAACGTGTACATTGGCGTACTTGCGCCTTTGGCATTCTCTACCAGCCAATCATAAAGTCAAGCTGATACCCTATTGACTCTACGCAAAGTTAGCCCTAACCCAGCCTAACCAAAAGCTATAAACAAATTGTAATAGTTTAATTATTTTTTTTAAACATTACGCGTAGTTAATTATGGGATTGGTTAGGGTTGATTCTATAAAAAGATTTTTTATATGGCACACATGTAATGCTTAAGTATATTCTTTAAGCATTTCTTTAAGCCTTTCCACTCCATTATCCTTCCATTATTGTTTAAGATGTTAACAGTCGAACTTTGTTAAATCTTGAAAACTAATGTTCACAAAGTTAACATTTTTATACCACTAAAGCGGCAAACAAGCTTACGGTCTGCCTGATTGTAAGCGACCACCGCAGCCTATTCGAACTCAGCATTCGAACATTTGCATGTGAAATCTTGTAAACTATCTGTATTGTGATAAAGACGATGAGTGTGACCGAAGTCAGGATATATGTTAAAGAGTGACAATAAAGATTATGTTACCACAAAACATCAGCAGCGGTTAAAAGAAAAAATATAATATAGATACCTATAGCGCTCGATCGAGATGCGTTTGAGCCAGTGTTACCAGATACACTGTAATTACAGTAGATCTACTTAATTTTTCCCCGATACTGTATACTGTATTCACAGAAATACAGTGTATTTTTAAAAACACTTAAATGACAGTATTGTTAATTATTTTTACGAAAAATACGTTTTGAATGCGACATTACACCAGTCAAGTTTCGTAGACAAGTATTGAATCCGCTGTATGCTCTATGTGCACGCGCATTCAGTCGTTTACCAAAAATGAATGTGCTCAATGCCGGATGTGGCGTCACATGAATGAATGAATGTGCTGTTAAAATACGGAACAGCCATCTTGTTTGTTTACATCAGGTCATTTGGTCAATAAAACAATTTAAATGACTACGCGATGTCATAGCGCTCTATCTATGCTCATTGTCCCCCGTGAATGAAACACTACTAATATTGCAAATCCCGTGAGGTTTCCGGCAACGAACGGAACATTTCTGAAATAAAATTTATAATACACTAAAAAGGCAACCGGCTCATGACAAGTAAAATATAGGAAACATAGTGACAAATCAAGCTATCAAACGCTAGAGTTTTCATAAACACTGTATTTGAGAAGTGAATACACTGTATTTTTATTACAAGCATCTGGCAATACTGGATTAATCATGTGAAATGTAATGATAGTGTTGTTTTTTGTATGTAACCTATTGTTCTTTAGTATTTTAAAACAAAACACACATATTGTATTTATATTTTTACTAATCAGTAGGTAAAATAAACTAAAAAACTATTTTTCATCCTAAATCGAGAATTTCATCGATAAATCTGTAATCGTCGCATTCTAGCATTAAATACAATTTATTACACAACCTAAAATAATATTAGTTGTTAGCACTGTTACCACCTATCAATACTTAGGTACTCCAACCCCACCACGTTAAATAACCGTGTCCATACACTATACGTATAATTTTGTAATCATTGTAAAAAACAAACAGCTATACGTAATCCTCAGAAGGTCACTCGTTATCAAGACCTTGGCTTGGAGTACCGGAGTTGGCGGGGAATCTACATTAGGGGGTCTACTACCGTGCGTAGTAATCACTTGTTAGGTCTCATAATCGAAAGAAAATGTATGAGGACACGTCATACGCTTTGGTTTACGCAATACGTCGCGTCGGTAGTAACAGCTCTGATGAAAAAATGTTTATCACATTTTAGTTGCGATAATTTAAATATTTCCGGCCGCAAGATTGATTACGCTAACCTCGGGCTGTCACGATTTCGATTAAAGGATGAGATGGGACATTTTTAGGGTTCCGCATTTTATGAAAATAACCCTTTTAATGTTACTTACACCATTTTGTGCCCAAACGTTGATTCCCCCTGATTTCCCCTGAATATCATTCAAGGTTATAAATATATTTGGTCCACAAGCACAGACATCTAGCTTGAAATAGCTTCTTTTAAGTTCTATCGAAAAATCTATGTTAAGTAAGACAATTATTGAAGTTTTTCTTGCGTTGACAAAGATCCTAATCTTTGATTATTAACCTTTAAGAATCAAAGATCGTAATAATGATATCCTGGTGTAGTAGAAATTGAAATTACAGAACGCAAAGATTGCTTGTTAAATAAGCAAGCTTTATATAGTTATATAATAACTCTTTTGTAAAGTGGTAACGGACAAGCCATGTGGCTCAACGAATTGATAAACGTTGGATAAAAAATGTCTGTTGGGTTCTCCAATACTAATGTGTCGGTACCTCTGCCAAATTTCAGCTCAATTGGATTCTCCGTTGCGACGTGAAGGAAAGACAAGCATTATACGCATTAAAGACTGCGAATGTGCACCCGGTGCCCAAAAAGGGCGATAGATCAGATCCATCGAATTAGAGGCCTATCGCTATTACCTCTCTCCTCTCCAAGGTGATGGAGCGTGTGATCAACACACAGCTTTTGAGATACCTATAAAAACACGACCTGATCAGCGACCGTCAATATGGCTTTCGCCACGGTCGCTCCACTGGTGACCTTCTCGTGTATCTCACACACCGATGGGCACTAGCCATTGAGAGTCAGGGGAAGGCATTGGCATGTAGCCTAGACATAGCGAAGGCGTTCGATCGGGTCTGGCACCGGGGTCTTCTATCGAAGTTGCCATCTTACGGAGTGCCCGGGGGTTTGTACAAATGGGTGGCTAGCTTTTTGTCCGGCAGACGCATACGAGCCGTAGTTGACGGTAGTTGCTCTGATAGCATGGACATTAATGCTGGTGTCCCGCAAGGCTCTTTGCTGTCTCCTACGCTGTTTCTACTGCAGATCAATGATATGTTGGAGATCAACAACATACATTGCTATGCAGATGACAGTACTGGAGACGATTATTTCACGGGCCGTGCAAGCATCCCTCGTTCTGTTGTGGAGGAAAAACGTGAAGAACTTGTGTCTCAAATCGAGATCGGTCTGTCCAAAGTCTCTGACTGGGGACGGGAAAACTTGTTCCGATTCAACCCTTCAAAGACACAAGTCTGCGCGTTCACCGCTAAGGAAACCCCATTCACTGTAGTCCCACAATTCCAGAACACTCCCCTCTCCATCTCCAAGAGCATTGGGATCCTTGGTGTTCACATCTCCAGCGATGTTCAGTTCCGAGATCACTTGCTAGACAAGTTAAAGCTGGCGTCCAAAAAACTTGGTGTACTCAACAGAGGGAAGCAGTACTTCACGTCGGGGCAAAGGTTGCTGCTTTACAAGTCGCAAGTCCGGCCCCATATGGAGTACTGCTGCCATCTCTGGGCGGGTGCACCCGGATACCAGCTTGGCCCTTTTGACTCGGTTCAACGACGGGCTGTAAGAATTGTCGACGATCCTAAACTCACTTGCGGTATCGAGCCCCTAAGTCTGAGGAGAGACTTTGCCTCCCTGTGTGTGTTCTACCGCTTGTACAATGGGTTGTGGAATTGTCTGAGGAATTGTTCGAAATGATGCCCACGGCTACTTTTTACCATCGCACCGCTCGCCATCGGCAGGGAATTCATTCTCACTCTTTAGAATCGAAATGGTCGCGTACAGTGCGGTTTCAGAGAAACTTCCTCCCGCGAACGCTTAGGTTGTGGAATGAGCTCCCTGCCAAGGTTTTCTCTAAGGACTACAGTATGGGGTTCTTCAAAAAAGAAGTTATTAGATTTCTGAAATGTCGGCAACGCGCGAGTGATGCCCTTGGTGTTGCAAGCGTCCATAGGCTACGTTGACCGCTTACTATCAGGCGGACCGTAAGCTTGTTTGCCACCTTAGTGGTATAAAAAAAAAAAAAATGCGCTCAATGCTGCCTATGCGCACATTCGATCGTTCTGTTAACCAAAAATGAATGCGCTGTGACGTCACTTCCGGACCGCATTCAACGCATTGGCTACACATGCTCGGGAGGTAGAGTAGTGGATGCGCTGTCAAATAGTGAACGGCCAAATTGTTTGTTTACATTTCAACACGAATGATATCAATGCTATCAAACCTATGCGATATCATAGCTGTCAATGCCGTCAAAAGAACGCACCTAATAATGAATGTATAACTTAACTGTCATACAATTTCTCATACAAATAAAAAATCCTATTCGAGAAACAATATACATTCAAGTTTCAACTATTTTAACTATGTATGAAACATGACACGGAAATTGAAGGAAGTATCATTCTTTACAGAATAAAAATTAATACTATCGATGTGTTCAGACAGTAAGGGCCAGTTTTGACAAGACACTCTCTACTCCTACTTATATATGACAGAATGACAGATGGTTGACCTAGAATGAAAGTTTCTCGTCACATGCTTTGGAGGTTGTACATAGTACATCACAGACCTTATTTACCGATCCAATCTAAAACAAGTGAGGCAAACTTCATTAACAAAAACTAAACATAACATAATAAAATAGATTTTTGAATATATATTTAAAACTAGCTTTTTTCTGCGACTTCGTTCTCACTAAGTGTAATGTTATGAGAAAGTTATATCTATTGCCTCATCCACTCCTCAACAGGTTCTCAAATTATGCTATCCTCTAACTGTGCAGAAATTTCAAGAGTGGAGGAACTGCCCCTATAGACAATGACTATAGTGGTGCATGGCCAACATCGGCCAATGTGTAGATAATGCTGGTTCAACAATAATCGACTGGTAACAAATGTTGGTAGGGCTCCCTCTGCGCGTTTCAACTAAAGTTTAAACATGTTAAGAGGTAAAAACACTGCACCAACCCTAGCTACTAGTCACTTCAGTTTAGTTCACTAGGCCCTGCTGGTTACCTATAACCGTGAAACATACCTAAGCATCTGCTTCGTATATTTTCGTATCACAGCATGTATAAGAATCCAATGTATTGTAAAACGCTATTACAATCAATCCAGTAGTTTAGACAAACAAACACACATACACACAACCCCTTACCCTAAATCCATTAACCTTCTCCGTTCCGAGAATGTTTGATCCTAGTTATTAACGCTAGCGAAAACAGCAACTACCAAGCTTCAAGCGTACTAATTAATTACTTACACGAATGAAGATAAATAAATATAAAGTAGGTACTATAACGTAACAGATGGACAACATCATGCGACTACGAGCAGGAGGCATAAAGATAACGATGTAATCGGCGCTGACACATTATAGGTAACCAAAGTACTTCGAGCGCGGCGCACCCGCCCTGACACTCATAAATAGCAATTATTTATTTATCTCTTACAGTATATTGTATAATATTAACAAATATATATATATATATATATATTATAATACTATTTCTTATATTAATATTGTACTAAGGCGGACTTATCTCTTAGTGTGATTCTCTGTTTATTCTTTTCTTTCTGAAAACTGATTAATTTAAATTTTATGCAGGTAGAATCCCAACAAAACCTTTAGTATTTCCAAAGAATAATCTTAGATTTAGTATTGGAGCCGATATGTTAGTATAGTAATTGTTAGTATAATTTTTTAATTGTAAAGTTGTCTCGACTCCGGTTTGTGCCCTACACGGCGATGGGCCTCACCATTCTTATCCTAGACAAATGTACAAACATATTTTTATTTTATCTTAAAAAAATAGAATTAGAACGACGTTTGGTCAACCTCAAAATGCAAAAAGAATCTAACTTTAAACTATGATCACAAATCTAATACCCTTAAACGAGCAATTCTTGTATATTATCTGAATCTCTTAAACGGATTCAACGATTTTTATGAAATTTAGCATGTAGGGCGTTTCGGGGGCGCTGAATCGATCTCGCTAGGTATTATTTAGAGAAAACGTCGTTTTATCCGTGTTTTTAGGCAATGATGAACTGAAAAAATTACTCTCCCTGACATCTATTGGCGAGTAGTAATACTATTATTTTTACCGACACAGCAACAGTAAAACTTGACAACAGATGGCGTTGTTAAAAAAAAACGAGCAAAGCTCGGTCCCCAGGTACTGAGATAATAAATTGTTACCTATGTACGTCTGTAACTAAATAGGTACAAGGTGACGAATTCAGAATGACTTCTCGAAAGAGTATATTTACGTATAGCTACGTTGCAGCTACGTTACGTATGACCTAAGCCTTTTTAATTATCTAATAAAATTTTACAGCATTAGTATTGAATATAGGAATTTCCCTCAACTGTGACGTAGAATGGTCTTTAGTATCATAAAAATTCTATAATTCTTTTATATGCCAAATAATAACTTTTATAACATATATCAGATTTCTTATCGTTTTGGATCATAAATGAATGACAATTGATTTCTTAGCTTCAGAGTTCCGTATTCTAAGGGAGCCAACAACTTTTACTACTATAACTACGGTTTTGCCATTTTACAAGAAATTTCAAGTTCTTAACTATTTGTATTGGTATTAGACCACTGTTAGCGTAAAATATAAATATAAATATTTTATATTCCACTCAGGTGACAAACAAATAAATGGTCCACTTATGATAAACGGTCACCGCAGCCTATGGACGCTTGCAACACCTGGGGCATCACTCTCGCGTTGCCGATCCTTCAAATCCATATACATGCTTATATTATAAATGCGAAAGTAACTCTGTCTGTCTGTCGGTTACCTCTTTACGCTTAAATCGCTGTACCGATTAAGATGAAATTCGGCATGGAGATAGTTTGAGTCCTTACATAGGCTACTTGAAAACGTCAAGTGTAAGTTGGTTTTTTATCATCAGACGGAGCACAAGCTTGTTTGCCACCTTAGTGGTACAAAACCAAAAAAAAAATATTTCAATGGTTTCCAACATTAAGATTAAAGTGTTTACATAAGCCAAAAAAGTAAGCAATGTTACATAATTAATGTTTTTCAATCTTAATGCACATTAAAATTATTTCTTGCCTTTTAACACAGTAGCCTTGTTTGGATTAAATATAAGGTGCGAGCATATAAAGCGTTGTTACATGAATGTACCTTAAACACCTTATGAAATTTGTTACTATGTAAATTAGCTCTCACCTCAGGTGTGCGAGATAAAAAAATACGCGTAAAAGAAGGAGGCCTGAGCGAGAAATTTGTGGTTGTTTAGGTTTCTTTTGAGGTTTTATTTAAGAATTATGAAGTCTATGGCCGAGTTATAAAATTAGTTTATAATTCTTTCTCACCTTTGTGTGAAAATTGTTATTATTTTGACGTAGCTAGAAGTGACGATGAAAAATTAGGCACGCATAGTGTAGGTGTGGCTAGTTGTCTTATTTATGTTAAAACTCGAACTGATTTTTGTTATGTTAGTAATTAACTGGAATTAGCATCTCTATTCTGTTGGGAAATGCAGCCAGAACTGAATTCGTGGGCACACTACATTTAAGTATTTACTGGGTTTAAGTATTTACTTTTAATTTAATACAGTTTATTTTTATTTAGTGTTACTGTACATTTTCATTTTAGTTTTCCTGTTTAAGAGGGTGATATAGGCCAGGATGCATATTTCTGTAATACTGTTGACGTTATACAATGTCATATATATTACTATGAAATATATTTGTTATATACTTATATAGTAGTAATTTATACCATGATCACGTCTTGAAACTTAAAATGTTTTGTATGTAAATTAACGTTTTTACCGTTTTGTAGTCGCACTTTTTGCTACAACTTTAAATCAATGCACTAGATTACAAGCTATTCTAATTATTTAACCAGCTTTCATCACAACGGATGCAGTACACACTTTGAAATGTTGCACAAGTGTTGAAACAATGGTCACTTACAGATTTTTTATTGCATTGAATACAATAAATCATTTAGTAAGGTAATAGCACTATGCAATAGTGTAAACTATATCGCAGTCTTAAGAGGATAATTGTATTACCTAAATTTCATTTTTTTTGGCAAATGTTTCTCCTAATCCGTTTAGAAAATTGGACTAAAATGTTATGACTGTGTTCTTCGGAATATAGTCCAGACCCTGAAATACGTGAAAGCACGATTAATGAACTTTTGTTCGATAGAAAAAATCTTAAACTGACCCTTTCACTGTTGTTTTTAAAAATTTTTCAAAGAAATCTTCAAAGTTCTAAGTACTATTAGTTTACAACTTTGCTAAACCATAGCCGTGATAGTGCGCATTTTTCGATAACAATGATAATAAACAATTTATTTATCTTATGTATTTCAATACAAATCTCAGTGAATTGCGATGTAGCTGCACTACTCACGCACGCTTAGTTACATATCGCGTCATCCTTGTTTTACCGTCACGTATACTGCCTCTTAACAAAGCTATTGTTTTCCGATCTGAATATAGTATTGATATAATGCTCATACTTGAACCACTCTCCTTTATTACCTATTCTTCTGTATTATTTAAAAACGAAAGGAATAATAAAGACCCCTTGTGGTACTAAAACTATCAGATTAATTGAGAAAAGGTTATATACGAAGAAACAAAACATCATTTTCCACTTAACGGTACGTAATAAATAGCATAGGATAGTCCATATAAGTCAATGCACTATATAATAATAGTCATAACGTAATCAGGTCAGATATGTGTGAGGAAGATATTATATGTGATTGCTATGCTTGATCTACTTCTTTTGTCGAGTTGTTGTGATCTTATGTTGCATTATGCAACATTATTAAGAGAATGATTCCCGGCGCCTCGCAGCGTGCTTCATACAAGCGAATTTTCTATTTTTTTGACATTTTACTTATTAAACACTGTGAAATTTTGTAAATATGACCTCAAGCCCAATATCTATGTCTATGGTTTTCCAAAATCTTGAAAAATGTTTTTACCAACTCAATATCTTAATTGAGAGTATTTGTATGAATAACTAGAATACTCTATAACTACTAAAGTATACAATTTAATAGAAAACTGGCACACTGCAGACCTAGATATTTATTCCTAGAACACGTCTTCAAAATTTCGTAATGTTTGCTTTAATATGTGGGAAATTCTTTTGTATGAAGCACGCTGCGAGGCGCTCCAAATTGTATTCTCTTAAAAATTAAATTTGTGAGATAAATATAAAATATACAGCTATATCTGCTTTATTCAGGTTTATTACAGTTTCTAGGTTTTAGGCTTTATAACACTTCCTGATTTTTTGGCCATCCATAAATTACGTCACACACACAAGAATAGTAGACTGCTATATTTTTTTTAAAATTATGTAGAGACTTCCACATATCCATATACTTAGAAATTGGGATTTTTAATAGCTTTCAGCAAGTAGGAATAACGAATAGTATAATCAATGCATATTTTTATGAGTTGGTAATGGAAAGTCATAGGTATTAGCATACCTCAAAATGGCCAAAACATACATTGTATTTGAACACATGTTTATGGCCTAGTTATACAGGTCTAGCTTCCAACAGCTTTTCGTGCAGAATAGCAGCAGTAACTTTTTTTTCTTCTATTTCTTTTTTATAATGGCCACCACCATGCATTTTTCACTGCACAATACTAAACTATTGAGACGAGGCAAAGAAAAAAGAGTACTTTTTCGCTTAAGAATAATAATCTACAATACGAGCCACGGATCTTAAGCTGAGCATCACGTATTTTCAGACCTCCTTCTTGAAACATGATTTTATAGTTTTGGATCGATAATTAATCTTTAAAATCCTAAAATTGAGATTATCATAATCATGTGAAGGCTATCTTTAAATTAGCTTAGTTATGTTAGTAACAACAATACCTTAAATTCAGCAGCTAGGAATTTTGATATTCGTAACCATTGATTTTTAATAAATTATTTTAATAAATATCTTCTAAAAATCGCTTCCTATGTACATTATTTGGCAACCTCATGCTCAACGAGTTAACAACCTTGCGTTTGAAGCAGCTAAGATGATAAATTCACTTCACTGCGCCAGCAATGCCTCGCCTTAATACGTTCCTCATCTTTGAAAATAACCTTAACATACCCATTATAGAATTGCAGTCACTGATCAACATCCACCTATGGCATAGCAATATAAGACGAAAACGTAATATTAATATTAATTATTGCGCTTTTCCTGAAAATTTATCTATCGTGATATTGTTTCGTTGCAGACGAAGCCTACATGAAGCTGGCACTGGAGACAGTTGAGGAACTCGACTGGTGCCTGGACCAGCTCGAGACTATTCAAACCCATCGCTCGGTATCTGATATGGCTTCGCTTAAGGTAAGTACTTTCCCCCAAGGATATACTTAATATTATAAAACTAAAATGTCTTCTTTTACATTTGAATTTTAAAATAATAAGCTATAACTTTAACAAATTTTATTATATTATTATTGTTTTATTTAAAGTAAACGCAAAAAAAGTAGATATTTATTTTAATACTGCTAGTAGGTATGCATAACTAATGATTACAATATAAAATCAATATACCTACCCCTTTTTTTACTTAACTTATATTAACTACATATTATTTCTTTTTTTACAATAAAAAATAGTAAAAGAAATGTACATTATGTTGGTTTTTATAGTTCGATAAATTAGCTCAAATCGAACCAAAATACATATATAAGTGTTTCAATTTAACATTTGCACTGTCTCTCAACGCACACACGTTATAGATGTTAATTGTTTCTAAATATGTAAAAACTCTTTCGTACTGTCTACATTATTTTATAGATATATAGGTTTCAGTGCTGCCACCTCAGCGCTTTTGGAGTTAGATCTAGCGCTTTTTGCGGAAAACTTAGCGCATTTTTACGGCAGACCAAACTTAGTTGTAATCACGTCGCAATCTTGCCAAAAAGTAGGAATAACGCAGCAATACCATATTTAGTTTTTAATTAGCTTCCGTTCCATTTGTTTAGGGTATTCCCTAACTAAAATAAATTATTTCCGGTTGTTGGTTTAAGATGTGCAACCTGGACCTTCAGAAATTCAGTCAACTCAACCTGATCATTCTGATATCGAAAGCGATTAGCCATACTTATTAATATTAAGATTAATTTGGATTTAAAATTGTGCCAATTTGTATTGAAATAAATAAAAACTTCTTACTATTATGCATTTTTAGTTCATGCAAAGCTAGCGGAATTTAGCGCTATTTTATGTTAAAGCAAATTAGCGGAATCTAGCGCTTTTTTCAAGCGGTTTTAGCGCTGATTGGCCTCAGAGAGGCACTGATGGGTTTATTCAGTTTTTTAATTACAGGTTTATGAAACAAAAAATTATATTCGATATATTATTTCGCCTATGAAAAAGGCAAAAGGCGATCACAAGCGAAATATTTCGATAAATATTGTATTTAATTAGTGATATATTTCTGTAAATAATATATTGTTTACACAAACGAATTATCTTAAACGCAATTTGTGCTTTCTCATTTATGGTTAGAGTTTCAAAGATAAAAGCTTTCAATTATGATCATTGTTCCCTTTTACTACGAATCAGGGTCGTGTTAAAACAATAGCATTTTCTCGGTATGAAACTTTAGTAATATAGTTACATAATAATTGGTCTGATCTCTTTTTGACCTTTAGCTACTCGGGGATTAGTCTAGATGCTTTGTACACAATATTTACTTATACTTAGATATGTACTAGACAGCTTAGATATCTTTTCCTATATATTTTTGTTAACTAGGTATACAAAACAAGAGTTTTACATAATCTGAAATAACTTACTTTTAATGACTACCTTATTTGAACAATCTAAGACATTACTATTGCTTGCGAATTCGTCTTTGTGAGTGTTGTCCCATAGTTTTGCTTTGCCGCATGTTGTTTGTCGGTATACAAATACCACTATGAGTTTGGCCCGCTTTGTAAGGCACGTCTTAGCTTATGAGCGCTCAGCCTAGAACTTGGCCTTTAGAAGGGATATTTAGATTTGGATAGATTAGGTTTCCTTGAGGGACTTTATTATGATGGAGTTCCTCAAAAAAAGAGTGATTGCAACGCATGAATAATGCCCCTGGCGTCCATAGGCTACGGTGACCGATTAGCATCAGGCGGTAAGCTTGTTAGCCACTTTAGTGGTAAAAAAAAATATGAACCATACACCACTTTTTAAAGTAAATTTAAAACAAAGCAAGTCGACTCCGTGACTTAGCGAGTATAATGACCTGCTGAATTGAGGGGCGTGGGTTCGATTTCTGCACAAGGAAACATTTTATGTGGCTTAAGACCGGGTGTTTTCAATTTCAATTCAAAAACAAAATTTCAATCATACAATATTTTGATTGTTCTAAGAAACTAGATCCTTTTGATCTAAAGTAAGAAAAAGTTTTGTTAAAATTGCCTCTTATAATGTAATGCTGACAGTACCATTTTTTTCTAAATCTGTAAATGCCAGTCAATAATTAATATAGTTTAAAACAAAGTGTATGTGGCTATATAGTTTTCCTTCCTTTGCCCAGTTTAACTACGATTCTTTAACATTTTTTATTTAAATCTACTTTATATGTAGGTATCACTTTCAACTCGCTTTTTAGATAAATCTTTGGCCTACTTTTAACAGTATAAAAATTAAAAACACTGCTATTACAAAAAAATTCTTCAATTTTTATTTCCTTTTTATATCATATTAAAAATACATATATGTATTTTTCTCATTTCATACTCATTCATTATATACTTACGTTAATATTTTTCGATATTCCTTTTTAATTTCTAAAGTATTTCTAGTATATTTGATATTCTATTTATAAATTGAGCACGCGAACATCTCCAATACACAGAACAATATATTACAGTCATATCTGAACAACAAATATCAATAACAGTGAAAAAGCATTATTCGAAACAGTGGTGATCAATCAAAAGTACGCTTTTCATTTATGAAGTAAACCGCTTGAAGCGCGGCACCTCATGCGTGACTGCGGCAAAATTGCGGGCTTTCAATAAACGAAAAACGACGTGCTAGAATTCTCAGATTTCTTTGTGAACATTTTCATTTGCGTATTCTGTGGAATGTTTTTCACGGCTGAAAAGATGAATGAGATTGGAGGATCTATTTCTTTGTTGTTTTTTGTTCTATGTTTCCTTAATAATTATTTAAGTGGAACTGATTTTTCTTAGTAAAATAAAAAAAATGAGTTTCAAAATTTTAACTTTAGTCCCATTCTTTAAAAATAAGCACAATGATAAATGCTGATACTAAAATTATGTTTCCATAGTAATACTTTACGTTTCAGCATATTAGCAAGAAGAAAATTGCAATTAATGGGATTTTAAAACTTTTCATTTATCGCTTGATAACCTTTCTGGCGCCACCAACAGCTATAGGTTAAGAGAAAAAAATTCTGTTAAACGAGACCTCTTATCTGTTTATGCTCAATATACCTTTCACGACAGCCATCAGAAGTGCTTAGGCTCCATTTTAATTTGAAAAGGGTTTAAAGTGAACGTCAGGAAAAATAATGACAACTGGCAAAGATTGATGTTCCTTTAAATTACTAATTACTTGGTTTTGAAACTCACTTAAATCATAGAAAAATTATCTATGTATATATACATCAAAAAGCAAGTTCTTCTCAAATGCAAGAGAATGTCTCTGATTGTTACCAAATTATAAGTGAGAAATGTGAATAGTTTTTTTATAAATTAAAAAAAATATTGAATTTGGTTGTTCTCGTTACTTATATGTAGAAAAATAAGAAAACACATAATGAAACATAAATATTTAATATTTATTTCAAACATAGACTACCAACTCATAAAACTTATAAGCCAATATATTTGATGCAATTTGACAAACTGAACCGTGTGCTCAACTATTTGCTCACCGAGTAAATAAACTCATATTTACCGCTATATTGCTCCCGTTTGCTCAAACTAGAAACGTATTCTGCGTCGGTAATATAAGATATGCCTGTGTCAGTAAAATAATGAGTTAGGTTGTATATTCTCTGCGTACGTGGCTCTGACTATTATTTGGGCAAAGTTTGTTATGATAAAAGTTATTGCCCTGCTATAAATTTTGCCTTGGATTAAGGTTATGGGTAATTAACATTGTTTCCTTTTAGAAATAGTAATGCGTCTAAAATCCATTACATGAAATTTATTTACTTTGCTTTTGTTACACTTTTTTATATAGCTGTTAATACCTAATTGTAAATTTTTAGGCATAAAATATTATAAAAACACGCTTTTATGGCAAAGTTAACTAAACAGTCTTGTCTTTGAAAAAGATTTTTTTTAACAACAATTAATTGTACGTGTTTAATGTAATGTAAAAACCTGTTTTTTTTTTTAAGTTTATTTGATAGATTTTTTTAGCACGCCGTCTTGGATTAGAGTCGTGATATAATATTATTATTATTCATTGTTTTATAGCTATTAGTAGTTAGCTAGTATTGGAAATAGGTCCTAAATGAGGGACGAAATCTAAAAAGCAATTAACTGCAACTAGTGAGGTGCCTATATTATTAGAATTTGTGTTTTTTCTTTATTACTGTTTTTTTATCTACTGGACAAAGTTTTTTACTTTATTGCCAGAAATGTACAGACAGTTACAGTTTCCCTTATCTTTGATGATTGCAAGCCAAAAAAGAGAATATTGTGTATAAAACATACAGGAATACATACAAGTCAAGCAAAATATGACATTGCATTTAGTTTCACAACTTGCACTTGTAGTTCTCCCATTGACATAATATTATGTAGTACCTTAACTTTAGACTAAGCAAAGAGGAGCTTATTTATAATACCACTTTAGAAACCTTGGAAGGGAAATGTTATTAGCTTAACAGCCACTTAGTCATATTTAAATATTCTAAACTTATCAGCTTAGATAGAGGTTTTTTATTAAGTTAATTTTATTTATTATTATTAATTATTTAGAATTATATGTCGCGAAATTCATTTATTTTTAGTAATTGCTAGAATAATTAATTATAAACCTACAATAATTGTAATTTTTTTGTCTTATTTGTTCTGTTATAAGATTTCTCAATCGTTGTCCAAATACGAAATTTATATTTGAAAAGTAGTAGTTGTAGTAGCAGTAAAAGAAAATCATTTAAGTTTCAAATGATCTAGTAAAGTTGTTACTAATAAAATTTTGACTGCGTGTTGACTTAGGTACCCAGTTATTTGCCCTTTACATAAACATATATAAATAATTAATGATAGAGATTTTTCAACAGTGCTTTTAACATATATTATTAAAAAGATCTCCATGCTGCTCCAATTTCAGGTTGTTAAACACTTTTCACAGCTTTTTGGCCGTAGATAGTAGACGGCAGATCATTATAAAGTATCTTCGTCTTCTTGTGCAAGACTTTTTTCTGTTTAGTAAAGGTACGTTCTAGAGATAAGTTCTTTCTGCTGATTAAATTCTGCCCATGGAGTTATAAATCCCCTTTACGACGTTGTTATTTATGCCCACCGGGTTTTTAAATATATTTGAAATTTCTATTACCTCAGATCGAAAAGGATTTAATCTAAAGTACCTATGGAGTTTGATTTTAATTTGAATATAAATTTAAATTTACTTAATGTTAGTTAATGTTATTAACAATAAAAGAAACCAAAGGATGAGAAAGTATGCATAAGATTTTCCTGCAGGAAATGACATTAAATATACTCTATATGTAAAAAAATAAAATTCAATTACCACATGTATGACGGAACATCATTTGAAAAGGCTTGACTGATTTCGATGATTTTTTCGTTGTGTTCGTGAGGTCAAGGTTTGTATAAATGAAAATTTTGGAAAATTCGCCAGTTTGTTATAAAATCCTACTTAGATAATTATTTTTGTTGCTTACTTTTATATACTTAAGCATGACAGTTAATACATAATACTTGTATAGAAAAACATCAATAACTTTTTTATTTTCAAAATTGAATAAATCTTTTAAAATTCAAGTTATTTTAAATATGCCTTATGCTTGGCATATTACTTAACTTAGTATGTTATAATACGCTTGTCATTTAACGCTGTTCTCCCTTTTGTCGCCACAAAGCGGCTTTGTATTCGCTTCGCTAATCGTTGTAATTGATGTCTCGTAACAGGAACACCTGCCTTTGTCAAGTCGTCGTTTTCAAGCTAAAAATCATTTTTCCTGTAAAATATATCCGACCTCTGGAGTAATAATCATTACTCTGTCTGTCTCAAGCTTAAACTTATTTCGCTTAAAAAGAACCAGCGAGCAGGTGGTGCAGCTTAAAAAGTTTGACTATTTCTCTTAAAAATTACTTGGATTACTTGCTTATTCTTCATAAAATATACTTCCTAAGCTATAGATACTATTTGTTTAAACCTGAGCGATAGTCAGTATTTGCATCAAAATTAATTGCTATACTAGCTCCATTGGTTGTTATGAAATACCAGCGCTTAACTTAACGACTTAACGAATGTTACCTCAACATGATAAATGCACGAATGGTCTTCAAAAATGCATCTAAGGTGCGTTAGTAACTTTTTCTCTGAAGTGCATAGTTTGTGATGTGATTAAATACTTATAAAATTTTGTGTCAATATTAAGTATGAGTAGTAAGTAATACTGGATTATAATGTCACGCCCAAAAGTGACTACAAAATTACTTCTCAACCTGTGGGATGGAACTGATTTAAAGTTGTTTTTGTATTCTGTATTGTAAATAAAAGCTTGCAACAAATATTTTCGGTTTTGATGTGAATAACAGATTAATAGTTTTTCTATGAATGACTGCATCCTTACTACATGGTACGAGTATTTACTGAAAGTGTAGAATATTCGTTACTTCTCGTGGGCAGACAACTATATTTCACAAAGTGTTTATGGAATGGCAGTAAAAGCTTCACTATCTCTCATTGAAGTATCGACTTGTTTACAACGAGTTGCCATTTTTAAAGTGATGTAGGTATGTATTATAAAAACTGTTTCCCTGAAACGCATTTCTATGTGGCATAGAAATAATTTATTTACATAAAGTAAGGTAGCAAATATGTGTTATTTACATTATGGTTATAAGAGTGATAGTGGTTTGGTTTTATAACTGTTTTAATTATGTTTCTGATACGTTTCTTATCTTGTTAACTTTGTTATTAATTCATTTATTAACCTACCTTAATTCTATTGAAATAACTTTAAATTAAAAATTTTTTTTGCTAGTTTACCTCGTTCGAAGGGAAAATGTAATATATGTAAAGGTTTAAAAAAGGTTTTATGAAATTTAAAATAACACTTTTTTGTTAGGTTTATATATTCCTTCCTATCACATACCTTCCAGAGATCGTCGTATTTTATGTGTTACTTCCGAAACTTTAGTGTCCACATACAATATTTAAATTCAGTTTGTTTAATGTGTTTTAAGTAAAGCTCAAACAAAAAGGAGTCAAAAATTCAAATCTTGTTTGGTTTCGAAAGCTTCACTGTACCTACCATAATCTACGAATATTTTAATTATTTTTTTTGTAAAGATATATATAGATTTTTCACAGTTTTGTACTGTCAATGGACATTCAATTTAATTTAATGTTATAAAAATACCTTTCCTTGGGCATGTAGTATTAATCAAATGGACTGCTGCGTGGATAGGTATATAGAGCAACTAGAAGCAACAAGTAAAGCATTTTTAAACAATGTATTGTCCAAATCTATTCCATATACCCATTACTACTGGTGACGAAAACAACTTTTAGCTTACCATGGCTACTACTATTTTAGAAGGCTAATTGTAATACCAGTTGTTCCACACTTTTAGTTATTTTTACAAATCTCAGATTAGGAGGAAATATTTATCGTCGCATGTTAGAAGTTAAAAAGTTTGATTATATAGAAAAATATCTAACATATTATATTTCAATTATTTCTGACGTAGATGTTTGAAATGCAAATACAATTCAAATTTAATATAAGTAAAACTTAAAGTAACTCAACATCAAAAATGACTTTGTGAAGTTCTTGATTGAAGTAAAACAGGCCGCCTCGTTTGATATTCCTTTATAATTCTAAACAAAGTTATATAGTAAGAGTACAATCCATTATATACTCACAGCTATAGTAGAAAAATATACAATAATTATATAAATTATATTATAATTATTATATCTAAAGAGATAAAATGGGAATTGGAGGAATTGAAGAATTGGATTGGAAAATCGGTCAATTTTGAAGCTAAATGAATAAAAAATGGTATATGGTTAGAAATTAAGGTTGCCATGTTTCATTTAAGTTTTTTTGAAAATCCCTCCCCTGTATGGCAAAAAAAATGGTATATGGTTAGAAATTAAGGTTGACATGTTTCATTTAAGTTTTTTTGAAAATCCCTCCCCTGTATGGCAAAACACAGGATGAAATTATGAAAATTCTGATATTCTTAGAGGTATAAAACCAAAAACAGTTAAAAGCTTTCTTCTTTCAAAAGTCCACACGGTTCGTCCGCAGTAAAATGCCATTATAACATAATATTAATAAGTTTATTTATGACATTGCGGTTTTAATATCAAAATACTCCTTAACAAATCTAAACAAAGTTACATAGGAAGAGTATAATCCATTATATTTCCTACGCATACAAAAAATGATGAAATACATTATTCATCCACATTGAATAATACGAAATGAAAAAATAACGTGTGTAGATATCATACCCGTAGCTTGTATGTATACAAGTATCATCAGATTATTATCCGCTAGCATACAAAATAAAGATTATTACCAACAGCTTTATTCGTATGTAGTCTATTTGCCATGAGATTGTCCGATATTATGGAATTTTACTGACAAACCGCTTTGATAACTGTAGTGCCCATTAACTGTTTTCATTGTGACGTATCCGTCCATGTTGATATAAGATGACGATGTCGATAAATACCCAAATGCTCATGGTTGTGTAAACACTAGTGATTACTTAGTAACTTGTCG
This sequence comes from Apoda limacodes, assembly GCA_946406115.1. Classification (NCBI taxonomy): domain Eukaryota; kingdom Metazoa; phylum Arthropoda; class Insecta; order Lepidoptera; family Limacodidae; genus Apoda; species Apoda limacodes. Next base: position 17,684,033 of record OX291544.1, read on the forward strand.
TTTTTTTAGTTCATGTACCAACGTAAGGGGAACCTCTCTAGTTGCAATGTCAGAACATTTATTAATTTAGTTTTGTTTTATTTTTATGAGGCTTATTATCGCAGATGAAGAAATTGAATTCTATAAGTTTCAATTCTCAGAAATTTTTCGACTTTTTCGCAAAATTGTTAAAACTTCCACATATCAGAGTAAATTCGCATTTGTTTCGGAAGATCGAAGATTTTACCGCGAATAATTTAGTTATATTTGAGTAAATAATATGATTCGTGTCAGCAAAGATTCCTCTCGTTTTATTTTTATGTATATTTTGTTTCTTGTCGTTGTGTCTTTCTAAATTTCGGTATAGACGTTAGATTTCTACAATTCCTAGATTATAGTAAGAATTTTTGCAATAGTTTTAGGTATAGTTCGTCTACATTCGTGAATTCTTAGGAATAAAAATTAAACCGAAATTAAAAAATTAACCAAAATTAAAAGTAATAAAAAACCCCTCCGACGGAACATTGCGCTTTTGTTGCAAGAAAATAACTTCTCTCCCTTTGCCGTTGGAAGTACGGAGTAAGTAATAATAAAGAGAACGTGACGGATAAAAGGTGATGACGCCGACGGTGACGTTTTTAACTGGTTTTACTTCACGACGATGCGGCACGGCGGCTACGTGACCCCGTGCGCGGCGATAAAAGCTTTGTTGCAATAAGCTCCTTTTGCAAGCCGGAAATTAAGTTACTTGTTGTTTTTGCAGTAGGATACTAAGAATAACTAATTGTTCTGTTTGCATAATTTTTTATGGTAGATATATACTACAAAAACTTTGTTTAAACCTCATTTATTTAACTCGTCAACGTTAAACTAGTTTATAAGAACACAACTAAATAGACGAAAATATTACATACTTATCCAAATCCGATACACTAGATCCTTAGATTTGCATAGGTAAGTCTATCCTGGAGGCAAATCCGAATTTGTCTATGAATCCTGAAGATTAGGTACTTTAATAGCATGCAAAAAGAAAACTAGATAGACAGATATAGACGAAATATAGCTTAAACTATAGCAAAAATTCTTACTATAATCTAGGAATTGTCGTAGGAATCTAACGCCTATACCGAAATTTAGAAAGACAGAACTACAAGATACAAAATATACATAAAAATAAAACGTGAGAAATCTTTATTGACGCGAATCATATTTTTTTACTCAAATACCACTAAAATATTCGCGGCAAAGTCTTCGATCTTGCGAAACACATGCGAATTTACTCTGACTTGTGGAAGTTTTAACGATGTTGCGAAAAAGTAGACTCAAAAGCTGTTGAAAGAAGTCAAATTTACGCCATGTTGCGTTTGAATACTTGTTGATCTTGTGCTTACCTACTTCACGGAATTCGCTTTCAGACGAAAATAGTTACGTTTCCATTTAGCCTACCCACACTCAGGTACTGAAAAGTTAAATAAGAGGATCGTCGATGTCTGTGTGCGTTGGACTGTGCGTATAAAAAGGTCACATCGGGTGAATGATATAAAATGATAGTGCTTACCTTTTATTATTACATACTAGATGACCACGCGAACGTTGTTTCTCTTTTTTATAAACACAGGCGCGCTACGCATTGTGAAGAGGTTGAACTAATTCAGAAACCTTCCCCGGCGTGTGCATAACTACTTACCAAAATTTCATTAAAATCGGTTTACCCTTATTGTTCGAGTCCCACTCGCACTTGACCGTTTTTTTTTTCGAAACTCACAAACTTCGCGCCTTTATAATATAAGTATTTGTAATGGATAGACTTATGATTTGAAGTTACTTATCAGACTCTATACATTACGCTTCGCAATAAAATAATGTTACATAGTCCAATAACAATTAAAAAACTAAAATTAGGTTTAAAATACTGCATGCTGAACTATTCGTATAGTTCAATCGATATCACGTTTTGCAGGCTCTCATATAACTAATGCCAATCATGACATGTAGTTAGGCTGCAAACGTAGCAAACTGACAGAAGGTTAACTTAGAGCCTAGAGCCTAGCGAGTCGATTGGCGTGGAGTTAGGTTAACAACCACATTTGTTTTTCGTTAAAGGTGCGAGGCAATTATGCGATGAAAATGGATTAAGCATTAATTTTAAAAGAGTTGAGTATTATCAACAAGCATGACTGAGGGCACCTAACAACTCGCCACGCAAGCACCTCCAGTGCGGCCATTTTGTTAGGTATCGTTAAGCTCTAGGCTTAGCAAGGCACTTGCAGTGCGTTTGCGCCCTAACGCACCACTTGCAGTGCGTTTGCGCCCTAACGCACTGCTAAGTATAACTCTTTCTGTTTTCTTTACTTAAAGACATACCTTTTACCATACTATAAACATTTAATTGGCACCACAAACTAAGTTTAAAATTAATAATAATAAAAATCCATTTAATTCTGAAGTATTTTACAAGCTGATAAAAGAGAGATAGAGTCCCCCTTTCTTTTTTTGGACATTATTTTTACTTTTTACTTCACAGTTATTAATTAGCTATACCATACATACGGATGGACGGATTCCCTTCTATTCTACGGAACCCTAAACAACGACCGTATAAACACACTAACAATATGTTTATAAAAAAAATACCAACGCAAATGCTCGCATATTTTATTAACTGTTCATTAATTGAAACAACTTTGTCTCGTTTAAGAACGTAATAGCAATACCTTGCCGGTAATGTATGTAGATTATTTTATTTGTTGAATTGCTCTCATCCTACATAATAACACAATGTAAATACATAATAATCTGCAGCGTTGCGGCGCCGCGGCGTCACATCGTCTCGTCCTCCACCGCCTTCGGTGTCGCTGCATATTGCGTGACACAATGGATCGATGCAGCTTGCGTCATAGTGACGCGTTACCTTAATATTTTATGACTAGGCATACAAGTTACTATGCATCTTTGACTCATATCCTATTTAAATTTAATTACAATGACATTTCTGTACATTCTATAGTGTTAAACAAGCAGTATTTGTTTGTATGTAATTGCGTTCTCGATTTCGATGAAATTTACAACATGCGGGCAAAGGCTCGATCAAGCTAGGTCTTATTTCTTGGAAAATTAGTTTTATTCGTGTTTTTACGCCCAAAACAACAATTTGATACCCGCACTTTCGCCACAGAGATCACCTTTTGTGGAGGACATATACATTAACTTCATGGGCCGTAAGCTGAAATCGACGATTTTAATCTCAAATAGAGTTCATTTTTTACGTGAAAAAAATATCTTACATATTGGCGAACAGTTTAGCGTAAAAAGTGGTAATTAATTAATTACAATTAAATATAGAAATTCATTTACAGTAATTCCCTATTTTTATAGACACCTAACATTTTTTGAAATAACTTGGAAACATAATTTACTTAGTTGATAAGGAGTTATGGATCAAAAATAGAAAAACAAGAGGGTCAGCCGTTATTTTTTTAGAGCGATGTTTTAACAGATATCTTAAAACAAATACAATGAGTTTCTAGGTAAAGAATGTGTAGAGACATATTTATTTCTTCCCAGTCTTAAACTTGCAATAGGTCATTGAAATCGATTTTGAGAAAGCTTGAATCGCCGAGTGGTTATTAGAGCGTAGGTCTACTAAGTATGTGCACAATTTCAAATACTTTTAATTCAGATGAAATTTTATATTTAGATAGTGTGTAAGTCTGCAAGTTTATATCGAGTAATGGCCGGTCATCTTCTTTGGTATTTTTATTAAAAGTTAAAATATTTACTTGATAACTAAAATTAAACAATTAACAATTTGAAACAGCAATTTAGGAAGTTGCTATTTCAGATACTGGAATGATAAATTAATTAATTTGACACAGAGATCATCTTCACACAGTGGTTCCCAACCAGTGGTCTGCAAAAGCTATTTTTTTTCGTTTTTAATTGATTTGCAACCCTATTAGCACTAATGCTAAAGAAGCTGCAGAAGAAAATCCTAAAACGCTCATTAAAAAAAATAACAGGAACTGTAAGGACGTACAGTTTTGGTGTAAAATGCCTTATGTAGTTGTCAACTTATTTATGCGAACAAAGGTTTTGCTGTTAAATTAAAAAGAATCGACTGAAACCAAGGCATGATTCTCGTTTGCCATAATATCGGTATGACCTGATTTTTGACGCAGAGATTGCTGGAGGGACAAAAAAGGACATGTAATACTTTTTGTCCTGATAAAGGGTAGCCACGGGAATATTTTGATGCTGGTCGCAGGAGCACTATTCCTCACGTCGTAACAGTGCTAAAAAATAATTTAATGTTTGGCACAGAGATAGCTGTAGAATAGTTTTACATATTATTATTTAGTACCTGGAGACCGAGATTTGCTCGTTTTTTTTAACAATGCCATTTATTGTCAAGTAGCTTTAGTGTTGCTGTGTCAGTAGAAATAATAGTATTAGTACTCGTTTATCATTGCCTTAAAACACGGATAAAACGACGTTTTCGAAAAATGAAACCTAGCTAGATCGATTTATCGCCCCCGAAACGCCCTCCTCACAAAATTTCATGAAAATCATGGGAGCCGTTTCTGAGATTCAGATTATATATACAAGGATTGCTCGTTAAAAGGTATTTATTCATTTAAAATAAAAAGAATACATGTTTGCACTCCATTTTTCTCCAATTGTTGACGTAAATCCATAATATCTATTCTCGGTAGTTTCAACAAAGCTTACCATATGAAAAATAAAATACAGTCTGTTTAGTTAGACTAATTGCCTCGTATCTACTAAAAAAAATCGAATAAAACTATACCAGGAGCTATTTTAAGGAAGGAGATAAACAAAAATAAAAATATGAACAATTTCATGTATTATCTTTTTGATTAGATAACAGAAGAGTAAGTAAGAAGTAGGTACTAAATATTTATAAGTCACTTTAATGCAACGAGCAGTGTTTATTTTAAATATAGTAAGTAAGTATGCTGCATGCGTCACAAATGTTATGATCATAAATTTACAGTTTTTTATATAAAGCCATGCACTATATACAGTACAGGGTTACTAGTAATATGTCGCGATTCTTTTATCCGTTATCTATGAAAAAATAAACTGTAGAATACCATAGATAATAATTCCTGATCACTTCAGAAAATCATCAAACCACTTCATATTTAAAAAGAAACTTTATCAATATTATTTAAACAAAACTTAATCTAGATAAAATTTTTATCAACTAAATCGTAATAATTTCATGATCTTGAATACATCGTATCTATGTTTTTTTTTTATTTTTATTTTTTCTCATGTACGGTTGTATGTATTTTTTAGGAGTGTATATATATATATATATATATATATATATATATATATATATATATTTATGTATGTGTATAAGTATAATTTTAGTTTATATGCTTTTCTTTACGTAATCATTATGATGCACCCACTTTGCTTCTCTATATTACCTAAAGATTAGCTGGGAGATAATGCTTAAGGCATTAAGCTCGTCTTTTGTGCAAAACTGTACAATTAAGCATAAATAAATAAATATAATGTGATAAATAGTCATGAAATCTTTTGAAATATTTTGCAAAATATGAAGCGCAGCGTCTTCAGTTAGTACAAAAATAAATAAAAAAAACCATTTGTTGACAATACCTGTCAACTGAAAAATAAAAATTAAGCGGTAAGTACTAAAGATAGCAGTTTCATTTATAAACATATTAGATATAAAAACTGTATATGTTCATAGTAGGTACATACTAATCAAATTGGCAACATTAGGTTATTTGCGTAGTGTAGTGGAACATGCAACTAAAGGCGGGTGTGTTTCCATATTTAGAATAACAAATTTCTTTTTGGAATATGTTAACTTTAGATAATTTTATGTGCAACTTGTTTTTCATTGTAAATATAATAATTCTAATTATAATCTTTGACTTATTTCACTGAACATCGTTGTAGAACAGATGGGATTATTGACACATGTATGGCGTTAAATTAAACAAAATTGATTGAATTGAAACATACCCAATGGTATATAACAAGAGGGCGAAACTGCGGAGCAAAGCAAGTAAAAAAGGTAGATCTTACTAACGCTAACCAGAAGCCAAATCAAACATGGTATAAATTTTAGTCTGTCTTTATTAGATGTAGGTTTTCGTTACCTGTTTATGATTTATCGTGATATTTTGTCTGAAAGCCGTGTTTTAAGCTAAGCTCTCTAAAGTTAATATGAGACTTATAGAGTGGGCTTAAGTTATATTGGTAGGTAGTTATTACCTACCAGAAGACATAGGTCAAAGTTAACCTTTAAAATGACATCACTCAGACTAAGTAAGTAGGCAACGGCTAGTGAATAACCATACTAACACCATTATGAAATTACCCTGACTAAAAGTAACCAAAAAAATAGTTCTGTAGCAAAGTACCGCACGAGCAACTTCCCTTGAGAATATTTTTTTTTATATTTGAGAATTTATACGTAAAGATTATTATTGCGTCTTTAAAAAAAACAGTTTTTTAGCGATAAAAAAATAAACCGGTGGACCGATTTTTCACAAACTCTTTTCAGATCTAAGTCATGACGTGGCGTATCGATTCATATGATCACGAGAGCGATGTGGTTCATTTTTGAGATGTCGAGGGCCAAAAAAAGCTAACATACACACACCCACAGACAGACATTACTCTCCAGGTACAGGCAAACAATTCTCCAGGTACCTCAAAACATAAAGAAAACGCAAAGCAAACGATTTGGATTTACGAACCTATTATAATAACTTCCTCAAGAGAAGTAAAAAACTAAGCTATAGCTCCAAAGAACAAAAAAATATGTAAGTAGGAAAAAACATTATTGAGTAATTACATAAATTATATGGCCACAACCAGGAATCGACCCTGAATTTCACACTGAGCCAACGGGAGATGTTCCAACAAGTTCTTAGAAACAAACAAGTAAACACCTAAATTCTAAAATCCAACAATGCGAACATAAGTAAGCTAAAAATACGCGAATTCGTAGCAAAATGACAATGAAATATAAACAAGGGTTTTCTGCTAAACCGTAATAATTCCACAGAGAAAATCTACAACAGACTCAATTTGAACAAAACTTATTTAAGGAACATAACGAGCAATTCTGAAACTCTCAAGGATATCCTTCCATTTTGGTGGTAGCACAAAAAAGATAGATATTTACACAAGGGTCACATATTAGACCCGCTGAAGATTTTCCTTCACGCATAATTTCCGTACATCCAAACTTAAGTAAATCCCAAAAGCCTTCGAAATACCTTGATTTCAGATGTACAAAAAGTATGCGTGCGGTGGGTAACTTTAGCAGGCCTACTATAGAGTGAGCCTTCTGGTATCTTTCTATTTTGTGGTAGTAGATACGATACCCTGCGCTGTGCGTGCACTACCGTAATTAAAATTGCTCGGGTCATGACCGTTCGTAGCCCAAGCGAGTGACGCAAAACCTAGTTAGAATTTTTATAAGGGCGCCGGTTGCTGTCATTAGGTGTGTAGGATATTTTTGGAATAATCTATGAATTACCCTATTTTTAGCCCGTGTACACAAGGCTCTGATTGTTTTTCGTGTTGGCGTAAAATGCTTAGAGTATGAGTGCCTTGATCATGAAATTCGTTATAAAAACCCCAATTGGTGTGGGTGGTTTCTTTTGAATCTTTTGTGTTATAAAAACTTTTAACGTTAATTTTGTTGGAATTGTTTAAGAACGACGCACTGGATACACTTAAGGAGATATGTAGTCTAAAATTTAGTTTACGATGTTTGGTTAATAAAGTTTTTGATGATTTGATTTATTTTATCGCTTCATAAACGCTTTTATTTTTCGTATACAGTGTGTTTTGGATAGGGCTAGCGATAATTTAAGGTGAAGTTGTTATGACACTTAATCGACAAAAACGCCCCCATATTGGAATGAATAGCCTTAATTTTTAAATTTATTTTTTATGTGACTCTACACAAAAATTGTATTAATTTCTTTCTACTACAGATAAACAAAAAATTTCATTTGAAAGCCAATAATATTTTGTGTCATTAAAAAATACAAAAATGAAAAATATTGTCCAAAAAAAACTTAAGAAAAATAGTTTTTTGAGATTTTGTCTTTTTTTTTAATTTTTTAAACTTTTTGCAAAAGCTAGCCCTTTAATGTTAACTTTGTTTAGTATTATCAAAAAGACAAAGATATTATCTGCATAATCATACTAATTCCATAGCTTTACGTTAAAAAAATAATGTTGAAATTATTTTAAAAAAATTATGTTTTTGTAGATAAAATTGTTATTATAAAATCGCCTTAAATTATTGCTAGCCCTATCCCAAACACATTGTATATGTATATTACCAAGAAAAGATTAGTCTATTAAGAGGAAATTTCAGGCTGTTTTTTCCCATACAAACGTATTCTCCCGCTTCCTCCCCGGATTTTGGCATAAGACCTACAATTTTTTTTATATGATTAATATACACAGTCAATGTGTCTGTATTTTTTCCTTCTTTTAATTAATGTTATTTGTATAATAAATAACGGGGTCTCTAAAAAAGTTCAAAAAATTGCCTCTTTTTTATAAGAGTACTGGAGGACCGAGCTTCGCTTGTTTTTTACAACGCCATCTTTTGTCAAGTAGCTTTAGTGTTGCTATGTAATACGACATTTACTAAAAATGAAACAAATTTCAGGAAAATCATTGTTTAACGGTATTAGATTTTTAGATGTGCTCTGTACGAATATATAAACTAATTTTTAAGAAAACAAAAGATACAGACAAAATAATTCATTGACGTCCAGGAAAAGTATTTTTATTACAATTCAGTTGAGATTTGGAGGAGGAAAGAGGAAAATACAACGATTTTGATGATTGTGGCTAGGTATAATAAAATTAGCTCGAAGGGCAGTAGCATAGGGACTATCGCACATTGGTATCTTGACGTGAAAGTCTTGAAGACTTGGCGCGACAATAATAAAATTGTATTGCCAAATACTTATGCGTGTATTCGCTTGGGTTTGATATTTCCTCTTAATAATTAATGAAAATGGTTCAAAATGGCTTGAGAAGTTGTGGTAGTTGGGGTTAATTAGCAGCCAACTAACGCCGCCGCTAGTTGAAATTTTACTCTTCACACAAAGCATTATACTTAACAATAACAGTTTCTAGTCATTATTTTGATGACAATTTCAATCGTTTCTTGAAAACACCTGGGTTATTTTAAATACATTTTGCTGTATCCCATCATTGTCTGGCTTTAACACCACTTAAAAGATAGTAAATTAATTCAAATTTAGTGGTCAAGCTTACTACGATGCTAAATGATCACAAATAATAATTAGTAATAAAATTAATCAATTAAATAAACAAGCCCGACTAAATTTAGTTTAGTAAGTTTTTGCAGTCGTTTTTTTTTATTTATTTTTATTTACCTAAAGCTTTTTTGTTTGTTTACTTTTATTTTTCGACTCACGCTTGCCTATTTGATGTACCAACCCTATAACACTTAAGAGATAAGTACCTTCAATTTGAGACCTCATTATTCAAAATCAGTCCAACCGTTTAGGCTACTCTTGAGATCACAATGGAACGGACATACCCATATACATACATATGCGCGAAAAACATTACCCTCAACCTGGGTCAGTCAGGCAAAAAAGTTTCAACGGGGAACTCTCGAGTCTGTTACATAGACAATGTAGCTTACTAAAATCTTGGCCGAGCACATCTTCGATGTAAGCCTAAGCTTTTTAAATAAGTTTAAACGTGTGAGGTGTTTGGTCCCTTCTTTGTTCAATGACAGGCTAAACTACCTGTTTATGTCTTTTCTCAGGTGTTTACCTAATGTGTTATAACAAACTATTGCTCTGACAATAATTTGCAAATCTCTAGTCATGTTTTACCACTAAATTCAGGTCACCCTGATATGCACTTACAATAAAATTTTAATTCAAACTGTAAATGTATTTACAAACATCATATCTCACACACAAAAATCAATTTCGTCCCTACATGGCAGTTATTACCGTAAAGACAACAAACCCGTGCATAAGTACCTACTATACAAAATGCTGCGTAATGAATGCAAACTTTGTACTAATTATTACGCAAGGACCCATTTCCCACACGGAACGCCGAATTGGTCACGTACGCACGTACGCCTTGCCTGAGAGCACGACGGTTTTCATTTTATCTCTGCCGTGATGTACTTACGCCCTTGTTAGAATACACGGGTGTTGGGGCGGTGGAATTTTGTCATAATCTTCGATGTTCCCTTAATTTCAGTTTGTATTGTGTTTTTTTTATGAGATTCTGCTTAGACATTATTTTTAGATTTAATTTGTTGTTCTATACAATTATCTTATTCTGGCAACTTTGAAAAAATATGACTTATCGGAATCTCATGCAACCATAAATGCCGAGCTCTTAAATTTTTGTTCCATTTCTTAAAATCAAAATATAAAGTAAAATTAGGGAACTTCAGAAATAATGTAAAAGTTCATTCTGTATGAAAATATTTACAGCGTAGCGGTGTTACCCGCACCATTATGAAATCGTAACATAGCAGATGGTGGAACATCAATTCATTCTCTTCTCCATTTTACGATTTTGATTTACAAAATATTTGTCCGGTTTATTCAAGTTTGTTTACACAAAAACAATGACACGTTTTTGTTTATTTACTTATCACTTATGTAGTTATTTATCATTTCCAGGAAATATCTGAAGCATACTTATTTGAAAATGAATTATTACTAACTATTCTTCGTTTTCCTCAACATTGTTTACCTTATGTTCGCTTCCACAAACAAATATATTTAAAGTTCAATAGATATTGAATTAAATATTCCATTCCGGATTAATTAAGTCTGTCTTCATCAACTTTACATTTCATTTAAATATCATCTATCAATATCAATATTTGACTATGTAAAAAAATTGCCATAGGTGCTCAGCAGCGAGTGATGTATTGTACATACAGACAGTACGGTAATTTTAGTCCTCCGTAGACAAAAGTCCCTCGTCTGTGCAGGCCCTTCGACCAACATGGAAAGGTACTAAAAGTTAAATATTTCAAAATGAGCCAATCCAAAGTCAAAACAATCAGGTGCTTTGTCCACGTGAGTCAATCGACACACCAAAAGTGGGTTGGCGTAGCTTATTTAAACATGTTTGTATATTGTTACAAACGCTTCAATGCATTTAATATCATCAAAAAGATATTAATTAGTATGACACAGCTGTACAAATCGTACGTCATCTCTATATCTACTTGGATTATTGACAGGTGCATAATTTCGGCGCAAAACACGACTTTCTTATAAATTGCTGTAATACTCCGTCTTACTTTTAACATTTCTCTGAGGCGTTGGCTACAAAAAATATAGAGAGGTGTTTTTACTACACGTCATTCCCCGCACTTCCGTTACTGCTGCTCCGACAGTTTTTCGTCCCTCAACACGTAAAGTATGCATAAATTCTGTGAAATCTATTTTCCTCCTCAATTCATGAATTTCAACAATTCTTGGATAATACTCAAACAAAAGGCTTACGACAATTGATAATGTTCATATTATTGGACGTGATGTAGACGATGATACCAAATAATATTATCTGTGACCTCCGTTTGGTTCCTGAAATTGATAAGTTTTCATTCTCACATTATGATCTCGTGCCCTTTATCTTTAGGTGCCTGATTACTTCCAACACTATATGTGATAAAAGAGTCATTTGTTATCTTGACTAGGTGCAATACTATTATAAAGTATTTAGTTTGTTAACAAAGGCGTAGCAAAGAGAATGGAGAGGCAGGAAACGGTGAAGATCTAGGACCGCCAAAATCTTGGTTCAGGAATAGATATGGTTTCTAGAATAACTAATAACCTTCTATTAACTAACAAAAACATAAACATTTTACTAAAATAATATTTGATTGTAAACCACCCATATCACCATCACCCATTGCGAGCAGAAACCAGAAGCCAGTTTTGCATACTATCTCAAATTTCTATACCAATTGTTCGGCTGCCTTATTTATTATGTTATAAATGTTACGTTTATGTTAAAGAAATAAAGTTGTTGCTTTTCTTTATGATTTTTTTGCCATGTTTGCGTTGTAATTGTAAAATATGAAAATATTTATACGACAACATTGTGAATACACATCCTTTTACAAGTTTCTTTTGTAAGTTTGTCGACTTATACACGATGAAAATACGATTCAATAATGTTTCAAATAATTTGGCCAAGAAATATAAGCTTTTCCTTCCACTTTTTCAGTACCTCCTCGGTACAAGAACTTTATTATTTCAACCTCTGGGAAAAAATACAATACTTACCACTCAGTAATTTCTTTTACCGGGATCAAGTAACCGAGTACCTGATTGCCAAGTCTCAAAGGTTTCTCTTAAGAGTGTCAAAATAGTCATTAAGTGACACTTCTCAAAATAGAGAACATAATACCCGTTGTCAGTATTTTAGATTGAAAATTTTATACTCGAATGGCTTTTACTACCAAAAACACGATAGCTTTAATTTGCCTTGTTAACAAATCAAATTCTCAAAATTTTTTTTTCGGTTTTTAACCATCATCCATTAAAGTACAATATTAAAATTCATATTGCGGTGTGATTACTTAATAGTCCACAGATGCTACCACTGAATTCCAAAAAAAAAACAATTTAGTTTTAGAGTAAATGCCTGACAACGATTTGGCGCTTTATTTTGAAAAACACTGTGGTTCCTTATCTCGCATACATATACGTGTTAAAAAATAGCTACGTTTCAAACTGTCACATGCAATGGTCGTAGAATACTAAAACTTTTCAGGGTACCGGCTGTTAATTATTAGCTGCGTTTTGTTGACAGCATTGAGAACTATGACACCGCATAGGTATTGAAATTGTTCTATCCATCGAAAGTAATCAAACAATATGGCCGTTCACTATTTGACACCGCATCCACTACCACAATCCTACCGAGCACGTGCAGCCAATGCGTTGAATGCGGACTGTAAGTGAAGTGTGAATGCTTGTCAACAAAACACCCCTATAGTAAGTATTGAGTTACTAGACTTTAGTTTTTGTGGTAAATGTTATACGTTAAAATGTTAATTTCATTGTCCTGAACGTAATCGAACAAAATCTAATGATTTTGAGTTTCGAAGCATATATTTAACAAAATAAGGTACTTACATTGTTACACCAACTCATATTATCATAACTCTAGACAAAGTCAACCTTGAGCTGTAAAAGTTGTTTGTTTATTTGTCAATATTTGACAGATTCTACATATATCGCCCAGATAAAAAGATAACACTTAACTGTAACTCCTAATAGTGATTTTTGCGATAGCTGTCAAATGCTTTTATAAATAGATCTGACGCAATTAATAGTACCTACATAGTTCAATTTGATAGTAACTACTACAAAAACATTGCCCTTCTTTGGTTGGCGAGTCAGGTGGTAGATATTTCATTTATCATTCGGCATAAAACGAATTTAACCTAATCTTCACAGACAAAAAAAAAAAAGCGTTTATAATTATCAAATATCTCTATTCACATTCTAAAGTATTGGATCTAGGGTTACCAAATACGAAAATGAGATTCTCTAACAAAATTTCTAATTTTTTCAGTAAAATTCCTGACATTTTCGTGCAAGTATCTAGTTCTTTCCCTGTGTTAAAAGCGAAAAAGACTATTTCTTTTACGAATAGGTTCTTAACATTTCGGCTAGGTTACATTACCTGTGGTTTCGAAGAGCAACCTGCCATAACTTTTAGACCCTATGGATATATTTTTTCCCCGGAAAATGAAGAACAAATAATGTGTATAAGTTGCAATAGCCTTAAAAGTATTAAGTCTGTGTTACAAGTTGTAAAATCATGTGCATAGATCAAAAATCAAACAACTCATAATGTGTAGAGTTTCAAAACATTGTTATAAAAGAAGAATAGTTCCCGAAAGCAATATCAAGCTATAAAAAGTACGAAACTGGTTAAACGAAAACATTTTCAATTTTTCCCGTTTCCATAACTTTGCTTCTCATAAAAGCTCGTACACTCACATAAGAAGCAGTTATTACGCCTGAATGAAATATATAAAACATTGTTACTGTCATTATATATCGTATATAACTAGCCATGCCCCGCTGCGTGCCATCTGTTTACATAGATATACTTTCTGAATGTCTAGGCATAAAGTAAGTTATGTACAACTTAGTCTAGGTGTTGGTTTCGGGGTGTTAGGTCAAGGTGTAGATTTCTTCCCACTTGTTATTATTCATTTTCTCATTCACTATAATGAGCATGAGTCATAGAGCAACACAGCCTTGTTTGCTTGTATAGAGATGGTACAGACGCTCCACAGATGACAATAATAATTTCAATAAAATCAATCCGTCTTTCAGATGTTGAGTCGTTCAACGCCAGTATATGTGGCGTCCATTGAAGAACCTTTTCTTTTTCTCTTTCTTTCTATATGCTTGTTATTATATATGGATAATTGTATTTATATACTTAATATACATACTCGTATATGTATATGTATGCAAGTTTTTTTTGCCTCCATCTACATCATCACCATGTTTTATTTTGATCCACTACATACATACTTTCGACGGCTATTAAAATACATAAATAGAACATTCCACGCCGACGAAGTCGCGAGAAAAGCTAGGTGCTAAACATTGTACTGTAGTGTATCGTTGAGACGTTCTCAATTTTACCAAAGATAACAGCAGTCCACCAAGATTAGTAGGACCAATAATAAACTGGGCGGGTGTGTACTTACGTCTGTACCACAATCGGACGTAAACACGATACGTACGTACATGCCGGTAGTCACGTTCCCCTCTGCTCTGCTAATAGAAAAATTGCCTTGTCCTGATACAATGAGGTCAAGTTTAAGATTCGTAGAAGAGATTCGGTAACGTATCAGTATCTTTTAAGGTGTCGTGCCAAAATGAAAAAAGTCAATCCTTATGATAAAATGTATCACAGTATATATACATATATAATATATATTATTAAATATATATATCTATATATTTCAATCAATAAGTCAATTAGAATATGGCAGTACAATGTTGGGCACAGGCCTTTCCCAATCAACGCCACCACCCCCGGTTCTCCGCCTTTCTCACTTCCGTCTGCCTTTTTCGCATTTTATATAGGTGCGTTTTAATCATATCTTTAGTCGTAAAAGCGTTAGAAAATATATAAAGCTCGCTTCTTTGCTTCTTTAGGTACCAAGATTAGTGCGTTTTCTAGCCTTTAGCAATAATACCGCTGACCTGAAAGCTCGTCTTACTACAATTAGCTATGTAGTGACTGCGATCTGCCTAAGGCATTCGCCGTATACGGCCATACCGGATTGTATATTCTAAATTACGTCACTTCAGTTTATGAGGCAAAGTGCACGCAGTATTAACCTTCCTTAGTGGTTAAAAGACCGCAAATGTTGGTAGACAGTAACAGGAAGGTGTAGTCTGATTCAATTACGTTCAGTGTGGGTGTTACGTAATGATCTTCAATCTTGAACATCTTTTGTGTTCCTTGCTAATTAAACGCGCACGTAGGTACATATATGGCTCTGGTTTATAAACTAGAATGTCATGTACTTACTGTGTTTATTTAACAGAAAATAATCTATGTGACATTGAACTTTTCGCACTGATCTAGGCAAAAGGGTCTCTCGCTTAGCACGCTTAAAGATAACCTTAAGGTGGCTATCAAGGAGCTCAAGACATCGAAAGAGCTATGTGATAAAATACTGCAGAAACGAAATGCTGGAGAAGAGGCAATGTATATCAATAAAGTTAATACGGTTTTCAAAATCGAATTGGTCAATCTTCACTTTAAACATAAATATAAAAATTGGTTCGGTAGCAAGTACTGCACAAGCAACTTCTCCTGAGAATATTTTTTGCGTCTTTAAAAGAAAACAAACCGCTGAACCGATGTTACTCAAACTCTTTTCAGATCCAAGTCATGACGTGGCGTATTGATTGATATGGTCACGAGACAAATTGGTCCATTGGTTCTTTGGATATCGCGGAGCAAAAATAACTAACCTACATTGTGTGTATGCACACACACACACACACAGACACATCACTCTAAAAATGATGGCAAATGATTCTCCATGTCTCATAATGTATAGAAAACGCAAATTAAGCGATTTCGATTTTCAAACCTATTATTATAACTTCCCTCGAGATAAGTTAATAGTCGGATAGTTTGCAGTGTATTTTAATTAGGTCGTATACTGCTTGTATACTGTACAGCCAAGTTTACCCACGAACAAGCTTTGTGGTATATTGTAGAACTGTAAAAGATGAATTTTAACATACTAAACACTATTATTTTACATAGAAAGCGTAATTTTAAAACACATTGTAAGAAAAACCGTGATTTCGAAACAAGTAATCTTACAAAATAAAAAAAATATTCTACGGCGAAATTTTTTTGGGAGCCGAGTAAACCATTTTAATAAGGTACCTTATGGTTTACCTATGGTTTTCTCTTGTAAATATTTAATGGCTGATTCTAAAAACAAATGTAGTAGACGAAATCTTAATAGTGTTTTTCACTTTCACAGCTTGCGAGCTTTTTACAGCCCGACCGACAATATGTGAACTGGAAAAAAGCGAAATTTGAAACGTCAAAATTTCAAGTTTGTAACGCTTACGCACAATAAAATAAACTAGCTAGCTAACTAGCGTTATTTTAACATAGTAGTTGTGATATATACCTCTATTAGCATGTACCCAATTAAAAAAAAACTTAAAATCATCATATAAGTATATTACATCACACTATTATAATTATATATTATCACGTTCTTAACTAAACTTATCACCGTTTAATAGTCACATCTTTTGATTTTAACTCACAGGTATATTCCAGATAAAATACAAAGCGAATTAAAATACGAATGAATTAATGTTTTTTGACATTCACTCTTTTATTATTCCTTGTGATTTGTTTATTCTATTGTTAGCCACAAACATTATTCACTCTCCAAATTGATTCACTGAAATCTTATTCCGTGATATAACAATACGTCACGTTGATAACGAGCTCTCCTTCAGTTACCTACATTACTCGGTGATAGGCTAGCAAAGAAAGACGGATTACTTCGTGTCGAAGATATTTTTCCACATACGCTACCAGATAATGAACTTTTACCTTTTTTTGTTTCATTGAACTTTACAAAGTCTGTCTTTATTATATAGATATCTTATTGTTGATATATGTTATTTGTTTTTAAGGATTTACATAACAAATATCAAATTAGTAGGTAAGTAGGTTTACGATTTTAGCAATTGTAAGAGATGTGTTAGACTTTTGCATTGTTATGTAATGATGAAATAAGGAAATAGAGTAGTTACCTAGAGAGAAAATAAACTCATTACAAACAATAAAAGAAGTAGATGTCTACGGATATTTGTAATCACGTAACTAGGTGATTAAAGTAGTTAAAAGGCTACAGTACCTAAATTACATTTTTTTGGCAACGATTTATTTGGACTTGCTCAGTAGATGCAACTAAAATTAGATGGACGTGTTCTACGGTATTAAAGACGAAACTGACAAACGTGAAAACATATATAATGTTTATTTGTTCAATTTTAACGCCTTTTCAAACTGTTTGGCAAAGATATCTTCAAAGTTTTACGCCCTATTTGACTTTGGCAAAGCATAATGATAGTTACTTCAACCCTTACAAAAAAGGTTATAAACTATAATTTTTTTTTTTTGTATTTCTATGTCAACATCAGTGAGGAAAGATATTACTGGCAAGTCAAACTGGCTCTTGAGTATCTTATACCTTTAAACGAGCCATTCTTGTATATATGTATATATATAATGTGAATCTCGGAAACGGCTCCAAAAATTTTCATGAAATTCAGTATGCAGGGTTTCAGGGGCGATAGATCGATCTAGCTAGGTTTCATTTTTAGAAAACGTCGTTTAATCCGTATTTTCAGGCAATGATAAACTAAAAAAAAATACCTCTCCTTGACATCTATTGGCGAGTATTAATACTATTATTTTTACTGACACAGCAAAACTAAAGCTACTTGACAATAGATGGCGTTGTTAAAAAAAACCCAGCAAAGCTCGGTCCTCCAGGTTCTATATTACTTTTAATATAGTGTTTATAGTACGGACGTAAAATTATATTTTTTGTTTATTTACACTTATAACCTCGACAAGTCAATAAACGCGTTGATCAAAGAAAATATGAAATAAACATAAATGTAAAAAAAGCTGAATGCAAACTCTGTCAAACAAAAACTAGAAACTAGGTTAAATAAATAAACAATAGAATGAACCGCAAAGGAACTGAGCTAATAGAGATTTCTCAAGTACTCTTTCTTCCTTCCCAGCCTTCATACGTCCCTTTACCACGGTTAGGGTACGGCCTACCTTGCGCGAGGGTGATTTGTTTTCTGTCGATGGTTTCCTTCACCGAAAATTCAATCGCTTCAACAAACACAACACTTAAGAAATTAAGAAAAAGATTCATTAGAACCGGCTGGACTCGAACCTCCGCCACTCAGAACGAAAGGCAGACAGCGAAGCCACCGCAGTCTGAAGTCCTCCATGGATATAGATTTTCATATATTACTTTTTTAATGATATTTGTGTTACTTATTTACTTAAGAAGGTTTCCGACACCTACTAGCGCCGCCAATTGATATTTTTATTTATCTCTTTGTGCAAAGCTAATTTCAAAAATGTGTTTCTACAGAAATATGTTAATGATTATAAGCTCTGATTCTGCAAAATTCATCCCCTGAGGGAGTAAAAAAGGAGTTGTAAGTTTGTATGGAAATCCGTTATTTTTTAAAACTTATTGCATAAAAATGTTTCCAAAATTGGTATTCGGTCAAGTTTTAAATTAAAATTGAGGTGTTTTACTGTATTCGAAAAATGTTCCCGTAGACCCCTCTACTTCAATGAGGGTTGGAAGTTTGTATGGAAAACCATCATTTTTGAAGCTTAATGCATAAAAATGGAATATGCCTTTGAAAATAAAGATTGACATGTTTCACCATTTTCATCCCGCCTACTTGTTTAATTCACTTCAAAAACACGCGAACAATCATCAAACAAAGTAACATCCATTTTTATAGATATTAATGTAGGTGCTCATCAATTCAATAAGCCTAATCAAAAAATTTAAATGTTGACAATATAATATATCGCCGAGTGCCAGAGTAATTAGGCACAAGGCTACGATATGATGAATAATATAGTAACGAATAATCAAGCCACTTTATTTGACAGTCAAGACGGCGAGTAAGGGCTAAATGCTAAATTTTGTAATACTAACTATTTTTAAGTAAATATGTATAATAATAGTAGTTTGTGTATTAGGGGGGGTAAGGATAAAATTACTAACGAGAGGCTATTTAAAATACTAAGGCCGTTTGGTAATTTCCATACCGCTCGTGTTACACACAATATTTTTCATCATAAGGTGAATAAATAAATAAACTCGCCAAAACCCAATTAAAATGCTGGGAATAGAAGTAGAGACAACAACGCCATCGCCAGATAGCAGATATCTAGTATCTAAAGAATTAATATATTGAATTAATATGTTTATGAATTTTAATTTATTTATTGATTTATACATACTTGATAGAATAGCTGCGTCATTACCGCCCGTAAGTTTTATATGAACGCGCGCTTCGCTTTGAGAAAAGTAAAATTTACAAAGAAACAGCCCGTGGGAGGAATTAAGGTCTTAGCACCCGCTTTGTCTGCACGAATGGACAAAACATCATTACACAATGTCATATTCTTCACTAAAACATACATTCTATAGTTTATGGGTAAGTAATCAATACCGAAATCATGTCTTGAAACTAAATTTGTTGTAAAAAATAAAAATATTTACAATTTTATAGTCACATTTTTAGGGTTCCGTACCCTATGGACCCCTACTACTATCTTGTAGACCGAAATAGGTAGTGGCCTGAAATTTCACAGAATATGTGTTAGAATAGCTGATTACCTTACAAGCCTTAAACTTGCATTGATTATTGTGTGAGCTCTAAAGTATCACAACAAATAATAAAACCCGGCTAAGCGTAAAACGGGCTCGAGCAATTACCATTTTAAATTACCGTATCAGCGCCATCAGGCGAAAATAGACTAGGTTATTAGGAGAAACAGTTACACATTCGTTTATTGGGAACGATATTCAAAGTTAAAAAACGTCGGGCTAGAGTAGTTATTGCATGGGTAACCGCTCAGCTGCACACATTTTGTTTTTGTTTGTGTTCGTAAATTATGTAAACGGTGGTACGGAAACTCACGAAGCGCTAGTCCGAGTCACACTTACCCGATTTTTAATTTTTTATTTTTCGCTATACAGTTAAGGTAATGCACATGCAAGTACGAATTTAATTGAATTTACTTGACTTCAATTTTAACCAAGTGCAACAATCGCTTTAAAAAATTTGCATAGGTGTTAAAACAAGTCCTTCTCATATTATTTACTCAATAAAAGAAAGATAATGAACTGATACGTTAAAACATAAATATTGTATCGTAATTTTTGATTTTTAATTTTCTATTTTTTGCTACAAAGTTAAGGTAATGCACATGCAAGTACAAATTTAAATGATTTTACTTGACTTTAATTATAACCAAGTGCTATACTCGCTTTAAAACTTTGCATAGGTGTAAACAAGTCCTTCTCATATTATTTACTTAATAAAAAATATGATAATAAACTGATACGTTAATACATTAATATTTTATCAGAATTTTCTCTCTCAGCAGAAGTGCTAAAATATGGTTTTGCATTAAATTTGCATAAAATGACGTAGGTGTTTATGTACCAATACGGTTTTATTGTATCCAAACCTTAAGAGCGCTTAAACAAAATCCGAATTTTTTTTTTGTGTTCTTGTTGGTTTTCCGTTGTTGATTACTATTCATCTATTGCAATAACTAATATATATTATTCATATATTTCAAAAAAGTCTTTAATTTAGCAAGCAAAACAAATTTTTTGAAAATTGGGTAAAAAAACATTAAAAATAATAGGCACCTAGTAATTGCTTCCCGCCATGAAATCATAAAACTAAATTATTTAAAAAATCTAATTAATAAGAAGTTTAAACAATAAAAATCGGCTAAGTGCGAGTCGAACTGACGCACGAAGGGTTCCGTACCATTGTCTATAAAAACGGCAAAAAATCACGTTTGTTGTGTAGTAATAAAACCAACAACAACAAACAAAAATATATAACTAAATATTCTGTGAATATTTCAAGCGCCTAACTGTTGCCGTTATCAACATCGAGCAAAAAAATCACGTTTGTTGTATGGGAGCCCCCGTAAATATTTATTTTATTCTGTTTTTTAGTATTTGTTGTTATAGCTGCAACAGAAATACATCTTCTGTAAAAATTTCAACTATCTATCACGGTTCATGAGATACAGCCTGGTGACGGATGGACGGACGAACAGTGGAGTAATCGGGTCCCGTTTTCCACCCTTTGGGTACGGAACCCTAAAAAATACCACATGTATCTACATAAATGAACTTCTGTGACGCAGTTTCACAAAAAGAGGTGACGCTGCTTGTCAACTTCTACATACATACTTTTAAGGATAGTTCAGCCTATGCCGGCCGTTTGAGCGGCTTGAACGCAGAGGAAACTTAGGTTTAGTCTTGCCATGCTCAAAACGTCTAAGCCCTCTTAAGTAGTTAATTTAAATAAACCGTGAAAAAAATGCTGGCTGATCATTATGAATTAATGATTTCGTAATGTACGGACATCGACAGAGAAAATATTTTGTTACAACATTTGTTTGTACGCTTTGTTTGTAATATATATCTATAACAACTTAAGGGTTTAATAACGATACTATTTCCATTTCTTTATTTTCTCGATGACAGTTCTAATTTAATAGTTGTAGTGTTGTGACCAAATAAGTAATGATATCGATCGCATATATTTATTATGTTTTGAACTAAGACAAATACAACAAAAAAAATCAAATATATTTTTTCAAGGTGGGAACACTCAATGGCTCACCGCCATGTTGTGTTTGTTTTAATCGGTATCCTTTTTATATGTATCTGAAAAAACTTTTTTTTTTATTCCTCAAGACAATGCTATGTTGGTGCAAGAACTATTGTGATATTGACACTAAATTTATCAATCCAACGTAAATGGGAATGCATCTCTAACGGGAACTCAATACCTAACCTATTAAATTCGAACACCTATTTAATAACACTACTCGTTTTGATAAACATTAAAACAAGTTATAATTAGAAACAAGTTATTTTTGTTACCTTTTTATCTTCGACATAATCGTAAATGTCTACGAACAATCAGAAAACTCAACAAAACAATTTAATCTACGTAAATTAACTGTACAAACACAATACATCATTACAGTTAAAACAAACGTCCATTTTATTGTGTTCCCAAACACTATTTTTAACTTGAGTATGATGATGAACTATATGACGCTCATAAGCCTACATGCTGTATAACATCCATTACATACCCCTGGTATACCTGATATTAATCATTCTGGTATTCTGTTTACATTACTTTTTTTGGTCGAGAAATAAATTAACGTCTTTTCAAGGGTTAATATACGAATAAAATAAATACGATACGTTTTTATTTATTGCACAAAGAACATTTAAAGGTTCATCGTGCTCCTTTTGGAATATATTATGCTAGGAGCCCGTTCACTGTACAGATTTTATGGAGGACTAGATTTATTACCTATTTACATTTTCAGAAGTGAACACAATAAATGAATAAAGACACATATGGCATAAAAACTTTTTACGAAGCAATTATATCGTTTGTTATGCACCTAACAAACATAACTAACCATATATCTTTATATAAGAAAAGGTCTATAATAATTGAGAATAAAATTTAGAATTCTGGATAAAAAGGATTTCAAACAAGCGATAGCAAAGGGTTTGTTTAATACTAAAGAAACTATAACTGCAGGGCAAAATATCCAGGGAAATAGTTTTCAGTTCTTTGGCTCAAAATTTCTAGAACATATGGCTTACTTTGGGTTAAGGGTTCTTTATTTTTTAAAAAGAATTACAGAATTCACTTACTGAAAAATACTTAAAATATGACCTTAATGTCAATGATTACTTATGCTATTCTGGCCTGAAAGGTTATTTTCATGAACACGTTATGTTTCATTTTAAGCTATAATATACATTTCTTACAGATTATAAGATGAATAACTATATTACTTAAGGAATTTATACCACAATGTTGTCATGAAATTTTTTTTGTGTTCTTGTTGGTTTTCCGTTGTTGATTACTATTCATCTATTGCAATAACTGATATATATTATTCATATATTTCAAAAAAGTCTTTAATTCAGCAAGCAAAACAAATTTTTGAAAATTGGGTAAAAAATCATTAAAAATAATAGGCACCTAGTAATTGCTTTCCGCCATGAAATCATAAAACTAAATTATTTAAAAAAATTAATTAATAAGAAGTTTAAACAATAAAAATCTAATTAATAAGAAGTTTAAAGAATAAAAATCGGCTAAGTGCGAGTCGAACTCGCGCACAACGGGTTCCGTACCATTGTCTATAAAAATGGCAAAAAATCACACACAATCAATTTATACCACAATGTTGTCATGAAACTTTGCATTTTTAGGGTTCCGTACTTCGAAAGGAAAAAACGGAACCCTTATATCACTTCGCTGTCCGTCCGTCTGTCTGTCAAGACCCTTTTTCTCAGGAACGTGTGGAGGTATCAAGCTAAAATTTATATTAAATACTCAGTTTTACTATCCCTTGGAGCTTTAAAAAAATCAAACTTCTAATCCAACGCAGTCAAAAGAAACAGCCGTTTATGCCGCAAATTTTCGAAACTTGCAAGGACATCAAAACCTACAGAATACTTCCCGTGAACTCAGAATCTTGAAATTTGTTACAAAGCAACGTCTAAGAGCACAGATAAAGGAAAAATTGCGAAAACCGTAAATTTTTAGTTACATCATATAATAAAAAAAAATTTAATAAGTTTAAAAAAACAAAAATAAATAATAAGTTTGCACGGAACCCTCGGTGCGCGAGCCAGACTCGCACTTGGCTGGTTTTATTTTTTGTATTAAATTTAGCGCTTTTACTAATTCATAAATTCTAGACACATATTCTGGGCTACGAATATTCTAGACATTTAGTAGTAGGTAGATAGGTTCATACTACAATTAAGTCAATTAGATATGACTATTAAGGGTAGTAAAAACTAGATCCATATTAGCGCAACCCTGACGTAAACTAGATTACTAATAAAAATAGATGTCTACTCATAAAATGACGTCTTGTATTTGTTACGCTATATGAAAGTTCCTATTATCGTTTCTTTATTATGGTAATTTAATTAGTACTGATACTTCCTACAGGACTTTTTTTCCTTGTATGAATACCGCAAATTTTTTGGATGAAAAACCCTGGTTTTACTGGATTTTTCGTAAAAATCAAAGGTTTAATTTTATTATTGTGGTTATGATGAAGTGGCAGTACAACGTCACAGGTTCTTTAGTAAAAGCAAGGATGGCTTAGCATGCGTGAGTAGTGCAGCTACACTCAACTTATTAAGAAATTCATTAAATTATTATACATCATTGTTATCAAAAAATTATTTTTTCTGAGGGTTTAAAGCACTTTCACGGCTTTGCTTTAGCTAAGTTGTAAACTAATAGCACTTAAAACTTAAAAGTTTTTTTGCCAAAACAAAAAAAAATGAAAAGGGGTCATTTTAGGTTTTTTTTATCGAACAAAAGTTGATTAATCGTGTTTTTGCGTTTTTTAGGACTTGAACCATATCCCGAAGAACACAGTCATAAAATTTTTGTTGGATCTACTCAGCGGATCCAGAGACTACTTTGCCAAAAAAAAAAAATTTAGGTAGTATAGCCCCTTAAGTTAACTAAGTATTTTTCTAGAACAGCATAAAGGTCGAACTCGCATACCTACTTATAGTACAGTACCTGATTATTTACAGTACAAGAGTATTAAAGAAAAAGGAAATAAGAAAGGTAATGAAACTCACTCAAGATCTTAATCATGATTTGCATGACCATGTAATGTCAATGCAAAAAGACGAAGCATTAAGATTATCATTCTACTTTCGGATAGTAAGGAAAAACAGGAAATACTTGAAATCCGACGTGCTTTGCGGTTTCATGAGCACTCTGGCAGTTATTAGGGTCCCGTAGCCAAGTGCCATAAACAGAAACATTGCGTCCGTCCGTATCTCACAGCCTTTGAGTTTCGTCATCTTTGCATTGATTCTGATGAAATTTCACAGAATATGTCTTTTGTAAACCGTTGTAAAGTTTTATAATGAAATTAAGACAAAGAAAGGCATTAAGTTTTTATTGATTTGAGGGATGAGTTTTTTTTTCTGTATCTTATTTTTAGTATGTATTTATTTGTTTTTTATTTATTTATGTATTTGTTTTTTTTAATATTCCTCTAATGTTGCAAAATTTGTGTTCTCCCTCCCTCTTACTTTTTTATCGCATGTCCTACAAATCGAAAAAAGCGCGGTAATATATACAGGGTAGAAAAGAAAGGCCGTGCCTGGAGGAAAAATACTGTAAATATTGATGTTGGCAAATTTAACTTCAAGAAAACACTATGTTATTTTCTTGAATTTAAAGATTTTTGGATATACCATATGTTCAAGCCGAGAATCGAACCTGAGTAATATGTAAAAAAACATTCTGTACTTTATGATCATTTTCTTTTAAATGACATAGCAACTTAAATTTAAAATAAACCTAAAAGATAAAAAGTATTTATTCCCTTTTAACTTTTCAGTTTTTTAACTGACTTTGAAAAAAAAACATTCTCAATCCGAATGTTTGTATTTTTTTTTATGTATGTTCAGGCATAAATCCGTCTTATATACATAGACGGATCTTCAAAATTCTTTTTTTAATTAAATGGGTATACTTCAGAAGCCTTATATTTTTTTGTTGATGTTGTTGATGATTCTATTAAATTTTGTTACGTGTACGATGCTTTCAGTGTACGAGAAAAAAAAGGAATTTGTCACTCAAAAGTAAAACATAAAAACATATGTACAAAAAAAAAACAACTGGCTTCAAAAAGATGCACTAAAAAGATAAAAATAATTATTAATTTCCAAAAATCTGATCTGAATTACAGTTTGCAGTTGGTGTCTTTGTACCTAAAGTTTATATAACAGACTTCATTTTTCGCCGACCCGTGTTCGGTGCGAATGTGTGCGTATGTTCAGATCACACCTGTTGCTGTTGCGCGATGAATCGAAACATTATGAACTTTTTTGTTCTCTGATTAATTTGTAAGCTCCGATATCCTTTGTGAGTGTTCACTGACGTCAAAGTAGTGGTGAGAATACCGTCATGAGTAATACCTTAAATTTTAAGTACTTTCCTGAATTTGGTATTTTTAATCGATTTACCTCTTTTAGAAATACTATACCTATCGCCTGAGGCTTTTTTCACCTTCAATTCGGACCCGTTTCAAGATAATAAGACGACGAAAACCAATTCCATACCTGTTGTAATTTCCCAAAAGCCTATAGTGCAAACCTACTATGTAGTTCTCTATGAAATAAATAATCAAATATTCTTTCCCCCTATCTTTTTTGTATTATGTTGTAAATCAAGGTTTTATTTATTATAATTTTTTATAACAAAAGCAATCGCAATACAATCTAAAAAATACTATATTTTTTTTATTTTCAAAAATATGAAGGGTGGATTTATTATTTATTAACAAAAATTCAAGAAAATTGATATTTTCAACGTGCAGTCACGTGCAAGCGCCTGTCGTACGTGGAACTGTGTCTGTTTGTACGCTTCATTAGTGTAATATGTCTTGTACACCGTTCGAAACGACAGGCTTTTGCTAGGGTATGCCATAGCCTTAACAGGAATTTTTAATAATAAAATTGTTATTAAAGTTAATCTTAAAACATTCAGTAAAATAGATTTTACTTAATTATTTAGATAAAAACAATTTTCAATTATTTTTTATTTAATTAGAAACTTAAGCCCATAACCGAATTAAGCGCGGGCGGAGCCACTGCAAAAATTGAGTATAATTAAGTATAAAAATATTTTTTTTGGAATGCCAAAAGGGAGCTTATTACGAAAAGTCCCGAGCATTCCACACTCTAGAGAGAAAAAAGTGAAGTAACTCGTATGCATATTACGACAATTCACTAGTCTTGGTGTAGGTACTCGAAACTGTTCGCAATTAGCTCCAAGGTGACCTGTATTTTGCACCATTTCATTTGTTACCAAAACTAGTTTTGCATAATCGTTAAGGACAACACAATTTTACACATAAATAAACATCTTCGTGTTTTACACTCATTATATTATCATGTTATAAAATTCCCCTACCTGAGCTGGATATGTAGCAAACAAACAAGTATGTAGACTTTTCTGCTCCACATTTTTCAAGAGTAGGTTAATTGAAAGTTGCTGATTGATGAGGCGCCATCTCATATACCAAGTGGCAAGTATATACATACATACTGTAACGGTGTTCCAAGACAGTTTTTTTTCTGTGAAATGAAGTGATTCATTCCTTGGAATAGTATGTTATAAGAAAATTGTAATGATCCAATCAACTTTTTAGACTCATTTCTTTGTCTCTTTTGTTGGAAACTTTCCAGGGTTTCTATTTTAATTGAATATTTTTTTTTGTTTTTATTTAAAAATAATTTCGCGAAATTGCAAGATTTTCTTGTAAGTTTAGGTAATTTTGCTCGGCGCTAACAGTTTCTTAGGAAAAAGAGTGGGTATTCTTATTTGGTTATGTTTCCCTATCAAAGTTATTCACAATCACATTATTGTTATACCTAATAAAGAGTGACCTCTTTACCATATTTGTATCTAATACAAATATTAAAAAAACCAAAAGCTGTGCTGAAAGTTTAATATCAAACAAACTAAAGCTTTTTGTGCTAAATCATTAAAAAAAAAATTAAGAATCGAAAGAAATGAAAGCGTATTTCTAAACCTACTAACAATATCCTAACCTAACTTACCGCACTTAGATGCAATTCAAAACATGTCATTCATAAATAAAATCCACTGAAAACAATAAAATAAGTATTACTTACACACAACTTGTCTCATATATAACTGCATATCGCAACTCTGACTTCACCATTTTTTTTTCTTACAAAAACATGTGTCATGCCAGTGTAAAAAATGACCTAGTTGCTAAATCAATACAGCTGGAAATACCTATGTTTAAAAAGTCGTGACAATGTACGGTTCAACTGGTTTAAACATAACTAGGTTCGATAAACAATTTATTATTAGAACTGTGTTTAAAGTCATCGTGTTTAACAAAAGAACGACTAATAATAGATTCAGTCTACGATGCGAAATCACTGTTCCGTAAAATGATCGGATAGTTTATACTTGTCACGGAACATTCACTCATTCAAACATGCACTAAAAAATGCCCTTAAGTACTACGCGACAGAAAACATGAGTAAAAACAAGGATGACGCGATATTTAACTAAGCGTGCGTGAGTAGTGCAGCTGCATCTCAACTCACTGAGTATATAACTTCATAGTTTTATAATACATCATTGTTAGGGTTTAAAACATTTTCTCGGCTATGCTTAAGCATAGTTTGATTTTGAGTTTTGATTTCTTTGCCAAAATTAAAAAAATAAACAGAGAAAGATTAGGATTTTTTTTATTCGTGTTTAAGTTCTTCAGGGTTTGAACCATATCCCGTAGAACACAGTTATGAAATTTAAGTCGGATCTGCTGGGCGGATGCGGAAAAACCGTTGCTAAAAAAAATTAAATTTAGGTAGTATAGCCTCATAAGAGCGACTTCAACGCTGAGCTTCACATACAAACGTAATTCACATACAATTTCTGATCGGAATTGATACATCCAATGACGTTTTTAATGTTATTTTGATCTACAATACACGCTTACTGTCTTTCTGTGCACGTTTTTATCTGGAGGAACGGAAAAGGACATAGAATACTTTTTGACTTGATCCAGACTCAAGACAAACACAAATATTAATCGCATTAACGTTTGTCCTGTGCGGGAATTGAACCTACGCCCCCCTTGGTCCAGCAGGCAGCTGAGCCACGAAGATTTTAATTAGAATTCACCATAAAATACTAGCTATTGACCGAGACTTCTATAACCATAACTCAAAATACTAGACGAGCAGAGCCGCGGGCAGAAGCCATTGGCTACCTTAAATTTACAAAACCTAAAAGTTTTAGTAACGCTTACTAGGAACTACAGTCCGTAGGTCATACACAAAGGGTTGGTAAAACCATACCATTGTTAAGACGCGATTAATACCAACACGCTACTTTGGACATATGTTTTCGGAACTCATACCAAAAATGGGTGACAATGGCGTACTATGTACCTACGTAGTCATGATCGTTTGTCAGTGTGTCAATAGAACATCATTCACAGCTAAATTTATAATTACTCGAATGTCGATACGAATTAATAATAATATAATAATAAATATTTTTGAACATTAAACACCGTCTAGCCCAAAGTAAGCAAAGCTTGTGTTATGGATACCAGACAACGGATACAAATACAAAAATATTCCTTTTTTTTTGTAAGTAGGTATATACATACACATATATACACCAAGACTCAAGACAAACACAAATGTTTATATCTTTTCTATATATATACACCACCCAGCCTACACTGCTAAGGATAGAAATTTGTAATTTAGAGAATATGTTTGTTATATATTGAAGGCGTCGTTAAAGAACGGGTTTTGCAAAATTAGACTCCTTCTTCGTTTCGGTTGGAAGTTTGTATAAAAACTCTCATATTTAAGTCAAATATATGAAACTTAGTATTTTACCTTTTGAGTAAAAGTCAAGATAGATATATTTCACTGTTTTTGGAAAATCATCCCACAGGAGGTAACATAGGGGATGAAACTGTTTTAGTGAAATTTTAAATTTATGTAAATGTTCTACAACAAAATTTATAAAACGTGTTTTTCTGGGAATTTTGAAATTAAACCCCTTAAAAGGTAAAAAGGGATGAAAAAGTTTGTTAGGTAAATAATATTTGTATGCTTAAATTTACTTGAAACTCAGTACTTAATCTCTTACAAACTAAATAAAACACCTATTTAGATACAGATAACAATGGATTACCTTAAGGAAAGAAAGGGTGTAGCAAAACTTAAACAGGAAATAATATTTTTATGTTTAAATTAATTTAGAGTTCAGTGTAAAGCTTTCTTAACAGTAAAGTTAGTATTTTTATTAGGGGAGAAAGGGGATGAGAATATTTATTCAGGATATAATATTTCTATTACCAGTTCATTAAAATTTGATATTTATATTCTCAACACAATCAATAAAAGACGTAAAAGGGGATAGCACATTTTTACACGGGAAATAATATTTTAGAGTCAAATTTACTTGTAATTCTTCAACACAATTAAAAGAACCAACCAAGTGCAAGTCTGGTGGTCTGGCGCACTGAGGGCTCAGTACACTTATTATATGTAGATAGTTTTTGCATCATAAGATCAAGTCTCACAGGTTTATTCCTTAATTTATAAGTTTTTAGACTAAATTTTAAACCTGTGATTAATTAAGTTTTAAAAAAATATTTGTGATGTAACATCTTGCTTTTTGCCAAATTTCATGATTTTAAGTCAACGGGAAGTACCCCATAAGTTGTGATTTGTTTGTGTCACAATATGGGACAAAAATGACCGTATATTTGGCATATTTTTAGGGTTCCGTAGCCAAGTGGCAAAAAAGGAACCCTTATAGATTCGTCATGTCTGTCTGTCTGTCCGTCCGTATGTCACAGCCGGTTTTTTCCGAAACTATAAGGACATTGAAACTTGGTAAGAAGATGTATTGTGAACCGCATTAAGATTTTCACACAAAAATAGAAAAAAAACAATAAATTCTGGGGTTCCCCATACTTAGAACTGAAACTCAAAAATTTTTTTTCAATCAAACCCATATGTGTGGGGTACATCGATAGGTCTCCAAAAATGATATTGAGGTGTCTAATATCATTTTTTTCTAAACTGAATAGTTTGCGCAAGAGACACTTCCAAAGTGGTAAAATGTTTGTCCCTCCCCCTGTAACTTCTAAAATAAGAGAATGATAAAACTAAAAAAAAATATATGATGTACATTACCATGCAAACTTTCACCGAAAATTGGTTTGAACGAGATCTAGTAAGTAGTTTTTTTTTAATACGTCATAAATCGTAAACCGCAATTTACCTTTCATTCAATCAACTCAAATATATATTTTTTTTGTGTTTGTAGAATACGTAAATGGTGGTACGGAATTTGCCCTATATCTGTAATCAACCTCGCTACGTATTAAATTTCATGATTCTAGAAAAACGGGACGTACCCCATAGGTTTTGATTTGTTTGTAAATGTAAAAATATGCGACAAAAATAGCCATATTTCGGTCATATTTCTTTATTGAGTTCACTTAGACGCTTGATTTATGTACAGCTAGACCTGTCCTCTGGGCCACAGACGTTAGTATTTGATATTAATTCCAACTTGATTTCTTCACACGTTACTAAGAAAAATGGTCTTGACAGACAGGGAGACAGGCAGACAGACGGACATCAAAGTAATCCTACAAGGGTTCCTTTTTTTATTTGATGTACGGAACCCTAAAATTTGTTAATTACACACTTTAATTGTATGATTTTCCTATTACGACGGGTATACATATAAACAGTAACTAATGGAAAGGGCGTCGCAAAATTTGTACTGGAAATCATATTTTTATGTTAGTTTATTTTTCAATATAAACCAGAAAATAAAACACGTATTTCAGGGTTTCTCTTAATTTAGACCCTAATGGACGAAAGGGGGTGAGAAAGTTTGTATGGGAAAAATATTTTGAAGTAAAACTTGTTACTGGGTATATTTACATGCTTCTTAACATACTTACTTAACAAAACATGGGTTTCGGGTTAGCTGAAAATTCAACTCCTAGGGGAGAAAGGGGAAAGGAAAGTTTGTTATTATATTTTGTTAATGTTTAAATTTCGTAAACATCCTCGGTATACATGCTCTTTCAATACAATTAATGCAAATGTTTACAGGT
Organism: Apoda limacodes; assembly: GCA_946406115.1. NCBI lineage: Eukaryota > Metazoa > Arthropoda > Insecta > Lepidoptera > Limacodidae > Apoda > Apoda limacodes. The sequence goes on from OX291544.1 coordinate 17,716,205, forward strand.
AAAAATTTGACCCCAAAAAGGGGAAAAATTGGATGGTAAAATTTGTTAGGTGTGCAATCAATTTACTTGGAATATCACGTTCCTATATAATTCTCAACACACTTAATAAACTATGCGTTTCGAGTTTTCTAGAAATTCAACCAGTAAGTAGAAAAAGAGGGAGTTTTGAGTTGGAAATAACATTTTTATGGTTAAATTTATTTAAAGCTTCGTATGTATGCTGTTAATGCAAAATGTGTTATAAGGTTTTTTAAAAATCAAACCCTAAAGAAAGCGGGTGGCAAAGTTTGTGTGGAAAAGTACTGACAAACCAGCACTGAGTCCAAATTGCTACGTTTAGAAATTTCAAATTTGGGAAAGGAGATGAAAATGATTATATTGTAGACATCGTTAAATTTTTTTTTAATCCCCTAAAGATGTGAACCACGCTGATATGTGTAAGCAATAACTAGACGTTCAAGCATTTACCATTTTTTTTCACACGAGGCAAAAAAGAGAAGGCTTTTAAATCAACTTTATATGGAATTTTTCATAGAGAGTGATTTATAAGGATACAAAAGGGATTTTTCAAAATTTACCCCTAACAGCGTGAAAGAGTGTAGTAAATTTTGTATTAATTGTTTTATGCTCACATTACTCAGAAATATTAATTCTGTAAAGGGGTTAATTTTATTGTAGGTTTTGTCGGTACTTTGAAGTTCAAACTTTGACAAATGACTTTAATTAAAATTATCCAAACAACCAAGTTCGTAAATTAAATAACACTGACTATATCCATGTCTTTTATACCAATTAAAGATATGGATTCTAATGTATCTGTATTTTTTATAACATAATATATTCTATGCAACATTTGCGTCATAGAATATGTCGATAAATAAAGTTGAAAAATACGGAAGAAATATCTGATAAGAATTTTATTATTATCAAACCCATATCGTGAGAAGCGTTGTCTCACTATCCTTTATTTATTATCATTATATCCTTTATCCTTTTTTTCTTACTTGTCTTATTTGTTGACTTAAAATCGAGAAAACTATGATTTTGCCTAAAAATATGACGAAGAACAGAGAGTTGGAACTATTTTCTACTTGACTGCTAATCTTGTTTAAGCCTAAATCATAGTTTTCTTGATCTTAAGTTAATAAAAAAGGACAAGTAAGTAATAACATACTTTCCTGCCTACCTACTACCTCTGTAATTTCTGGTAGTTTTAAAATCATTAAGATTAGTGGTTGATTATGTATATTTTACAGAAAAAATTATATATGTTTTTCAAACAATTTTTTGTTTACATTATGAAGTATTTTGAAGTATAAAGTATTTAAAAAAACAGTAGGCCCTAAGGCGGACGGCATTCATATTTCTTTAGCTTTGCTCAAACATAAGTTGGCTGTACCGAGACTTGCTTGCTGTAAATGAACAGTTTTCTGTCAATTAAAAATTCCAAATATTATGTACTTATTAAATTTGTGCAATATGTTACCTATATTGCATAAAGTTTATGTGTGTCGTATATTTTTAATAATTTGTTAATAACGGTTTAATTATAATTCACAAGTCTTTACCCGCAGCTTCGCCTGCAAAGAATTCATTCATCACCATGGGATACTTACGATTTTCTACGATACGATTTTTTGATGAGTTGGGACAATATAGTTATTTGTTATACAAAGCTGCGAAGTTGTTTAGCGCGAATACCAATATTGAATACCGCTGTTAAAATGAAACCCACGAGCGAATTTTTTTTTCTGACTGACTATGCAGTTGGCTGCTGCAGCCATTACTGCTTCACCGGGCTTTTTGGGGTTAGAATCTGAAGGACCTCAGCAAATATATCGCCCAACGTTCAAGAGTTTCCCGCGGGGGGAGCCTCGGCTTGGGTTTTTTCTTTTTTTTTTTTCTACTTTACAAAAGCATGTTATTCATTGTCACTCTAGCTACACCTGTACCTAAAATCAAGTCACTTGGATGCTCCGTTACGGCATTAATAAATTTTCCCCCACGGAAAATCGTTCCCATGGGAACTGTCCTTTGGGATAAAAATCTTAGTAACATTATAAACGCGAAAGTTTGTAAGTATGGATGTTTGTTACACAATAACGCTTCAGCCACTGAACGGATCGGGATGAAACTTGGCACACTTATAGATTAATTAGGTCCTGCAATAACACATTTATAACCGGGCCGTCAACTATTCCTTTGCTAAAATCAGATTACATCGTTCCTATGTTCAAGCGTGATGACGAGGGCCTTGCAACACTTGCGGAACAACTATTCCCGTGGTAACTGTTAATCGAGATTTTTTCTACTTTATCCACTTTTGTTCTTCCAGCTATATTTTTGACAAAAATGAAGCCAATTAAACTCCGTTACAGCATTAAGCAATACTGTCTCAAAAAAAAAAAATCGGCATCGGTTTTTTTTAAATCCGTTGCTGAGTTAAAGGAGGAACTAATGAACAAACACACTTTGGCATTTATAATATTAGTACGCATGTAAAGTTTAAATACTTCGTATACACCTAACTGTAATCTAGACTGTAATAAATCATTAACATCTCTATATAAATTATGAGATAATTATGTGAATACGCAAATCATTACGTAATGAATACAGTAGCTACCGTATACATATTGCAACAAATATAAATTTGATCTACTTCACGTATCTACACTGTGCTCTGTTCACCTTGATCTGGCAAAAAATAAATGACGAATCGTTAAATTATCCGAATTTGAATTTCCTTGAGATAAATTTACCTACGTGGAAGTAACGTTGGTCAGACTAATCTAGTAACCAGATTACATGTGTATGTAATTTAAGTGTATATCATAAAGAAACTAATGGTTTTCTATACGCTCGAACGCATAAAAATCATTAGTAGATAACTATTTAAAAATGCCTTCTAAATTATTTTACCTATATCTTTTCTCTCTTGGTAGTAAAAGTCAGGCAATGATATAGACTATTATAACGCACTAAGGATCCGTAGTTTCTATATTAATATTTTATTTAAATCAATTAAAATTGAAATGAGCTGGATCGTTTGGTATACTGCTAAAATATCTTTATCATTTGAATTACTTATGGTATAACACGTGAAAAAAAAAACAAAAAGATATGAATTTACTTTTAAATGTTACAAAATATTACAATCATTCTGGCCAAAAACTCCCCATAAACTCAGTCGAATCGAAATACCTATAAGCAAAAATCTAACAAAAGATAATATATCAGGTTAAAAATTATATGTATTTGTCATCATAGTGTCATTATTAAACAAGCATTCTATGGAAAAAAGGATTTTTTTGACTTTATCCCAAATGTTTATTTAACACTGACAATGTGATAACAAATATATTTTTACCAGATTTATCATCTGTTGTACGATTTATTGTTAAAAATTTCAATTTAACTAAGAGTAGTTTTGAGATGATAGTAAAAAATATTGACTATTCAATAGGTAACTTAAATAAAAATTGACAAAATAACATTATAACACAAAGAGCACTTAGACGAATTCTAAGGGTTGCTGGTTCAAATCCTGGTTTTAAATCAAGTCTGTGGATCGTGTATTTGCTATAAAAATGAAAATATTAGTTTATTTATACACATTCATCATTCATATACCTATAAACTTTTAAAACTTAAAATCATAAACCAATAGAACTAAATATAACTTTTCATGGCCTTAAATATAATCAAGCACTTGAGCTTTTAAGGTTAAAGCTTACGTAGGCACTGCGAGTTTATTAATCAACACTGAAACGAACAATTGAGGCCTCGCAGCCCACTTCCTATCCTTAGCATTTTCCAACACTCAGGGATAATATAACAAGGCGATAAGAAACTGTGTCAAGAACACGTCTAATTTTAACGCAATCGCTTTCGACTTCTGTTTTTCTAACGAAAAGAATGGACTCGCTTAGCAACAGGCTCTGTATATGACATAATTTAATATTTATCCAATCTATAGTTGCTAGGCAGTCTGTTGACATATGATATGGATAATCGGTGTCATTTGGTGTTTTTATCTATATTTTCACAGCGCGCCCAATTGCAGGACATATCACGATAATAACTGCTATAAAATGCTTAATTAGAACGACAAGTTTTGTCTGTAATTATCTAGATCGAGGCAGACACGACGAAACTCTTAGCTCTTGTCAATAAGCTTAAGACAGACAGATGCTTGAAAGAGCTTCTCCCTCCGCTAAGTACTTACCAAATCGTTTAAAGGAATTATCCTTGTTCCCCTTAGTCTCCCCTTTAGCATGAAACGGTGAGGTCATGAAATTCTGGATCTACGTGGATTAGCAATAGTTAGTTAGAAAGCTGTATTTGGGTGATAGTGATGACGACAAACGTTACGTTCAAGGGTGGTATAATACCAGAGCGCAGCGCCGTGCTTCAGTCAGTGTAGCAATAGCGCTCGAGGATAGCAGACGCTTCGTCTAATGCTAACTGTAATCGTAATAATAAATCAAATTAAAGTTCAGTTTTGTTTAAAGACAGTACAATAAACTTTTCTAATTATTTTTTGTGTTTGAAATGCGAGTGTGTGCCGAGACACAGTGTGTGCATTGTGCATCGTCGACCAGTTGGCTGCGTCGTCGTGCTGCGAAGATGGCTAATTCAGTTCAAATGTTGCATTTGCAGTTCAAACGTATGCTGAATAAGGAGTTGAGCCACTTCTCGGAGTCCAGCAAATCAGGCAACCAGATCTCGGAGTACATCTGTTCTACATTCTTGGGTGAGTGACCATTTGTTAATGAAAACGACATTTTAAATTATTTTCTTCTAACAATATTTATAACTAAAGGTAACGGAATCTCAGTATGTCGAAGTCAGCGGATTTTATCTACGCCAACGGCAATTTGATATTATTAAGGCTTATTTTTTAAAAAAGCTTTATGTTTGTGGTACTGAAGATTAAATAGAAAAAGACAGACAATCAGACAACAATAAGTAATATATTGTTAAAGTGTATGTATCCTTTCAAAATATTGTAATTTTTTATCATAATTTATAGTATAAACAAAGAAATCAACAATTTAATTCTTATAACAGATTAAGATTGGACGAATTATTTGTTATTTTCAGTCCATATAAAAAAGTCATAGGTATATTCAATCAAATAAGATAAAAGAAACATGAACTGTTTACTTGATACACCAATCTAGGTACATAGTTTTTTAATGCGTATTAGTTGCAAAAAACTTTCATCATCTAACAAGATTAGCATAATGCGTAAATCTAAAAATACAATAAAATCTTTTCACTTAATTTGTTAATCAAATCTTGATTTCAATTTAAATAATATTATGGAATAGAAATTATTTGTAGAAAGGAAATAATGCGTAACAGTCAACGAAGAACTTAAAACATTCTTCATTAATACAATATACTTATCAATGTTATTCTGGACTTTAGAGATAATGTATTTAAACCGCAAGCTATAAATAAATTTATGGTATATAGGTAATGCGATTTATTTATTTCCTTGTGGTTTTTCCTAAATCCACAAACCGCATATAGGTATTTTGCGAAACTCAATACGCTAATGCGTTTTACAATTTTTATTATATGTACATGAAGTGAAAACTCGTTCGACACGAAAATTGGAATCACGTATTACGTAGTGACGTCAGTAGTTACGCATTCCGCCCGCCCTACCGTCGCGCCGCCGCCGCCCTATATACGTTATACTGACGCCAAAGCCACGCCTTTTACTTAAATTAATATTATACATACTATATAATTTGTAATATGTTCGTAAATAAATAAAAACGTAAGTTTTTTTAAAAAACGTAAGTTGGGGTGCACCCTTACTAACAGGATAAATTAGATATGTCCAGCATATCCCATAAAAATGTTCACAATATTCATCAATCAATATCAATCAGTTCAATCAATTTAATAAAGAGCATTGTTCAGATCTGTCCTATCGTGAATAATTTTTTTTTTAAATCAAGTAGTTCTACAGATAATTTTATTTTATTCAAAAGATAAATGTTCCAAGTGTTTCTTAGCATAAGTATTTTTAAAATCATTGAGTATACGTATTTATGTTAATAGTCCTAGAGCTGCTATTCCACAATTTGTTCACGAATATGCATCACATGTAATGTTTGTTTTTTTCATTGAATAAAGTCAAAAAGTTTGTTTTTAAAATTAAATGTGATCATATATACTTAACAAAAAAAAACCACATCATAAAGTCAATACACATAATGTATTAATCGAGTTTGCATTTATCATGCATAAAATGATATATTTTTGAGAGTTCGGCTATAGCTTTCGGAGTTTTCATGTTATATAACCTATATGCGAACACTTCATGCTAAAAAAAGGTTGAGGGATTGATACTAAAATATTGTAAAACATATATTCGTAAGAGTATGTACTACTTAAAATATTATAATTTTTTTGCCTCAGAATTTGTCCGAGCCAAAACCCCTATACAAATTAAACAATGCCTTTTTAATAATTAATATAAATTTTATTTTTGCAAACGCAGCAAAATGGCAATAATTTATTTTGACCGATTCAAGAACATTTTCAAGCCTTTCCTCTCCTTTCCTTCTAGCCTTTTACTGGATACGCCCATTTTAATGGCTTCGTAGTAGAAACAAAAGAACAAAGACTATGCACTACACGTATATTGTAAGAACAAAACAGAGTATTCGTTAATTAAACTTGTAAGCGTAAGCGGTAGGTGATATATCGTTATAAACACGGAAGAGCGGTAATTTTGTTATATGAAAATATCACAAACAACAGGTCCGAATGTGTTAAACACATTTTTCACAAGCAATTTTTCAAAGCTTTTTAATGATAAACACTGTTACTATTTAAGTACTTAATTTATTTTTAGATAACAATAAGGTACACTTAAGTCTTAATGTTAATAGTAAAACACGAGTAGGTATATTATTTTACGTAGGTATTGTTTTTATCGCGCAATTAAAACAGTATACCATTATTTCAGTAAATGCATTGCATGTTTATATACTTTAAATAGTTATTAAATCAAACAACTTACACACCTTATGTATGAATGTTTATTAATTTACTTAGATTGTTTTGATCATACACAAGCTTGTAGGTATATTGAATTGCAAAAGGATTAAAAACTTAATTATATAAATTAGTCAACATAATTTATCGACGATACGAAGACAAAACAACATTAATATGAGTCCTCTTTTATACACGTCGATGACAGTTTTAACCCTTACTCTATCAGGATTTGACCTACGGACAACCCATTTTTTCTAGCTTAGTTTGATAAAAGACTGAACTTTGATAACCTCAGTCTGTTTCTCAGAACCGAAGAAGCACTCGAACTATAAGATAATATCTTTTATCGATATTTTTATGCTGAGATAGTTGTGAGATTTATTGCTCGGAACATTGGGATGTTGTTTTGTAGCCAAATGCTTTTTTTATTTCACTGAAGATTTTCTTAGTAAATAGGTTAGAAGCCCGATTTCCGGCCTCGTACGTCGAAATCATTGGTGTTTATTTTCCTGTGGAAGCTTTAGCCACTCATCAAATATATCATTTCATGGGACATGTTATTGTTTTGATGAATAATATTTGTTATTATTTATTTTAGGAAGAGGCTATCTTTAACTGTTCACTATCAGTTTTATTTGCATAAATATAAAATTAGATAAGTGTATCTATCTATACGTGTGTAGCTGCTTCTCACTATTGTTGCAAAACATTTATATGTATTAGTACCTTTAAAAAACTTTAGACCAGGAATTCCAAATAAATTGGAGAGACAAAAAATATCCTCAGAAGGTTTAAATGTGGTAAATTAATCGTAGAACCGGATTAAGATATAGCAATAAAGAAACTTTCCTATTAATATGTAAAGCTATCTAATACCTATTTCACGTTTTGTACTCTATAATAATGTTACAAAAATAAACTTATTAATAGATTTACAACTTGAAAGCGTAGTAATGCTTGTTTGTGATAAAACATAGAATACCTATTTTTCAGTAAATAATTCCATGATTCAATATTTTTTTAAAAACCAGTGTTGATAAACTAATATTAGAATACCTTTCCCGTTAGTCCTGTTACTTATTTTCACGATAAGAGAACTAAGCTTAAAGCAACCGAAGCTTTAACTGTCATATTTATATGAAACATTTCTAGTATACTTTGAAAGTCACATAACATACTTATTTATATATAAAGTCACGGTTTTTATTTCCCTGAGGAATTAACCAGTGGCTGGATACTCACACACACCACAATGTGGGAGACAGCCTCGTATCACCAACCACTTTAGTCCTGCGTGACAGGTGGTAAGTCCATCGTCACAACACTGCCTCTGATCTCTGTAGTTTTCTATAAGTTTGTCCCCTGAGTCGTAAATATCACTTTATAGTACTTAAAAAGCTTTGCCAAATCTAGACAACATATAACACCATTGTAAGTCAGGATTGGAAACAGAGAATCACAAAACAACACACGTATATAATATAATACTTTACTTATATAATATTATAATGCTCTTCGTGTATCCTTACAAGATACGAATAGCTTCCTAGGTAGGTAAAGATATCATATTTCGTAACAGAAAAGGCTACTTAGTAACTGATATCTTCAGCGTCATTTGTTATAGATATAGTCAATTATATTATTAACTTAAGGTGTTTTGTAATACCGATTTTATGTAGACATTATTTGAATCTAGATGCCATATGCGATTATTTATGTTTATCATCGTTTAAACAATAATTTGTGTATCAAACTTTTTTTTTGTATTTAGTGTGTATGTACGTATGTATTTTTTTATGTTGTACGTCTTTTATGTAGGTAGGTATACACAAATTAGTCCACAAAACAAAAATGGAAAACAGAGTTATTACGAAACGTCAATTTTTTTTGTCCTTAAAGGAGGTTATACGCTCACTGAATTAAAATCTAATTAAAACATTCAACTACTCTTCAGTAAGTACATAATAAATTTTTAATTGAAGCTATTTCGACCCTAGCCATTATAAACTAAGAGTAAATTTAGAGACGTAAAATATTCAGGACGGTTTTATTGGTCTACATTCTACACAAATGAGTTGAATATTGGGTGAATTGGAGCCAACGGAGTTGAATTTCGGCCCCAATTAATTTGTTTGGAACAACTAACTTCAGAAGTGCCTTTCGTCTAACGTTGGGTTTTATTCAATTATATACGAAAATGATCTAAGTTAAATAAACATATTTAATTACCTCCCTCTAGTCCTTCTCTCTTCTCCGTAGTAGCTTATTTTTCTTAAACTCATATATATTATATATGAGTTTAAGAAACTTAAAAGGAAAATCTTAAAAGTCCTTTACACAATATTCAACCGAACAACTTATTCAAAAGTGTAATCAAATTCAAGTAAGTACGAATTCTAAGTACAACATCACAGCCGTTATACGCTACCACTACAGGGGCACAGGGGAATAGCCTAAGACTCCTCGTAGAACACCACAAATTAAATATATGTATGTATATAGAGCTACAATTTTTTACACAAAATGTAGATAAATAATACATGAAATGATGACCTATCTTGGTGGTTATTTTACGTAGGTATATATTTATGATAAGTATCATCTTACTTGTTTTTACGAATGCGGATCTTAACAAATCTCGACATTTTAATCAATTCAAATAAGGTATATATACCACTACATTTTCTGCATATTGAAACATTTAATCGAGAATATATCTAAAGTTATTAGTTATTATACTAAGATAACAACAGTCTGTTCTCATATTAATTACCTAATTTAATATAGGAAATAATACATTTTCCTACTTCACAGATTTCATAACATATTCGCCAATCACACAAAGAATACGTCGGTTAAGTAAATTCCTGGAAAGTATCTTCCTTGTGAATATATATATAATAGCATATTTAAGCTACCTATATGTATATGATTGACCTCGCAAATACAAAAATACACCGACTTTTATCACTCACAATCATACGTTTCGATCGACAAGGCCGATCGATACGTGTCCTGGTGCTGGTGTAGAGAACGCACGCTCGTTTATCACAGTGTAAAGTGATTTTATTTACATTATACGGGCTCTGCTTTTTCCGTTTTATCTCTTCGAATGTTATTTTTATTGCATTTAAACAATGGCAGATAATATAATGAACACATAAACACTGATGATTGTTCAGGGACCTTATCACTATGAAATACTATGTTTGTTTCATCCGCGGTGTTATCTACGTGACATAAGATCGTGTATAATACGGAAAGTATAAGTTTCATGTAAGTTAAAGTTACTTCTGGATAAATAAAGCTATAAAAAAACAAACATACAAACCTTAATTATGCCTGTTTAGGTAATATGTAGCAATAAAAGTAAAAATGTAGAAATCTATACGGTAAGGTAACCACTAAGGTAGCAAACAAGCTAACTGTCCGCCTAATGGTAAGTGGTCACCGTAGCCTATGATGAACGCTTGCAACGCCAGAAGGGTCACTCGCGTGTTGATGACACTTAAAAAATCTATTAATATAGTTTTTTCTTGAAGAACCCCGTATTGTTGTCCTTAGAGAAAAACATTCATTAGTTCCTAACTGACGTATAGAAACACGAGTAAATTTATAAGATAAGGATTTTTCCTTTTGAAAAGCAGAATACTGAAAACCGCAGTTCTCTAATGAACTCAGATATCGTACACATATTATTTAAACATATTTCCGCCATAGTAGTCGAGTGGGTAAAACTGTAACGCCTAGATTTTGAAACTAGAGTGCTTAGATTACATTATTAAAGTGATGAATAAGTAGGTAATAGGAATACGCTATCAGTTATTACACGTAGATAACAAACCTACGTAAATACATTGTCACAGAAACGCTTTTTTAGTTTCGTTTGATAAAACACACGGGTATATTTCAAAGATTATTTGCACTAGTTCTACTCTGTATGTATATTGTTTATTGCTATGTGTGAAATCTGTTAATAATCAAGACCTTTCTACCTTTTTTCCTAGCGCTTATCCCGTTCCAATCAGCCCCGTAGAGATCTTTGGAATGGCTAAGACATTTGGTTGTGACTTTACTTGAATATCAAGCCAATAAAATTACCTAAACAGGGTAATTCAACCCATAATGGATGTTTCACTAGTTAAGTCTTCTACTCTGTATGTATACTGTATATTGCTATGTACAAAATCTGATATTAATCAAAACCTCTCTGCCTTTTTACCTAGCGCTTATCCCGTTCTAATCAGCCCCCTAGAGACCTCTGGAATGGCTAAGACATTTGTTTGTGACTTTACTTTAATATCAAGGCCATTAAAATTACCTAAACCTAAAAGGTAATTCAACCCATAATGGATGTTTAAAAGTGGATAACGAGATAAAAATAAAACGTATACTAAGGGTATACTTTAGTTTGTGGCCCTCAGTACCTGTACAATATTTATATTTTTATATACATATGTGTGCACATGCGTAATTATTTATTAGGCGACTGTCCTTACAGACCCACCTGCAGAACGCCCACGGTGACCTAAATAATCTTATCAATCATAAAGTTAGATATAAATTGAAACCTCACGCGCTCACCTACTTTCCTTTGACATCGATAACCAATGACATAGTTTGCGCACAACGATAAACAGTAGAGTAGGTTTTATTTGCACAGCTTTTTGAATTGTTACAAAACTTTATCCAGGTCATCCTAAGTCTCAGTAACCTTCTTAAAATACTGAATAACATATATATTCACGTAATAATCACTAATTTCATAATCTTATAGGTAATTAACGCACCCATTCGGAACTCATATGTTGATTTTTATACAGAACTTTAATTATTAGTAAAACTGAAACTTGGTACGTATGTCATTGTAGCACCGTCAAATTTACTTATTTGAAACAAGAATTGTTAGCAGTCTGTGCGCGCGCTAAGAAAACGACGGAACCTACGGAACCCTGTTAAAATGAATTAAAAATTAGAGTTCTATCTATGTATACAGTGAAGAGTTATTAAAGAAGTTTAAATATTTAACAGTAATTAATTTGTATAATATCTTATGTCAATCATACAAAATATGACACAAGTCCGTCCGCAAATGTCTCCTTTCCAAAAGGTTCCCCATTCTGAACGCGCGCAGGCTATGGATACAGCGCTTAGAATCCATACTGACTACATAAGTAGAATGTATTGAAATCATAGTGGATAGAAAGTTAGTTAAAATTAACAAGGAAAGATAGTTTAAAGTAACAAGTATAGATAGTTAGTTAAAGTTAACAACATTTTTTTACTTGCAGATAAGCAACAAGAGCTTGATATACCGTCACTGCAGGTGGATGAGCCTCCGACTGAGCGTTCCAAGAAGAAGGAAAAGCCACGCCATGGCGGTGCCGGGACCACCATGTCACAGGTCAGTATCTTTTTATAGAATATTTTTTCCTACATGAGTAGTATTTTATGCGCATAAAGTATTCAGTAAACATTATTTTCCTTGTCTTTTCTTTAACAAAAATCAAACTAGTTGAACTAAACTCCAGAACACCGTTTGGTTCTTGACATTTTGGCTAAATTGCATTTGCCGAAATGATTGTTGCATCGAAACGTTGAGAACCATAAACTAATAAGTAAATAAATGTTCTTTTCTGATCATAAAATCTCTAAATCAAGTCATAAAATATAATCATAAAATCCATACTAAATTTCCAGAAGAACATGCTTGTTAACGTAACAGTTATTTTAAACACGTTATTTTTACCGTCCACAGATATCTGGTGTAAAGAGGGCGCTGACACACACAAACAGTTTTACTGGAGAACGCGTTCCAAGATATGGTGTGGAGACACCCCATGAAGAAGAGCTAGGCCGATGCCTAGGTGAAATAGATCGCTGGGGTGTCGATATCTTCCGCATCGGTGATCTGTCTTGCGGACGGCCACTAACTGCCGTAGCTTATACCGCCTTCACATCCAGGGAACTACTGACTACACTGCAGATTCCCGCTCGAACCTTCTTAGCTTTCTCAGTTACACTCGAAGAGCACTATATCCGGGATAACCCGTTCCACAACTCCCTTCACGCTGCTGACGTCGCACAGTCCACAAACGTTCTGCTCAACACACCTGCTCTAGATGCTGTCTTCACTCCATTAGAAACTTGCGCGGCACTTTTCGCCGCTTGTGTACATGACGTTGACCATCCAGGAGTCACCAATCAGTTCCTTGTAAATTCTAGCTCAGAACTAGCACTCATGTATAATGACGAATCGGTGCTAGAAAACCATCATCTTGCAGTAGCTTTTAAACTTCTTCAGAACGATGGTTGTGACATATTTGTCAATTTGCATAAGAAACAAAGGCAGACTCTCCGAAAGATGGTCATAGACATGGTGCTCTCAACAGATATGTCAAAACATATGAGCTTGCTTGCAGATCTTAAGACAATGGTTGAGACAAAGAAAGTTGCTGGGAGTGGAGTATTATTACTGGATAACTATACTGACAGAATACAAGTACTGGAGAATCTCGTTCATTGTGCTGACTTAAGCAATCCTACTAAACCGTTACCTTTGTACAAACGATGGGTAGCGCTACTTATGGAAGAATTCTTTCAGCAAGGAGATCGTGAAAGAGAACAGGGCATGGATATTAGTCCTATGTGTGACAGACATAATTCTACAATAGAGAAATCACAAGTAGGTTTCATTGATTATATCGTTCACCCACTCTGGGAGACGTGGGCAGATTTAGTCCACCCCGATGCTCAAGATATTTTGGACACCCTTGAGGAGAACCGCGATTACTATCAGAGCATGATACCACCTTCACCGCCACCAGCGCTGGTTCAAAGCTCACATTCTGCACAAGATGATGATCGCCCTGAACAAATACGCTTCCAAGTAAGTATCATACAACAAAATAAAGTTTCAAATCATCAGTGTCATGCTTATACAATCAAATAAACATAACATCAGTAATAAATTAAAAATGTCAGTTTTCAAACTAAGTTACGCTGTAAAAAGAGTTACCTATAAGCAGAAATATGCATATGGCTTAAAAAACTTGTGAAAACCGCAGAAAATTAGGATATAAAAGTATTAATACATTAGACCCATTATAAAACAATGTCTTCTTTTGTTTAAAGGTGACACTCGAAGAAGGCGAGGGCTCAGAAGATTGCGAAGGTGAAGGTGACGGTGGGATGTGACGGAAACTACTGGGGATTTGCAAGAAACTCTCAGAGAAAATGCAAGTTTGGTGGAAGCTCTGGCAGTAGAGCGAATGCCGGTACACAGAGGGAGCATGCGAAGGCTCGTAGGCCACGCGACCATCCTTCCCGATAATAATGTAATGTTGTTGACGCTTATCTCGAAATGGAACGATCTACGTTTGTATCGGAACATTTCGACTATGATTATTTATATGTGATTATTATGCAATGTTGTTTAGAGTTAACTAACGACTACTTTTTAATATGTCCCTCCAATGACTGTAAAAGTTTGTCTAGAGTTTTTACTGTTTTTTTTTGTTTTGTCTAACCAAAGATATAAAAAGAATCGGTTCTGAGTTCACAGAAACGTTAGTTATCCCTGTAAGTAGTTAGTCTTCGATTCGTACGTAATGTTAAATCGTGTAAGTAGTTGTAAAACGTCGATGCCGCTTATGGCGGGTTGACTAAGTTTAGGACATTGAAAACGCTTATTAATTGGTATGAAAGGGTAATTTATATTGTCATATCATCCACGTTTCTCATATTTAATACGGGTTTGCGATAATGATGTTATTCACCAAAATATATTAACATTATAGATATCCTTAATATTATAATACTATGTATTTTAAGGTAAATTTTAAAAATTGCCTTTTGGACTTGTCGTTGTGTCTTTTTTCCGAATATATGATATTCGATCAGCCTCTTCTTACGACTGTTAGAACACTTTGCTATTCGACAGTACAGTCTTTTAAGTCTATTAGATAGCTTTACTTTATTATAGCACCTTATTTTCAAATGGTCGCTGGCGATCCAATTTTTTATTTTTCTCTAGTATAACGTAGTTTTTATTTTTATAATTAAATGTTATTCTAAGTAGTCCCCTTGTAACCAAAACAGTGTCAATCTATATAGTAAAAGTTGTGAATATGCGACTTAACTGCTTCAAGTGTTTGATAAAAATGTTAGTACTAACAATAGAGTGGTTTTCGACTAATACATACCTATATCTCTCGAGTGTTGTTCGAATAATAAATATATAAACTGATAGAACGGGCCGGGTCTTGCAATAGTAAATATGTGTATGTATATGTATTTCAGTAGGTATCACATTCATTAACATTTCGCTTTTGAAATTAATAAGTATTTCCCAGTCATTTTCGACTGCTTATCAAGTCGTTGAATTCGAAACATGGTCACAACCTATCATTGTCATTTTTGTATTTATGACAGTAGGAATACAGTCCACCTATAATAACATTTGTGGACTGAAATAATCCCTATAATTTTACTATTTGCAATAGCATACCTACGATAAAAATAGCAATAGAATGTACATTTACCTACCTAAAAAGATTTTTTAAATTTAATTGTATTGTATTTTTGGCCCGTAATTATATTGGACAAATAGTTAATGTGTCAGTGTTCTTCACTTAAAATTTCCACAAAAATTAGTAAGCGAAATATTAAATGAACTCATTTCGCTTTGTTATTTAATACCTACGATCATAATCATACCTAAAAAGCTCATTAACTTTTATCACATTGTATCCTAGGGAGGGTATAAAATTCTATTGATTTTTACCTACTTTTGCAATATTTTCTATTTATTTACATTGTATGTCTACATCGTGCTTGATGCATGATTTTAATGAGCTGGTCTCTATAATTTTGTAGTACTCAAAAGATATTTATGTACTTTAAATGTTTTAGTTCCTGTTATTTCATTTGATTAGGTAGATATTACCCATGCTTAGGACGAGTATTAATTATCCTCTAAGTCATTAATTCGCCATTCATTTTTCAGTGTCAAGAATGAAGGTCCAATGTACATTATTTTCGTAGGTAATTTAAGATTTTAATTCGGCGATTTAAAGGAATCTTAATGAAGCGAGCTCGCCGTGATGTCTTCAAAATGTCTGATTTTGAAAATGCATTAGAATAAGATTTGGTATTCGTGTCTATATTGACATGGAAAAAAAATAAGACGCTTAAAATACTTGTGTGTTAAAAAATAGAAAAATTACGCTTAGTCATTTTGTTTTCTAATGTATGTAATTCGTAACAAAATTGTGTTAAAGTACAGTAGATCTGTGTGAATTATGTACATACCTGTTTAACCAATCTTACGAAGTTCAAACAAACTCTACCATTTTATATTTTATTAACTGTGCTGCTATTTAATAAGTTACCTTTAGTATTCTTTGCTTATTTGAAAAAATTATAACAAAGCTTAGATCATGTTTATAGTAAAAACTTGGTTTCAGGACCTTTACCTAAATCTAAGTACCATGCCCATAACCTAAATTACATATCTATACCTCGATAGAGAATTGAGCAGTGTAAAATCAAAATTCTCAAACCTTCCTTTTATTTATGTAAAGGGTCGGTCGAAAGTGAGTAGTATCGTGTATTAAATACTAACTTGCCGTAGAAAAGTGTTTGAGAATTCTGCAAAATGTATAATACAAATAAATTCTAACGTTACTCAAGTACATGTTCAGTTTATTTCACACTGCAGTTTGCTGTTAAAAAAAGAAAGTGTAAAAGTATAGGTACCTATACGTAATATGTATTTCAATTTTCTGAATTGAGATTTGAAACCAAAGACGCCTAAATATTTGTTACCATACTTACTTACTTCTTTAATCTTACTATACTTAACACATAAAGCAACAAATAAAATGTTTAAGGTGTTTATAAACTTGAAATTCATTGCTGTTTATATATTAAAATGTATTCTAAACTTGTAATTAATTTGTAATTATTTTTACTTTTGCCAAAGTTTATTTTCCTAAGCATAATTTGTCAGTATAAGAACTGTCGTTAAGATTGGATACAACCTAGTAAATATTTATATCTACCGAGTTATCAAGTGGGCAATGCTGGCCATTCGCAATACTTGATATTTTGTTTATAATAAAAAATAGCTTGTAATAGTTTAATAAACATTTGAGTTGAATTAAAAATATTAATGTATTTAGAATAAAAAGATATGGGAGAAAAAGTTTGCCGTATTATTTATTGAAAACCTAAATAATTATCTTCGCATCGAAGTCCTTTGAATTCCTTCTAGCTTATTCCAAAGTTATCCAATAGTATTAATGGAGTGAGATTAAATTGAATGAAAACATATTCAGCATAGACATGAAACAATTACTTTTTGGTGTTCTACTTCAAGGAGAAGACCTAGCTTGGCTAGCTCAATGTTCTATGCGCGTAATGGCTCTCTCTCAAGGCGAGGGAACGCCATGCCCTGAAAGTGGGGACGTATTAAGGCTAATGAGGATGGGCTTATCCATGCCCTGCTAGTCACCACTACCTCGAAGCCGCACCATAAAGATTCCTTTTTATCAAGATGTGCGAAACCCTAAAAACTACGAATCTTCGAGCTTACGACGAACACTTATGAGAATACGATTCGGAGTGCCTTCATATGTGGCGTCAGCGTGCTTCATACAAACGAATTTCTCACTTATTTTTGGCACTTGCTGATCAAACACCACGAAATTTTGAAGGCATGTTCTAGTAATAAATATCTAAGTCTGCAGTGTGCCAGTTTTCTATTCATCTAGTTCTAGTCTATTTATATAGTAAAAAGTTATACAGAATTTTAGTTTTCATACAAATGGTTTTAAAAAAGATTTCTATTAATAAAAACATTTTACAAGATTTTAGAAAACCACAGACATATTTATTCTGCTTCGGATTATGACTAAAAAATTTAGCAGTGATTAGTAAATTTCAAAAACCAATGATTTTTTTTTTTTTTCTGAGCTGACTATGCAGTTGGCTGTTGCAGCCATTACTGCTTCAACGGACTTTTGGGGCGAGACTCTGATGGAGCCTCAGCCCATATAGCGCCCAACGCTCAAGGGCTCGCCGCGGGGGAAGCCTCGGCTTGGGTTGTCGCTCTCGGGGGCGTCCCTTCGACCGGCGTGAGTCTCGAACCCGAAGGTGAGTCACCGCCAGGAGGGGAGTTCCCCGTTACGCGGGTACGATTGCGATTGAGTGGGGGCGAGAAGCGCCCCGGCACTCTTTGATACCTAGTGTATCCTTGTGGGCGCCGACGAACCCGGGGACGTCGGCGTCGTGTTTGGAGAGAGGCCCTATTCGGGGAGGTCGTAGAGACTAATCTCGTTAGTACGTTCCGAGGCCGCCTAACAATAGTTTTACGACCATGACCGGGTCGATCGGGGGAACGAAAACCAATGAGAAATTCGTTTGAAGCCCGCTGCGAGGCGCCGCGAATCGTATCCTCTTAAACATCGATGATAGCTTACTCGTACGAGCAAGTTAAGTAACATCCAGACCTAAGCATGCGTGCATAGCATTTGTCAACGGGGTCTCAATAGCACGGACGCGAAGCAGGAAGAATTTCGTTCAATGACCGGTCACTATTTGTCTCAGACAGTACAGATGCGATTACCGACCGCTGTCATCAGAAATGACTACTATTTTGACAACTGACACAGGCTATCAAGTAAAAGGTTAATGTACAAAATTCTTTGTGCTTCGCGTCCGTGCTATACCTACATACTTTGTCCACTTTCAAAACTTTTTTTACATTTCAAAACTGTGAAAGCACGCAAGCAAAAGAATTTAACCTAAATTTTTCATGTAGGAAGGTATAAAAATTTATTTAATTAAACTAAAGATAATTCTGATCGTATCCAAAAAATAATAAAAATCTTGTTGTTTAGGTGTCGTGTGGCTGTCGCGCTCTTGTTCATTTATTTTTATTTATTAAAAATTATTTTACATTCAATCTATTACCTTTAAACGAGCAATTCTTGTATATCTATACATATAAAATGCTTTGTCCTGAATGACTGACGGATCAACGCACAGCCTAAACCGCTGATCGTAGAGACCTGAAACTTGGAGGGTGTGTTGCAGACCTGAAACTGTCACATATAATCTGTTGAAAGATCGCGGCTGTTGTTTTTGCGCTTCTATTCAATTTATATCTTTATATATAAATTGGATAAGTCAGTGGAAAACCTATAACACATACACGAACAAACATACTACTCACTACACCACAAATGAACACATAAAATAATCTGACGCCAAAATTGGGTAAGTCCTTGTAATTTTCCTTAGGGCATACGTACGACATAGTTTGTAATCAACACAGTTGGTAGCTTAGAGCCTGGTTCGGGCACAAATAATTTCTTGTCGTATTAAAAATTATTTAAGATTTACGGTTAGTTTGTTTTCGTCGGATTTACAATAAATAAATTTATAAATCGTGGCTTCGGGATCACGTCGCTTAGGCAGGTAAGGTCACGTTATGTAATCGTTCGTCGGACATAATAATATTAGCTTATGACTTACCCACCTCTTTTTTTGTTTTTGTAAAATAAATCGGAATAAAAATAGACTTCGATATTCTACTGTGTGTTATATTTGTTGTTACGGATTGTAAGATAACGTATTTATTTTGTAATTGTGTAGTCAGGGTTTTGTACATTGTAGTTGGGTTTTTTTGGGATTTGTATAATAACTTGGGGTAATTCTTTACTTTCCAAGAACGTGAGATTTTTACGTAATAAAAATTTCTATTGATAGAATACCACATTTATATACAAAGATGAAAATCAGAAACTTTCGGAGGACACTAGTTTTTTCGGAAAATAAATAAATTCATTTCATACAAAATCACAACAATTAATATCTACAAAAACAAAACGCATGAGAGAAGAAAATAACAAAAACATAACATGTTGCCAGGATTCAACAATCGAGTATTTACTCTGAAAAGTAATAATCGATATGAAGAAATCTTAATAAAATTTTAAGAACTACTTATTTAGTATAGTCACGGCGACCCACTTTGGAACATAAAAACTTGCGCGCAAAGCCAAGCGGAGCACATGAAAATTAGCGCGCGAAGCCGAACGGAGCGTGCCGAGGTAGCGGCCGGCGAGCGCCAGAACCAATTTCTACTTATTTAATTTTCATGCGCTCTGCTTGGCCTCACGCGCAAGTTTTCATATTCTAAAGTGGGTCGCCGTGACTATACTAAATAAGTAGAAATTGGTTCTGGCGATAATTTTCATGTGCTCCGCTTGGCTTTGAGCGCAAGTTTTTATATTTCAACCAACTTGTACTTATTTAGTGTAGTCAAGGCAACCCACTTTGGAACAAAAAAACTTGTGCGCAAAATCAAGCGGAGCACATGAAAGCTGGTGCGCGAAGCTGGGCGGAGCGTGCTGCGGCAGCGGCCGGCGAGCGCCAGAAACAAATTGTACCTGTTTCACTCAGATCAATAAACCAGTGTCTACCCTGCCCTCCCCCCCTCCTCCTGCCAAACAATTCTAAATTAGAACAATTTGTTTCTGGCACTTCGCCGACCTCTGCCGCGGTACGCTTCGCTCGGCTCGTGCGGTGTTTACCATGTAACCTAATAGCTCGTCGCTTCGCTCCTCACCACCTTACTTGGCAAGGTTTGGATTCGCTGCCAGTTTTTTGATTTTATTCAAGTATCAGTTTTTTTATTTTATTCGAGTATATAAATATGCTTTTCTATCGATTAAAATTAGAGAAAAGTAAAATCGATTGAATCCCGTGTTTATTTTTTTCTTTAGATTGGCAAGTATTTTCGTGAAAAAAAAAAGTTTTGTATTTTTAAATGTTGGTGTGTAATGGCGGGTTTTTTATGAAATCAATTTAGTTTTTTTCGTGAAAATCTAGTGTCCTCCGAGAGGTTTTTGAATTTTACCTGTGTATTCAAATGTGGTGTTCTATCAGTTAAAACCATCGTTACGTAAAAATCTCACGTTCTTGGAAAGTAAAGAATTACCTTTTGTGTTTATTTAGTTTTAAAAATGACGCCATCTGTCAAGGAGCTCTTTAGGGAGATGGTTTTCATGTGGTTTAGGGCTCGTTAAACGGAAGGATCGGATGTTTGCATTAAAGTAAAGAGCAACACAGTTTCCGAAAAGAGTCAGTGAGCTGGAACAGGCATACCAGGGTATCTTATCGTCAAAGGATGACGACACTATTCTAAAGGCGGCAAATTCTGATTATGATTTTTGTATGTCAGTTGTGGACGAGGTTAACGAGGCTGTGTCGAAATTAGAGGCTGGGACCTAAGCTTCAGGTAGACATCTCGGACATCTTGACAGGTTTTCGTCGCCACCAGGTTGTATTTGTGGCTGACATTAAAATGATGTTCCTTCAGGTCATGATACACCCAGAAGATAGGCGGTTTCAGCTCATTTTGTGGAGAGAGAATCCGGCCTCTCCATTGGTTGTTTATGAGCTCAACACCAATACCTACGGGCTAAAGTCGATCCCGTTTATAGCAATTCGCTCGTTGCTACACTTGGCTGATCGTGAGCGTTTGAAGTTCCCACGCGCAGCTGCTGTCTTCCTTTCTGACGCTTACGTAGACGATATTTGTACGGGTGCTTCGTCTGTAGAGGAGGCGTTAGTCCTGAGGGATGAGCTAACCGGCTTGTTACGGGCAGGTGGTTATGAACTAAGGAAATGGATTTCCAATTCACCTGCCGTCTTGGAAGACTTGCCGTCAGAACATCAGCAGGAGCCCCGTCTCTTCCAGAATCCTGAAAATCCTGACTCCATCGCGGTCCTTGGAGTCCAGTATCGGCCAATTCAGGACATCTTCACCTACTCGGTTGAACCGTCAGACACAATGAAGAGGTGGACTAAAAGGCTGGTTCTGATCCCAATGGTTGGGTGGCTCCTGTAGTCTTTTGGGCCAAATGTTTCCTACAGGAGCTCTGGATTTCTGGTCTCGACTGGGATACCCCGTTGACCGGAGACTTGTTGTCTTATTGGCTACGTTTTTATGAGACACTTTCGGACCTTCAACATGTCTCCGTGCCTCGGTCGATCTTACCCCCAGGTCGTTATCGGGCCAGTCGTCACGATTTATGCGGCTGTCGTTTATCTCCGCACCGTTGACAGCAATGGTTATGTCCGCGTCAGTTTGGTGGTCGCAAAGAGTAAGGTTGCACCTTTGCGGACCAAGTTGACGGTCCCCAAGCTGGAGTTATCAGGAGCTGCATTGTTGACTCGACTCCTCAACCATGTCTTCTCCACATTGGGTCAATGGGTCCAATTTGACTCCGTCACGGCATGGACAGACTGCCAAATCGTTTTGTCTTGGCTCAAGGCGTCCCTTTATGCCCTAGAGACCTTCGTGGCCAATCGTGTCTCCCAAATCCAGTCTCATGCGGTGTCTCTGGATTGGCATCACGTGCCAGGGTCCTTGAATCCCTTAGATTGCGCTTCACGGGGCCCGATTGCCTCGCAAATCGTGAATCACCCGCTCTGGTGGGGTCCTGACTGGCTGGCCTCTCCTGAAGACACTTGGCCTCACACAGTTGTGGAGTTTGTTGACCCTCTGCCGGGGTTAAAGGTCTTTGCTGTTGAGCAGACTGTGGACACTTAAAACAAAAAAAGTGCACATCGCCACTAAAGACGTTTTCACTTCAAAATTATAATAGGCGTGGCATTATGGTTTCCGTCTTGCGAATTTTTATGGCATGGCATTATGGTTTCCGTCTGACGATCAGTCTGACGCAAGTTGATCATTTTTTACCCATCACAAAAACTAACCTAATAATAATGTAAATAAATGTGACGCGAGTTTCGTCTTACGAATTTTATATAGATTTTTGATCAGGACACGTGATCTGACGCGAGCTTAAATTTTTTTACCCATACCAAAAAAATTGCGCAACGCCGCTAAAAAAGATTTCACTTCAAAAAAAATATTAATTTCCTTAGAAGATTTTCCAAAAATGTTAAAAAATCATTTTTTATTTGCAACTGAAATTTAGTAGTCCAATTTTCTTAGTTTTATCAACAATAACCGAATTACTTTAGAGTTTCATCCCCTATTTAACCCCCAAAAGCGATTAAATACATCATTCTTAACTTACAACCAAAACATCCAAAGAAAATGTTTATAGATTTAACTCAAAAAATTACGGATATAATATTGGAACTTATTAATAAATGGTCTTATTAAAGTTAGAAAAATTGAATTCGCTACTATTAGAGCTACTAAACATTAACGCCGTGTCGCGCCATCTATTGAAATGAACGTTGAAAAGCTTTAATAAATCATAATTTTAAAAGTACGAAAGGTTATACTAATTACGAAAAACCGACTATGAACACAAAACTAACAAGAAAAGTTTTAATAAAAATATAATCGATTTTTTTCGTAATCGATTATTTTTACATCCCTGTCTGTCACTAAAAATAAAAAAAATGCGTATTTGTAAGTTTTGTGACATTCAATCAAAAAATTTATTAAAACACTTGTTTATGAAATAAAACAAGATTTCCTCCATTTAGTTGGTTTCAAATTACTACTGACAAAATGGGTAATATATTAGGCTCTTATGGTGCACGTAATGTCGGCCTTGATATGAATGATAAACCAACATTTGATGAACATACTGGATTTTCATTTGAGCGTAAGCCTCGAGGTAATGTATTAGATGAGAAAATTATTATTTTTACCAAAAGTCGCGCTTCTTTTAAGCCAGGTAGGTATTGGAAATTTTATTGTATATGCTACAGCAAGTAACGATATTGTTATATAATTGCAACGAGGTTATATTTTTAGTTATAAATTAAGTTACACAAAGTTAAGGCCCTACGCACTAAGTGCGAAAAACTACAAACTAAGGTATTCATACGAAAACAAGCCAAGTGCGTGTCGTACACTCATTAAGTTGGGTGCCACCATAGACCTCGAGGTTTGTAATCTGTCCTTTGGACTGCACAATAGCCTCACAAAATTAACCACTGTTTAGAAAGGGACAATGCGATACATCGCCAAGTACTTGCATACTGTCAAGTACCTTTGTCTGTCACTCACTTCAGCCATATTTACATCACAAATGACTAGGAAATGCGCTGTCCAGTTCTCTATGTCTGTGTGTGTCACAGAATGAAAATTATTGCAGATATCTAAAACACTTAAGAATTGATTTAAAGCCGATAAGGCTCTATTTTTTGATTATTTACAGATTTTTAAAACACACGATTTTAGGTTAGACATGGGATACAAAATTTTCGGTAAAAACTACCAATTCAGCAATATAATCCTGGAGCATTCTTTAGTTAACTTGAAAAGATAATTTTTCTCAATTTCATTATTTAAGGACATGATGAATAAAGCCATCAAAAATGCTAGGATCTATATCAATTAGTTTATGAATTTCTCTTAATAAGTTATGATTTCGGTAAACCGTTGTTGCATGAACTTAATTTTAAAAATTATCTAATTTATTCTTCTTAGTGTAAATAACAGAATTATATTTAATTCCAGGTTGGTTATCATTTAAATTTAGTTAGAAATAACTAACTAATAGACCTTATGAGCTGCCTCAAAACTCAGTGGCCTGTGTCCCTGTAGTAGTAATGTACAATGGCTAGGCAACTTAAGTTAAAAAGCTGTGAAAATTATACCAAGGGCTCACTCTCTTCCTTTATTTGCTTCCAAGTGCCTGTCATAAGTGATTTTTTTGTACCCCTTAAAAGTATTGGATACACAAATTTCCAATATTCTAACTACATTTATTGGAGCTAATGCTTGCTGGTTGCTGAAACCATTTACATTTGATACACTGAATATATCTTGCAAATTATTTACATTTTAGTCTAATGTATACTTGTTTTCATTATAAAACAAATCTAAAAAAGGAAAACTAATACATAATTTACTCAGTTATCTTAACAATCTGCCACATTAAAAAACTGTCACAGTTAACCAGCAATCTATACAAAAAAAAAAATAGTGTCGGACAACCGTCCGGAATCGTGACAACTTGTGCCTTTCACTTTTTATGTCTGTCTCTCTCGCTCTTAGGCGGGCTAACCATGCCGCGTGCCTCTCACTCGCTCTCATTGTGAGCGCATAACGTGAGCGGAGCGTAACGCAGTTTCTTGAAGTGTCACCCGGCAAACCAATTTATAAGACGTTGTCACGTCAAAAAGTTAAATAAGTATAAGAACTAACAAAAACATTTCTGATTGTTCTGTATGAGTTTAAGAGCAAACCTAATTCAGCTTTTAAGAAATTTATCCCCAGGAAAAGGGTGAGTCATAACTAACCAGGGTGAAAAGGTGTACTCAGTATGATTTTTTTATACACATCAATGTACATGATTATGTTTTATTTTAGATAATCAGACCTAGGGAACATACAAAAAAATATAAATGTTTAAAAATGACATTAAGTAAAAGTAAAAAATCACATTAAGTAAAATACTCAATTAAATTAGCAAAACGACACAGCATATAAAAAGTTTTTTTTTTTAAGTTTTAGAACAATTAAAAATTATTACAATCATATTCAATTGATTTGCTTTTCATTCACACACAATTAAAGTTGTCATTTTTATATGGAACATATTTCTTAAACAATTACCATAGAGCAATAAATCCACAGAAGCAACAAGCAAGAGGCACAGTGCGGCTTAAGAATAAAAACAGGCTAAAAGTGACAGTCATGTATTTTTTCTTGGAGTTCTTTGGTTATAATGGGTGGTCTCATTATAAAATTGTCAGATTGTAAAACAAGTATTCCATACTAAATAATTAAAAAAATAAGTATTTGAATATTTGATATACTGTCTTCACTCATAATATATAAATAATAATAAACAAATAAAATATATATATTAAATCTGACTAAGTTGCGTAAAATTAGGATGGGTAACGCAAAAAAACATAAAAATTTAAACTTTTTGAAGTTATGTAATGATATAGTCATTCGCTTTGTGCTACACAGTCCTATTTAACGCAGTTCTGGGTAGGCGACTGTTCGTCTCAACATTTACAGTACAGTGACAGTTGATGTTTGTCTAAAAGTCTGTCCGAACTGCCTAAGAATGTGTGTCTTGGATGTGGATGTGGGAGGTTGTCGTCTAAGGCCGTATATACGTGCCGAGGCCGCCTAACAATAGTTTTCGACCGTGCCGTGGTTGGTTGGGGGGATGGTAGCTTGTGAATTGCACAATTAATCGGTTCGGGTAATTCAGTGTATGCTCGCTGAAGCGTCTTTAAGGTATTGGGGAATCGTGGGGAGCTCGAAGTCTCGTGTAGGTCCGCATTCCGGACGAACCAGGGGGCTCCGGAGGCCGCTCTGAGGAAGCAGTTTAGGAGGGTCTGGAGTCTATGGAGGTTGGGCTTAGACAAAGCATAGACGACACTGGCGTATGTCAGTATAGTGTGGATGCAAGTGGTCAGTTTATTTCTAAGCGACATTTTACTGTACTTGTTATGTTATGTCTATCATGAGA
Organism: Apoda limacodes; assembly: GCA_946406115.1. Lineage (NCBI taxonomy): Eukaryota > Metazoa > Arthropoda > Insecta > Lepidoptera > Limacodidae > Apoda > Apoda limacodes. The sequence goes on from OX291544.1 coordinate 17,742,727, forward strand.
TATAGACGACCGAGGACAAAAGCGGGTTGGTCTCTAACTATTTTGGTGTGATCGCGGAAGTTTTGACGCCTATCCAGGGTCACACCGAGATATTTGGCCTTGTTTTGCCAAGGAATGGCACGGCCGAAGAGTGAGAGGGAAGATGGTCGCGGAGGGCGGCCAACGGTGAAGAGAACGGCAGAGCTTTTGTCAGGATTCACTTCGATTCTCCATTGCCAAAACCATTCGCCTAGGGCGGTGATTGCGGATTGGAATCTTTTAGTGATTCGACTCCCTTGCCTTGGTCCGTGGTGACCTTTCCTTGAATCCGGCGATGCGTATTGGATTACCAAGTCATTAGGGACAAAAGTATTATATTTGTCTTTATCTGTCCCTAAACCTATCACAGTGTTATGAATAAACCTTTTTGTATGCAATGTTAATGTTATAACGTGAGGAAAAATACACACCATAAAAAAAAATCCCGTGGAAACTATCGATCGAGATAAAAAGTATATCTGCAAGCATAAGTTATATGATGACCAAGATCTGCGTTGCTGCGTTCACTATATAGTTTAGGTGAAATATAGAAGACATCGTCTGACTAACCGTGCCTATCTATATCCATTGTTTATCTACATTAAAATATACGCAATAGTGTTAGTGACTAAAAATTTTATGAATTGCAAAACTAACTTCGTAATCGAATATCTATTTATGTATAACGAGCTATTGCCCGCGGTTGCACCCGCCCTTAATTAAATTATCGGTGTAGGATTTTAACGGCATCTCCTCAATTATAGAAAACAACCGACTCACACTTGACATCTTCAAGTTGCCTATGTTCTTTCCCGGGTATAAAGCTCTACATGCCAATCAATTTTATCTTAATCGGTACAGGGGTTCAAGCGTGAAGAGGTAACAGACAGACAGATAGAGATAGTTACTCTTGCATATATAATACTAGCTTTGCCCGCGGTTGGGGTTTGGGAGTCCGTTACACAGGGGAGCAGCTGGTGAGGATCCAGAGCTGCACAAAGATTACTCCTCAGTTACTTCTTGTGGTCAATTGTTTAGACCTTATATGAGTTAGTAATTGATGAGTTAATGAGATTTGTATGAACACAACACATGTTTTTGTGTTCCACTCGCCCTTAATTCAGTTATCGGTGTAGGATTTCAACGTCAAGTTGTCAATTATAGAAAAAAATCCATCCACGCTTGACGTTTTCAAGGAGCCTATGTCCTTCCCACGGACTATCTCCATGCCAAATTTGCGTGCGGTTCCCCCCCGCCCTAAATTCTGTTATCAATGTAGTATTTCAACGGCAACTATAGATATAATTGAGGAATTATTATAATTTTAAATAGACTATGTCCTTTCTCAGGGCTCAAACTATCTTCATGCCCAATTCCATCGTAATCGGCACAGCGGTTTAAGTGTGAAGAGGTAACAGACAGACAGACGGAGTTACGTTCGCATTTATAATATTAGAATGGATTTATCGTAAATCTAGAAAATGGGACTGAAATTGCGGGATTTTTTCTTGGGCTTCCTGAATGTCTTCGAGAAAAGGATGGTAGGGCTGTGCCTTTGCTTGTTTGTTTTTGCTCTGCCGTCTCCCCACCTAAGTATTTGTATCCGTTATCTAGCACTTTAAAGTCTAAACTTAAGATTTAAAAGGCCAAAACTGTGCAAACCGGGGGAAACAACTTGTTATGTGCTCTTACAACTCCAAAAACTCTACACACAAATTACATTCATACTTTTCCGTAATTGTTCTATACTAACTAATATGTGAATTGACATTTATGTAGAGTTCTGGATTTCAGTAAAATTGACATTTATGTAGAGTTTTGTAATTTCTTCCCCACACCTATTAATATTTATTATAGTCATCAAAAATCATGATGATAGTATTATAGCTACATCTACGTAAAACAGCCCGAGCCGCACGTGTCCCTATCGCACATCCGTGTCTTGGATCTGATCCGAGAGTGACGGCAAATGTTTTTTAAATACCTATTTTTGCATTTGCTTGGTCGTGATATATCCTCTTAAGGGTAGTAAGGAGAAAATTATTGACGAGAGGCTATTCATAAGCCTAAGACCGAACGAAGGCTTTAATGAATTGAGAGAGTGTACTTTCTGTACCGCCCGTGTTACACACAATGTTTTTCATCACATTAACGAGTAAATAAATAAATATATAAGATGAAAAAATAAAAAAACTCACCAAAACACAATTGAATTAGCGGGAATAAAAGTATAGACATCGCCACCGCTAGATGAAGTTAAACTTGTAATTGCTCGCTTGGCGCGTAGTTTATATGTTGTACCACATTGTCCTTTTACATATTTGATATAGAATAGATAAAACAGTACGTAGAGCACGCGCGATGCACACAGGATAGGTATCATATAAATGTCACTATCGTCCGCCTATGAATACCCGCTTTGAATTGAAAGTAAAATTTACAAAGAAAAAGCCCGTCGGCAGTAATTAAGGTCTTGGGAACCGCTTTACCTGCACGTAATAATTAAGTTTGTATAAGTGTGATAAAAATGTATATCATATTGTTATACTTTTAGTGATGGTTGCTAAAGAAGAAGACTTAATTTCTGCAAGAATACCACCAGAGAAGCGAGATTACTGTTCTCATTACTTGCTGGAATATCAAGTGTGCCGATTCAAGAAGATGCCTCTGGTATACAAATGTGCACATGAGAAGCATGACTATTTGAATTGTGAACAACAAGAGTAAGTAATATAACTTCTAACATAAGTAGCAATTCCGGTACATATGTGTATATAGGTATATATATATATATATATACGAGGAGCGATCAAAAATTTTCCGGTAATGCTATAAAAACCACAAGTACTATACAATCAAATAATTTATTTTTCAACATAATTCCCTTCTTCTTCACTACATTTGGAATATCGCTTTTGAAGCTGTCGTATACCGGCTAAAAAAACATCTTGTTCCTGAGTCTCAAAAAACACCTCCACCGCAGTCAACCTCGCCATTTTTCTTGAATTTGGCCCCTAGGAACTGTTCTTTAAACTCAGGGAATAAGTAGAAATCGCTAGGAGCGAGGTCTGGCGAATACGGTGGGAGTTTCATCAATTGAAACCCTGCATTCGCAATGGCTAGATTTTTTTTTTAAATCGCTCGCTATACTCGCTTTTCCTTTTGCACTTCGTCAACAGTCGTGAAACCCACCGCACGAAGACCTTTCTGAAGTTTAAGTAGTCAGAAAGTATTAACTGAACACTCCCAAAAGAAATCTTTAGACTCTCAGCTATGTAGCGAATGGTTACACATCTATTGTTAACTTCTCGACTTTTCTAGCATTTTCTACGGTAACAGATTTGGATGGTCTTCCACAACGATCTTCATCTTTGCAGCTTGTTCTTTGACATTTGAATTCGGAACACCAAAATTGAACCGTGGAATATGATGGAGCATTTTCTTCTAAAGTACTTGACATTTAATAAAAAATATCTTTCGTAGACATATTTTTTAGTACGAAGTACACACACGGATTTAAGCGCGGATTTAAGATTTTTCCTTTTTTGGCGAACGACAGTTCACAGATCTTAAAAAAATATTGTGATGCACAGAAAGCAATTGCAATGTGACACTTTACGGTGACAACTACCAAAGACAGTCCAAAGGACATAAAAAATTGAATGAACGTCAAATAATAATTTCAAATATCGAATACCGAAACTTTCTGATCGCTCCTCGCACCATATCTATTTGCTTATCTCGGAAACTGCTCTAACAATCTGCATGAATTTTTGTGTTTAGATAGGGTTTTGCTTTTTAAGTTATGTTATATTTTTTTTTATAACGCCACTTTTTCAAAAAAAGGAATATGGAGCCTAGCTCCGTCGCACTGGCAGGTGTTTACTACTGTTTAAATAAAGACGACAAAGGCCATTGCACTTCACTTCTTTATCTAATATTTGTACAGGATTTTATAATGAAAAACGTTCTAAATGTATAAACTTTCCTAAACTGTGGACTAAACAGCACATATAGCACACTGACTCAAATAACTGTTTAAAAATAAAACAACTTAAATACGAGAAAGATATATTATGTACTTTATTTAAATTAAAAACATCTTAGTCAAAATAATGACTTGCGCCTTTCCTTATAATAAACTGTTAGAAATATGTTATGAAAATATATAGGTACTTACATATTTATGTTTTATTTTTTCAATAATTTTTCTCACAGTAACTTAGGTTCTAAGCAAGCTAGAAAAAAAAATTATCAGGACATTTTTTTTTATGTATGGTAGATATACACAATCACTATGTCTGTATTTTTACTTTTCTGTCTACTCAACCTATTTTTTTTTTTTAAATTACACATTTAAAAAAAAAAATTAACTAATGTGGGCAGTATAGCTGACCAAGTAAGGCTTGTTTACGGACTCTACAGTGCAAAAAACTTTTCTGACCCGGTGGTCACAAATCAAAACTAGTCACTATATTGAAATGGGGAGAACTTACAACGATACTAGCGACCAAACACCCAAGGTCAGAAAAGTTTGTTCCACTACAACGGCTATGAAACACTAAGCTGTAGTGTTAACTTCTCATTTTAATATTTTTTTTCGTTTTCAAAGAATATAGACTTTACACCATTTTTTTACATTTACAGTTATGTTCTGCGAATGAAAGAATTTGAACGTGAACGTCGCCTGAGGCTACGAGAGAAACGTCTTGCTGCTGCAGCTTAAAATTTAGATTTTTTTTATTTATCAAATTCGTGTAATATATGTTGATAGAAATCAGTCGTTATTAAATTTATGTAAATGATAGATTTTATCCCTTTTTTTATTATAATAAAAAACTGGCCAAGTGCGTGTTCTTAGCATGCATTAATAAACAGTTCCATAATATGACGATTATTGTAGTGTAGTATAGTAAAACGAGAACCTATTTTTTTCAAAACAATGTCTACAGTAGGCTGCGCGAAAACCAAAAATTTTACCGTATGTCTAGAGCCTTGAAATTTAGCACAGAGGTTTCCGTTATGACGTCCGCATCACTAAGAACGGATTAAATGAGGATTAAGGTTTGTAGCGAAATCAGTGACTTGAAGATAAATGCACAAAACTTGATATTTTGCTTAAGGGTGAAGAATGGAATATTTAACCGTTCGTAGATAATCATTCCTTAAAATGGGTAATGGAAATATGTATAAGAATTTCGATATTTTTGTGTCTAGAGACATAAAATTATGTAAGAAGGATCTAGTTATTTCGTAGGCGAGCACTAAGAGAGGATTTTACAAAATCATCCGCTAAGGGAGGAAAATCCAGAGCTAATTTTTGAATCCGTAAATGCATTACAACTGGTATTTGGCCTTAAATTACAACATTAAGATTCACGTGTTTTTTTTTTATTACCTTAAGTTACAAAATTAAGATTCACGTGTTTTATTTTTATGGAAAATTATTCCCTAGGGTCGAAATAGGAAATGAAAATTTGTGTAAGAACAGGTTCCCGTTTTAATTTTAAGGCAGCACTAAGAAAGGATTGTGCACAATTCGTCCCTTAAGATCATTAAATTTGGGTTGAAAGTTTGTATCAAATTACTAGACATAATTTATCTGAAGTCCGAAGACAGGAGGTCGCGATATCACTCAAATCTAGTGATTCCTCCTTCTAAGGGGGCGAACCACTGTCCCAAGGTGATCTCGGGTTTATCGTCCATAAGTACCTCTTCAAGAAAATTCAAGAGTGTGGCGACATGGGTAGCGTGTATAAATATATCAACAAAAGATGTTCTCTGAAGGTGACAGGTTGATACATACCTACTTCGGTAACTTTTTAACGATGTGTTGATAGATGGGTTTAAGCTTATGGTGTAGGTAGAAAGAATATGACATAAATTTATATGGAACCTTAGACGAACAAGTCATGGCAAAATCGTTGAAAGGTATTGACACGATGCGCCAGACTTAAGTTTTAATCCAAAGGCAAATGGAATGGATTTCCACAGAAATGGATTCCTTAGGTAATTAATTTTACAATATATGTTGTTAGTCGTCACCTACGTCATAACAGGGACCTTTGTGCTAAATTTCAATTCTAGATACAAGAATACCGGAATTCTTATATAATTTTCATCCCCTGTTTTACTCCCTAGAAGATGCTATTCCAAAAACGGTGAAATACGCAAGTCTTAATTTTTTATTCTAAGGCTACATACCAAATTTTATTTAATATTTACATTAATGATCTCCCGTATCGTGTAAAAAACCATGACAATGTCTTATTTGCTGATAACACCACAGACATGTTATGATGAATTAAATAATGCAATTTCTAAAATTGTAAATTGGTTTAACGCTAATAATTTGTTACTTAATGAGAAAAAACCAACTGTTTTCAATTTACATTGCCGAATGTTAGTCAGATCTAGACATATATTAACATTAATGGCGAGCAATTAGAACAAATTACATCTTAATCAGTACAGCGGTTTAAGCGTGAAAATGTAACACACAAATAGACATTGTTACTTTCGCATTTATAATATTAGTATGGATATTATTTACAATGCTTCTATGTAAAGAAAAAAATGATGATTGTTTTCATCTTTCTAACTATATAAATTATGGTGCAACAAAATTCATTGACCCGACGGTCAAAAATCAATACTACAGTCGCCGTATTGAAATGATGTGAACTGACAACGACACTAGCGACCAAACATCCTAGGTCAGAAGATCAGAAAAGTTTGTTGCTCTGTAAAATAATGAAATCAGGTCGTTTTAGGCGGAATTTTTCGCCAACTTCAGCTCGATATAAGATTTTTTCAATGATATTCTTTAAAAAGCCGGCACCATAGAATCATACAAAATTGGTACATTACAAATTAAAAAAAGCATTTCCAATCCGAATTGATAAATGAACTACGGTGTGCCCTTAAGGCGGCTCTTAAGCTTTTAAACAGACTTTGAACAGTTAAAAATATTCTTTTTTTTTGTGCATACTGTTATTCTAACGGGTCTGACTCGCACTTGACCGGTTTTAATTGGTCTTGCTTAATAATTCAACGAAGCATGTTGTATACATGAGTGCTCAGTACTACTCAACAACATGTTTACTATAAGTACCTAGGTAGGTGCTCTTACGTTCTTTAGCAGAGGGTAGTTTCAAATAAGTACTAATTTAAATTAGTATTGGTACTTTACTTATATTAACCTGCACACTAATTTCATGTGATCGTCTATCAGAGTCGTCAGTGACAATACGCAATTAAATTTTATTTCCTACAATAATATGTGATTTAGGAGTTTGAAATATTTTAATGCACTAAAAAATGGATACCACTTTGAGGTTTATAAACTGCAATCTAACGATTCTGAAAACAATCGGTAAAGGCACCTACGGGTAAGTACCTTTTTACGTTACGTATAGAGTATCTACTACACAATAACTTACTTATAAATGTTATTAAGTTTTTGCATACTTTTTATGTTTGTACTTTTATGTTATTCTATTATTCTTTATTTACAGAAATGTGTATTTATGTGAAAAAAATGACCTTGATAAGTTGACAATCGTTAAAGATATTGAACTAAATCTAAAGATTCAAGGACACAAGCAGGTAGGTTTTTTATATATGTATATACATATATAAAAGAGTAAATTGACTGATATATCAACGCACAAACCAAACTACTGAGGTCAGCTAGAGACATGAAATTTAGCACAGAGGTCCCAATTGTAACGTAAGCGAGTGCTAATAAAGGATTTTGCTAGAAGATTCGCCCCCTAAGGGGGTAAAATGAAGTTTGTATGGAAATCCATCATTTTTGAAGCTAAATGCATAAACCTAATATTTGGACTGAAGGCTGAAAATATAAGAGTGATGTGTATCAGTTTTTGGAAAATCATACCCTATATGGCAGAATAGGGAATAAATAATTGTATAAGAATTCCGATATTGTGTGTCTAGCGACTTGAAATTTTGCAGTGGTTTCTGTATAACACAAGCACTCAAAAGGATTTTGCAAAATTCGACTCCTAAGGAGCGAAATGGGGGTTAAGGATTTGTATAGAAATATGTCATTTATTAAGCTAAGTAAATGTTTCTTTTATATCCATGGTTTAAGTCCTTTGGGTTAAAACAAAAGATTTATGTGTGTTTCACCGTTTTCAAAAAGTCATCCCCTAGAGAAGGACTTGCCAACAACATGATAAAAAAAATGCATTTAAAATGGTAAATTCACTTATACAGACGAAAACATTTTTAATATGGGATTACAATTTTGTTTAGGAGCAAGCGAATACTAAAATTCCACCCGCTCTAAATTCTGATATCGGTGTAAAGTGTAATTAACGGCAATTCCATAATTATAGAAAAAAAACAGACTCACACTTGACGTTTTCAAGTAGCATATGTCCCCCGAGACTCAAACTATCTCCATGCCTAAAACCTAGATGACAAATAAATGTGTTTTCTATGAATAAAATGCAATGAATATGTATTTTATATTAAGTTAAAAAATTAATATTACCTTACATGTTTTTGGAAATTCACCCCTATAGAGAGCAAATAGGGGTAGTACCTAGTAGGCATAGAGAGGATGAAAATTTGTAGAATTCTGATATTTTTGTAGGTAAAAACATAAACAGTTAAGTTTTTTTAACCGACTTCAAAAAAGTGGTTATCAATTCAACCCGTACCTATGTAGGTAAGTAATATTGTCAGACTTGCCCAGTTTTTGTATATGTTATTCTATACCAGCTTCTAATCATGTGTGCCAAATTTTAAAGTGTATGTATGTTTTACGCGCACATATCAAAAACTGTAAGTCGGATTGCAAAATTATTTTAGTTGGACTAGGTGTAGTCTAAATTAGTGAACATTTCTAGTTTCATCAGAATCGGTTCAGTAGTTTTTGAGCTAGATAGTTAAATGTGTATCAGTCACTAGGAGAACGTGTCGTTGCTTAACAGCGTTATTCTAACATGTTATTATGCATGTTGTTTCAATGTTTGCCTGCAGTTAGGCTCTAGCTAATCAGACTCGACGAATATTTAAAAAAGTGGCTTAATTTAAAAAGTCATCTTGTAATCATTATATGGCAACTCGAAGATAAAGGAAACGTCAATTTTCTTGGCAAGTGAGAATTAAAAACGTGTTTTTCTGCTGCTGGTATGAGCTGCCTATTCCACGATGTATCTACTTAAAACAATACCATAACTTTAATTAATTCATATATTATGTAAAATATGTAAAAAAATAAAAGTATCTATTAGTTCCAATAGAAGGTACAAACTTTGCTTCGTTTGGGACCAGATGGCGCTACGGGCGATGTCCAGAGATATTTGTTCATTTATTTCTTATTGTGGGCATTGTTTTTTAGGACATAGCAAATGAAGTTAGAATACTATCGACAGTGAAACATCCAAACATAATAAAATTTTATGAATGCTATTACACCGAAGATCACGTAATGATCTCCATGGAATATGCCTCTAGCGGGAATCTAGCAGAGTATATGTATCAAAAATATCCAAAATTTATCAAGCAAGAGGTAAATTTGTTTAATTATGAAATTAATATTTGAAACAGCTCACAAGCCTTAGTTTCATAATACATAATATTCATTTCATATGTAATAGTGCAAAACTCGACAGTTCAGTTACAGCTATCCTCGGGGTTTCTCTACGAGACGAAAATACGTACCTACAATAAATAGGTTAAAAAGCTACTTCAGATTACTAAATTGAAGCTAAATTGTCTTTTCTTAGTAGATGTTCTACTTTATGGGGAGCTATTTTGTACTACCAACTAACAAGCATGTTTGAAAAGCGAAAAAATTGCAAATAGGTATAACTTACACACTAGAGTGTTTTAAAAAACAACTTGGTAATACAGAAGTTCGCAGTAGGTACCTACAGTGCAACAAACTTTTCTGAACTTCTGCCGTTGAGTGTTTAGTCGCTAGTGTCGTTGTAAGTTCACACCTTTTCAATATGGCGACTGTAGTTTTGATTTTTAATCACCGAGTCGGAAAAGTTTGTTGCACTGTAATAATATTTACCTAAATAAAGAATTGCATGCTTACTTATTGTAAGTAAATTTAAAAGCCTTCGAAGTTGAAAATGAAAAAAAAACCAAGTTGAATTTGTATTCTAAAATGACACTATCTACCTTACTAATTCGTACCATTGGTTTTGTTTCACAGGAAATTTTATTCTACCTTTCACAAATACTATTAGGTGTAAATTATATTCATAATTTGGATATCATCCATCGAGATCTAAAGGCAGAAAATATTCTCTTGACAGGAAAAAATGGCATCTTAGTAAAAATAGGCGATTTCGGAATATCGAAGATGTTAGCTAGGTAAGTAAAAACAACCGTTTACCCATTTTTAACAGAGTTCAAAAAAGGAAGAGGTTATCAATTCAGAATTTTGTATTTTTTTTATGTATGTTCGGGCATAACTCCGTCATATATGGACGGATTTTTAAAATTCTTTTTTTATTTAAAAAGGTATACTTCCGAGGTGGTCCCATAATAATGTTATAAATTTAAAACTTAAATTTTTGGTCACAAAAATAATTGGTATTTTTTTGGAACGGGTGAAACGCCTTTTATGTTGGATGATTGTATAACATTTTGTTACGAGTATCAATGTTTTTAGTGTACGAGAAAAAAAGGAATTCGTCACTCAAGAGTAAAAATAAAAACTTTTTACAAAAAAAAAAACAACCAACTTTAAGTACATAGACACCAACTTCAAATTGTAATTTAGATCAGATTTTAAGAAATAAGTAATTATTTTTACCTGTTAGTGCTTATTTTTGAAGCCGGTTGTTTTTATGTGTTAAAAAGTTTTTATATTTATATTGTATGGAAATCCATCATTTTTTAAGCTTAATGCATTAAACTTAGTCGCCGTCGAGGAGGCAGTCCAGCAGTGGATAAAAAAAAGCTGGTATGATGCTAATAATGATTTATCTCGATTACCTTAATCGCAGTTCTTTATGACAGTGCATGCGTGGTTAAGTCTTGTGCGCGGCGTAAAATTATATTTTTAAACGAAACTGGCTTAGGGTTGTTTCTTTGGGCTCCCTTTTAGTTACTCTGACCTATAACTCAGAAAATAAGTTGGCCGTATGAGTTCTTTGAAAGTTTAGATGATACTGCTTATTGAACTGTGCATTGCGACACGGACGAAATGGACCGACACAAGTTAGAAAAGACAGACAAGTTCCAGTAGAACAAACCAAATAAGCAGTAGTAGACTGATTAATTAGCGATACATTGTTGTCCCCAAAATCCTAAACCTACATGTCCCCACTACTGGGGCACGGCCTACCCTTAACGAGGGTAATTTGGGCCATAGTCTGGTAGTAACTGATAACAAACAAAATCCAAATTTCTAAGTAAATGGTTTCCCAAAAAGGGTCTATAAGGAATATTAGCATCGCTTTTACATACTTTTACAGCAAAATCAGCTTAAAACCATTAATAACTGTAAACTTCCTTACAGCGCGAAAAAAACTTCAACTGTGATTGGAACCCCATACTATTTGGCACCAGAGCTATGTGAAGGCAAACCTTATGACATGAAGAGCGATATATGGGCTTTGGGGTGCCTGCTTTATGAAATGTGCACACATAAACGAGCTTTCGAATCTGAGGTAACTTTTTTAATTTTTGATCCGAGAGATTTGAGAAGTGCAACAAACTTTCCTGACCCGGTGGTCATAAATCAAAACTTCAGTCGCCATAGTGAAATGGTGTGAACTTACAACGACACTAGCGATCAAACACACAAGGTCAGAGGGTCAGAAAAGTTTGTCGTACTTGTGCTTCTCCTTACAGAGAATTTGGATTGTTATAATTTTTGTCGTGCATCTAGCATGACAAAAAATCATCTGAGAGATCTTCATAAAGTTAGTTTTAGACCAGGTACGCCATTTATGCATATATATATATATCTTGATACATATCTATTTCAGACTTTGGTTGGCTTAGTGAAGGCTATTACAAGCGGCAATGTCCTTCCTATCGACTTAACCGTGTATGAGAGAGGCATGCAAGAACTTATCGATTCCACATTGTCTATTTTACCGGAAAAACGGCCTACTGTGAAGGATCTTTTGGGACGAAAGATTATACTGCCTATAGCTTATGCCGTTTTCCTAGACGCCGGCAATGATGACTTGTTATCAAAAGTTTATTACAAAACTAAAGATGAAATTTAACGTAAGGGGAATTTTATTAAATTATTGAAAATAATAAAACAAATGTGACATGAAAGAATGTATTTATTAAAAAGTATTAAAAAAAACACAGTTTGTTTTCATTTGTACCTATGTAGTATCTGTTCTTATAAGGTTACGAAGTAAAACAGTTAAAGTGGTGACATTTCCTTTTAAAAGTCATTTAATGGGTTCAAAGATGGTAAACGCTTATTGATAAAAAAAACACCCATCACTAAGTTTCAATAACATCTAATCCATACTAATATTACAAATGCGAAGGAGTGTTTGTTTGTTTGTCTTTCCCTCACTTCGCAACAAAAAATCTAATTAAGGTAAAATTTAGCACTGGGATAGTTGAGGAGACGGAGGACATTTCCTCCGGGAATATCTATAACCGAACTACACATGGATGAACTATGTATGTCTTGTATAACTTGCTTTAGCAAACTTTGTTACGATAATTAAGGGTTGCAATAGAAATCCTACGCCGATAACTAAATTTAGTACGAGCAAAGCCGCTAACAAAAGCTAGTGTAAGAATATTTATAGAACTCACATAATAGGTACCTATAAGGTTCTTCACACTTACGTATCTTTTATAAAGCAATGTTTATAAAGGGGGGAAACGAGAAACACAGATTAGGTAGGTACTTAATCTTTTACTTTTAAAATTTATTTTGCCTTTTCGATCACCGGACCTCACGCATATTAAGACACGTTAAAATATATTCCGTGTATTAATTTGTTACTAATATGTATGTAAAATATCTTTAACCAAAAATTTTCGATGCAGTTATCAAAATTACACAATCAAGTTACTGTTTGCTTCATAGACAAAATAGACAAGATTTAGTTTTTATTGTGCAGAAAAAATAGTTTTCATAAGCACCAATTTATAAATTGGTTTGTAGGTATTATATCTAGCTTATGACAATTAAATCATGATCGTCTATAAGGTACATCAAAGTCATTTAAAACATAGCATGGTGTGATCAAAACAGTCAATTAATAATGAATATTTCTCAGTTTACCTTTTTTTTATGTTTGAACCCAGAAAACAACTTACACATAGTATAACTTCCACGTTTACTGTCTCAGATCAAGTTAGTGTAGTATCCATCTTAATAGCAAAATACGTAGAATGTAGTTACTCATGTTCAGGCCAGCTTAATAATATCACTAATGTTTATTTAAAAACGGAAAAAAAGTAGAATCTGTTCTTACAGCTATAATTTCACAATTTTTATTTTAGTTTTTAATTCTGGTCAGTCTCCATTTCCTCATCTTCATTATCTGAAATCATAAATAAATAATAAAAAATATGAAGTGGGCTCAAAAAACATAATACCAATGTTGTGTAGTCCATCTTGATAAACAGACTCCCATTCTGTAATTAACACTGAGGTCTTAAAACACAATGAAGTTTGTTTAAAAAATGCTTTTGTCTATCAAAGTTTAAAATTAACTCCTCAGTACAGATGATCTGACACATAAAACAACGATATCTACATTGCAACAAACTTTTCCGACCTTCTGACCGTGGCTGTTTGGTTGCTAGTGTCGTTATAAGTTCACACCATTTCAATATGGTGACTGTACTTTTGATTTTAGGTCAGAAAAGTTTGTTGCACTCCACAAATTTTGTCTTATTTAACTTATTCTGTAGCAAATCTTATCAAATGTGATTATCTATTTCTAAATAAAACTAGCTTTGGTCCAAGCATCCCATCAGTATTTAGAACACAAATCTAAAAACCATAACGAATACCTATCTTTGTGCTAAGTTATATTATAACTGTGATTAATATATGTACTGCCGAAACAATCTTGGAAATGAAAAAATGTACATATTTAAAAGGTGACTTACGTTGACCATTAGATTGACCTTGTGGCGGGATGGGCTTCAGTCCAGGAATTTGTCCCGATTGCAGCATTCTTGTTAGCCGTTCAACCTCTTGCAGTGAAGTAGCATTTTTGATAGCTTCCCTAATCTTCTGTATTTCTTGCGGCGTAAGATCTAATGAATGAAACAACATAAATAAGACAAGCAAATCCATTTAGGGATTTATATTGTACTTAATATATCCCGAGGTTTCACTAAATAAAATCTATATCCTTTAGAACTCTCAATTGGGACAAAAGTATTATTGATAATAATAATTATCTGTTCCTGTGCCACAAATGATAACCATTGTTGTAGTTATCATTACAAGTGATCTAATTTTTCTTTTAAGTATAGTATTTTCTGGAAATAGTATTATTATTATTTTAATTTGACATTAAAGTAAAAGAATCGTCAATACATTTTCTGTAAACTGGTCTACTGGCAATGCATATTTATTCACTAGCAATGAGTGTAGATGAAGCACAAATATACTGAACACTGCATTAATTGAGTATACATCCCCCTCAAAAAAAGTCCACTTTGTTGGAAGGAAGGTATTCAACATACACCCACAATGCCAAAGCTTAGGCTAGTTCTTGGCCAAAACCAAAACTGCTTTAGATTTTTTATTTTTTGCCCCACAAAATAAATAAACCAAAATCTGACTACACCCATGCTGCTGGCTAAAGAGATGAAGGTTTTAAACTTACTAGTAACTTTTGGATCAGGCATATTGCCTCCAGGAACAAAAGTTTTTGATTTCCTCATAATCTCTTTTTGCATTTCTTTTCCTTTCTTGCTTTTGAACAGGGCAATAGCTTCATCTCTTTCTTTCTGTTTGATTTTTCGGAAATCCAGTAATCTTAGCTCAGGCAGCCTGAATGCGACATACAACCTGCAATTATTAGTCAGTATTAAACCGAGTTATATCTAATAATGAGTAATTGTTTTATTTCATGTTTATAAATCTATAGGTATAGATAGCTCTAATCTACTTTATACTTGATGAGACCCCTATTAAGTTGTTGCGTGTTGTCAATTACAACTAAAAGTACCTAAAAATGGTAGCTGACTACAGATTACTGGATAACTCAATAGGCTGAAGAATTAGAAATATGATCCGGAATGAAAAAATCCTTTAAATAACTAGAGTGACCAAAATAGCTTATGGAATCAGCAATCTGATAAAGTTGAAGCACTGATAACTGCAGGAGGAATGTTTTAGAAGGGACGTCATGCTTGAGAAATAGAGTAGAAAGGCAGTTTACAAAATGGACCTGTATGTGGTCAGAGTATCGAAGTGTGCAAATACCACAAGACTGTATGTTGAGAAAATCATTAAAAGAGGTCTATTTCACACTCTAAACACTCTATATAAAAATATCAGCTTCATGGATCGGCGGTAATGACGGCCGAATCGAGGCGTGGGATTGGATTACCGTACAAGACATACCTTTTAGGTTATAGTCCATACATATATGAAAGAATTATAATAAACTAATTATGCCAGCAATCCTAATTCTGTTATATATTCATAACTAGCAGATATTTTCCTGGTTTTTTTTTTAAACCACTTAGGTGGAAAACAAGCTTACATCCAGCCCAATGCTAAGCGTTTAGCCTATAGACACTTGTAGCACCACGCACTTAACTAGCGCATTGCCGACCCTTTTAAAATCATAACACTCCCTTCTTGAAGAACCTCATATTGTAGCCCCTAAAGAAAATATTGGCAGAGAGTGAGCAACCACAATCTGAGCATTAGCAGGAGGAAGTTTCTTTGAAACCCCACTTTGACCATCCAGGTTCAAAAGTGTGTGAACGGATCCCCTGCCAATGGCAAGCAGTATGGTGGTAAGAATGTGCATCCTTTTGAACAGTCCTCAGAACCCACTAACGCAACAATCTTTTAAATCCTGGTAGTTTTTGAGATTAGCAGATTCACACCACTAGCTTTGTTAAGTAGTATAGATATAGGTGGGAAATATAAAATCAATGTTTACCTGTAATGTGCTTTGCTAGCCACAGGGTTGTGCATAAGTGACAAAGTTTTTAGTTTTGGTAATGCAGCCAGTGGATCCAAGTCTCCGAGTTCTGAGATATTGTTGTTAGTTAAAATTAAAGTTTCTAAATTTGGCAAATACTGTTCTAAATTTTCACCAATCCTCCTATAAAATAATGTTAGTGATAAAAAACTGGCCAAATGCACAGAGGGTTCCACACATACTTATTACACATAGATAGTTCTTCCATCCTGAGATCATATCTTACAGGTTTTTGATCAGTTAATAGATTTTTTCCTATATTTGTGACGTAACATCTTGCTTTGTGTCAAATTTAATGATTCTAGGAAAACAGGAAGTACCCCATAGGTTTTGATTTATTTGTGAAAGCCAAAATATGCAACAAACATGGCCATATTTTCATATTTTGATTTTTAACAGCTTTAAGGGACCAAAGACCTTAGTATTTGATATTAATCTCAAGTTCATACCTTCACATGTTCCCGAGAAAAAGGGTCTTGACAGACAGACTGACTGACAACAAAGTGATCCTATAAGGGTTGCTTTTTTTCTTTTGAGGCATGAAACTCTAAGAAATAACATTAACACAGCAAACATAAACTCTATTTCATCATAGTACCAATGTAGATAAACCAAACAATGTTTAATATTTTCTTATTTTTTTTAGTATGCTTCACACAAACTTACAAAATCTGCTCTCTCTTTGTGTATTAGTGAAGATTTGTACTTAACACTTAAAGAAAAAATCGGCCAAGTGCGAGTCGGACTCGCGCACGAAGGGTTCCGTACTATTATCTACAAAAACGAGCAAAGAATCATGTTGTATGGGAGCCCCCTTAAATATTTTTTTTTTCTGTTTTTTAGTATTTGTTGTTATAGCGGCAACAGAAATATATTTTCTGTGAAAATTTCAACTGTCTCTATAACGGTTCATGAGATACAGCCTGGTGACAGACGGACGGACGGACAGCGAAGCCTTAGTAATAGGGTTCCTAATTACCTTTCAGATACCGAACCCTAAAAACCAGAAAAGGCTCATTTCACTAAGTTTATCTTGCTAGACACTTTGCAGTCTAAGATTTTGTTTGTTGGCATCTATATTGGCTAGGAAAAAACTTGGAAACTGTTCTGTCTTGTATAGGCACTTACTTGGTATTTAATAGTGGATTTTGTCATTTATTTGTAGTTCTAACGGTATACCTAAATTAATCTAAAATTGTCTTCTTATGTTTACCCAATATTTTCTATATTCTTAAATAACTTAGTATTCTTGGTCCAGTAACTTATAAAATTACAAATATCTACCTAGTTAATTATAATACATACACAATTCTGTTATTGTTCATTAACAAACACTTAATTCTTTTCAATAAAGGGAATCCATCAAGTTTCCTGATGTCATTGTCTGAGAAATCAACTGTATCAAATTGATCCAATGTGGCACCCATGTTTTCTATCTGAGGAATTTTATAACCTGTAATTTTATGTTCATAAGTAAAAATTCAGTTGAAATTTAAAAGAGATTTTATTTTAGTGTTCCCTAGGCCTGACCTGATAGGTGCTACTTCAATTTAAAATATGACCCTTAAAGAGGGCAAAATTCCTAAAAGACGAAACATTAATTCAACTTGACTCATGTTATTCAGTTAGCCATTTTAAAACTTTAGAGTGGAGCAAAAAACTCGATGATGTCATTTTTTACTCAGGTTTCCAAACCATGTAGTGCAGCCCTGAGATGTGACGGGTTAATAAAAGCTCAATTTAAAGGTAAAAATTTAGTATCATTTGGTAGGAGGTGTGTCCTCTCCCCCCTGACACCATTACCATGGAAAGGTCATTACTTTTTTGCTTACAAAGCTAACCTAACTCTAACACAACCTACACTAGTATTTCTGAATAGATCAAATTTTGTAAAATAATCGCTCAAATTTGAGTTGATTGATTTTTGCTTGGTGTGCTACCAATCGCAAATCCCTAATAGAAGGAACAGATGAAATTCACATAGTAATCAATGGAGCAAAATAAATAGTGCCTAAATGAAATTTAAGGTAAATAGCGGATAAAATTTAGTATACTACCCCACAAATTAAGGCTGGGGGGAAAAGGTGGGAGGGGGAAGGGGGAAGAAGGAGGAGTCATTCAAACACAGTTGAAAAAGACAACCTAAGGTTTGTAGTAAACAGCTTAAGTAATCTTGTATTAATTTTATAGTTTATTTGAATGAGTTCCAAAAATCATTGCCTCAACAGAGGGGGAGGAGGGGAAGTGGGTTTCATAAAAGACAACCTAAAGCTTCTGACATGAGTCATGAGTCTGCTGCCACCAGAAAGATTATTTTAACAAACTTCACTTTTGCCTTATCTTTGGCGCTGCAGGAATAGCAGCCCCTCCACCCATATGTAACAAAGGTATAGTCACACTTCGCAGCTTCGGTTTGATAGCCGATAGCCTCAGCCGCTACAGGTCGCACAGTCCCTGTGCCTTTGTTACAGTGGGTAGGGCTGCTTAACATCCGCCCCTCCGACCTATAAAAAACACTCAAGGGGTAGGGCAGACCAAGACCACGGCATGTCGGGGTTGACAGAGTTGGCTTTTAATGCAAGTGTTTTTTCCACTACAAGATTTTTCACTACTTTTGAATTTGTGCTCAAAATTAAACTCTTAACTATGTGGTGAACAAAAGATGACTAAATGACAAAAAAACAAACTTTTTTTTTATAGGGTCTATCACAACTAAGTGAGAGTAGAATAGCAAACACATTTTTCTATAGTACAGGAAGAGACAGCATGAAACCAACCCAATTAAGCAATTAATTTCAAAAATTCATAACTAAAAAACTATTTATTTCCTCAAGCTGAAACTTTCCAGTTAACCTACCAATAAATAGACCTTTCTACAAGAAAAACATGAGCCGCAAAATCGTGGGGTAGTACACTAAATTTAAGCTTATACAGCTCCTATTATGTAAAATATCCTGATTTTATAGCAAAAGTAGACCATAACCGTGCTTAAAGTGCTAAAGTCAAATTAATATCTCCAAAAACTAACCTCTAAGATCCAATTCTCTGTCTCTACATGGATTCATATACTGCATAGAATTCTGTATGAGTTCATTAGTCAACTTAACCATTTCTAATGAAAGATGAATAATTCTCCGCCTGTTGCTTAGAATAAAGTAACTTGAAATTACATCAACAGTTGAAAACACAAACTAACGCTCGAAAACCCAAAAACCGATAATTGTTTTTTTTTTTGTGGCTACAATTAAGTCGGTAGATTTAACTATTTGCCAATGTAAGTTAACACGAAAAGAAATAAGGAAGGTGCTGGTGAACGGTTTCTATCAATATAAATATTGAGCTCACTCAGTCTAGGTAACTAAAAACATAATTGGATTACATACATATTTAAAAATATTATTACAATACATAAAAATAGATACAAAACCATGGACCTAAAAAAAAGACGGACGTAACATTGCACTGAAAAGATGTAAATTGTGAAGCATGCAATCTCCTACAATTTCGTTTGTTATACATGACCTACACTCACACAGATACACCAGGTCAGACAACTCGCCGACATTATACCAGCGTTGCCAAACGTACGGCAATTGCCGTTTCGTACAATTTTTTTTTTGTGGCTACAATTAAGTCGGTAGATTTAACTATTTGCCAATGTAAGTTAACACGAAAAGAAATAAGGAAGGTGCTGGTGAACGGTTTCTATCAATATAAATATTGAGCTCACTCAGTCTAGGTAACTAAAAACATAATTGGATTACATACATATTTAAAAATATTATTACAATACATAAAAATAGATACAAAACCATGGACCTAAAAAAAAGACGGACGTAACATTGCACTGAAAAGATGTAAATTGTGAAGCATGCAATCTCCTACAATTTCGTTTGTTATACATGACCTACACTCACACAGATACACCAGGTCAGACAACTCGCCGACATTATACCAGCGTTGCCAAACGTACGGCAATTGCCGTTTCGTACGGCAATCACGCTTCTAAAAGACAAATTGTACGGTATACGGCAATGACCATTGCCGTATTCTAAAACACGGCAACCAGAGCATAGTTAAAAATCATATCATGTATCTAAAGTGATTACAAAACTTAAATATTTTTTTGCGTACACATGAACGCATCGAACTCTTGTAATAGACAACGTTTTATCTTTGGTACGTGAGAAAATGTTTAAAATGTCCTCAGATTCGGAAGAAGGTACTGAAGGTGTTTTTTCACCTAAGAAGTGTAAGAAGAGTAAAAAAGGGGCCCAAAAATATAGAATTCAAAGGAAATTAAATAGCGATTTTAAATATTGGATTGGCCCTGACAAAAATAATATTTTTGAGGTACACTGTCGATTGTGTGATGTTAAAATATCTTGCGAAACAAATTTAAAAAGACATATGTCCAATGCTAAACATATGCATTTGTTCTTACTAAAATTACATTACCCATATGATCAAGAATGGAACATTATTGTTAAACAGTGCATTGCCAGAAAGCCTTCAAACTGTACGAGCTTTAAGCTAACCCTCGATCATTTTAATTTCTATATATAATAAAATAATATAAATAATAAAATACTTTATACGGCAAATTTTGTTTAAATGCGGTTGTTTTATTTCTCCAGTACGGCAAGTCAATGTTTGACCAGCTGTAACACTGCATTATACGTACCGCGTGACAGCGCCTGTGACATATATTTTGCGTCGACGAAAATTGTTAAAAAATGCCTTCTTTTGCAGTGAAATCGTGTAAAAACTACATGAGTAGACTTAAAATGTCACAAGAAATCGCCTACCACGCGTAGGTTATGATATTTTGTTATTATTTTTATAATTATATTTTATTTACTTGGATGTAAATTCTAAACAAAAATTATAAGAGTGTTGTCAGTTTCTTTATAAGAAATTTTCCCTAAAAATTTGGGAAATCTGTATTTGTTGCATTTGTGACTCAGTTTTCGTAAGTTTTTAGGATTCTGTATTTTAAGTTTCTGTATTTTTATGAAGTAAATGTATTTTTATATTTATACAGTAAAACCCGCTTAAAACGATCACGCTTAATACGATTTCCAGTATAATACGCCATTTTACGTCAGTCCATGCAACTTGAAGCATGTTTTCATACATTTTATTACCGTTAAAACGATTCGTCACCCGTTTAATACGCCATCTGTACGTTACAAATTTCATGTGGCAGCGGTTACTGACATAATGTAAGCGAAAAGCAAAGCTAACGTTTTTAATGAAAAATCACAAACAAAAACTCAAACACAGTTAGCTGGTGAACTTCAGTTACCAGTTTGCATCAAAACTCTTTTGAAATGTTATTACTTTAAGTAATGTCATTCTAAATATATCTAACAATACTATGATGTTACGTAATTTGATTATTAAACACACAACATTAGTACACTGTAGTAATGTTTTGTTTTCGCTATCCCCGCTTTATACGCTTTCCCGCTTAAGACGTGTTTTTGGCCAGGTCCCTATGATATCGTCTTAAGCGGGTTTTACTGTATATATGTATTAATATATGTCTCTGTGTGTATACCTTTATGAATATGTGTATGTAGGTATGTGAACTTTAATATTTCTTTAATATATATATGAATACCTATTTATTTATTTACATTTTTGTAAGTTATGCCTGTATATATGTATATGTACGTCTGCAGTGTAGTGATTTATGATATATGAATATATTTTTCGGGATTTACTTTAAATCCCGTCGAAGAATAATTGAGATCTTTAACGTATTATATGGTGCCCTCTATGCAATCTGAAAAACAAAAGGCAATTGAAATATTACTTGAATTTTGTTTTTTTTAAATCAAACTATTTTAAATTGTAAAGCTTGTTTATTAATTGTTTTAAAACTGAATATGTATTTATTAGCTGATTTACTAGTTATTTAAAGTATGGCATTACGCTACCGCCAATTTTTTTTTATGGACTATCGGAAGATACAAGGATTTTTGTGGAACAAATCTTTCGACATCGTAATTAATCCGACACGTTCGACTTACGCCCGGCCGGGCCGCCGGTACCAGCGCTATGACCATCATTTTTCTTTTCGTCATTACGTAGTTAGACCCCTGAAGAACCACCATACCGGTAAAAATCATCCAGTATTTTCTGTCACTATCTCCCGGTCATAAGTAAGGAGGCATTTTAGGTTAATAGGACGAGAGATATTACAGGGTAGTAATTCATACAATGATGATGACAGTTTTAGGCATTCAAAAATATATGATCCATAGTTCCTCTCCCCGCCGCATCTTTCATTACTTCTTTAGTAAATGCGGAAGAACTACGTATTTTTTCATTATGGCCTTTAAATATGACGTGGTTACACTAATAGAAATAGTGGAGTCCAAACCCAGTCTTTGGGATAAAACAACAGTACAGTTAGTATTTCAAATATAGCACATTAATGTATTTTGTAGTTATTATTTCAAATACCTACCTACTTTATCATAGGCAGGTAGGTAGGTATCGTTTAAAAATACATCTAAAATACATTTAGCGACTTTATTATAAAACACAGGCAACTGTACCTATTTTGTAATTTGTAGTTTGTACCTATTTCAATCAAAAACGGTTAAAGTACTGTATTTTATATTTTCAACGCATGTAATGGTGTTTTTTGGGTTCCGTACCTAAAGGGTAAAAATGGGACCCTATTACTAAGCATGTATTCTTCCCAGCCCTGCCTATAGGTCAGTGTACAAAGTTCAAAAAGCTGTATAAATTAAATTTTTGATAATTGCCATGGTAGTCGTCCTTCTTGACTTAGGAAGTAGTTTGCAAAACAAGTGCGTACACCTTTCCCTGTTTTACTGGTAGACTGTGTTTTATTCCTCAAATTTGCATTTCCCAAATTTTCTTATCGAGAGCCACTACCAATCATTAAGTCTTCGTTTCGATGATGCGAACGAACGATTTCTGCTAAAAAGTAGTTAGATAAAACAATTACTTATTGTTAGCGGTTTGCGTTTCGAGCTTTTGGTAGCAAAATCTAATGTTGACTTTTAATGTTTCGTCTAAGCGATTTTGCTACTACGAAAAATTGCTACCAAAACCCATGTCGGGAGGTAGATATTTTGCGCTACTTTTTGACAGCTGTCATATCTGAAAGAGAATCCTTTAAGAAAAATAGTTATAACGTTTTTTTTTTAACGAAAAGTTTATTTTCGCATTATCTTTGTTATTATCTTGTAAAAAATCAAAATATACAGAAACGGAATTGTCAAAAAATGACGCAAAACACGTTTTGCAAATAGCAATAATACCGCAGCTAAAATTTTTAGATCCACTTAGTAGACATGGGTAACTCAAGAAATATTCGCGAGCTGCAGCTCAAATTTCTCAAATATGATTCAGGTTGCGATAGCGTGCCCATTGTTTTTGTAGCTCGTCAGCACACGTGTCGGTGGCATGCATTCGCCTATGAGCCTCGCCGCACACAAGTCGATTTTTGAAATACTTTTTTTTCTGTTTCTATCACATTTACTATACTCATATTATTTTAATTATGTATTACTAATTTTCTATGATAGTTTCAAAATACGAAAATGATATAAAAATAATGTAACTTCACAACATACATATTATATGTGAATTACCTATAAAAAATCAAAAAAACGGACTGTGTGCACCGGTGCTGCGGGTGGCACCGCTTAGCAGACCATCGAGTGATGCCATCGCGCCGGCGGCGCGGCTGGCGCAGTACAGGCTGTGATGAAATTTAATAATCGGATGGTTGAGTTGTGTATTTATTGCGCTTTGAATGGGCAGCTGCCCAACAGCTCAATTTGTTGGAGCTGCGTTTTTGAGCCAGTTCGACACTGAGCTACCCATGACCAGCACTTATACGGAACGGGTAGTTGGTTCTATAATGAGGTTTTACAATTAAATTGCAACGCGCCTCAGAAGGAATGTGCCTTATGTGTGTGTGTGTCGTCTTATCATAGACAATTTTAGAAACTGGTAACCCATGTCCAAAATGTTGCTACCTTAAAAACATTCTTGCTCTTTTACTTTTTGTCAAATGTGCTAGGTGCAACAGGGATGAATTTACTTTGACACGTAACAAATTAATCACTTTCAAATCAGCAAATACTAGAAGAATGAAATATACGAATGTAAACCTTATGATTCTACATCAATAAAGTTTCGTCGATTAGACTTTTGACAGATCTGAGAATTTTTGTAAACACACGCTTGTCGGAAAGACTATTTATCGAGGAAGTAATGGCTTCCTAAAATTTAATTGCAGCACCTAATTTGTTTTCCTAGCGGTAATTGGTAACTAACTCACAGATTGTTTTGTATATTACATTTTATTTTGCTCTTTGTTTGATATTTTGTGTCATCCGGCATCTAAGTTTTGAAAAAATGTCTTCTGAAATTGCTGTGCATATATAATTATACGTTTAAAAACCCATCATGCACTTGAAATTTACTTAATTTTGATATGCATTTAATAGTACTGTGTAATTATTAAAGCAAGTATGTTATTATCGTTCAGTGTAATTCATCATCAGCGTTGTTTTATCGGTTTTTTTTCTAAGGTTTACTGATAAAAGTTCCTTTTTTTTAGCTTTTGCTCTTCATTCGGGGAATGTTGTGCTTCATTAAAATATAATGATTGCCGTTTGAGACTGACAATTTAAGCATTTATAATGTGTGAACCTGGTAGTACAAAATCAAAGAAGAACAAAATGAAGGATACCCAGGAAGATGATTCAGAAGAGGAGTTATGGGACAGTGAAGAAGATGATGATACCATAGCAAGAATTCAACGAGCTCACTTTGCTCAAGCAGCAAGTCTGAACTCTCGGAAAAGAGCAGCTCCAAGACCTAGACGCATGAGTCAAAAAAGAAAATTAGAAGCTGTAAAAACCTTTCATGATTTCACAAAGAAACTTAAAAAAGATACAGGTATAAGAATTCGTGGGCTAGTTGGCAATGATCTATTAGAACTTAGTGATTTTTCCAGTGATGATGGTAAATCTGATAGTGATGGCTTATCTGAAGAAGAATTTAATGTTGACCCTAGTGCTGTGCAAGAACTGAATGATGAAAATGAAAGTTACATTGATCCTGAGACTGGAGACTTTGTGGAAGCAAAGAAAACTGAAGTAGAAACTAACAAAAGTGATATGCCAATGTCACCGTCTAATTCCATCAAGGAAGAGCCTAAAATACTTTCTATCAGTGATATTATTAATGAAGGTGACTTAGATTTAACTAAAAATGTAGAGATAGCTGAAGTGGAAGGTAGTGAATTGTGTCCAGATAAAACTCCAGAAGAGTTATTAAGTATGAAACAGGAAGAAAATAGTCAAGACTTTGATATTACTGAGAAATTAAAAGAAATGGGTGAGATCAGCGTTAAACCTATAAAAAAAGAAGTTGAAGATGAAAATTCTACAAATGAAGAGGGTAAAAAGCCTGAAACTGATGAAGAGGTGAGATAAATTTATGTCTACGGTCCTATGATTACTTGTGTTGACATAATTATTGTAAAAGAATTCTTGTAATTGCGTGAACTAAAGAAGTCATGTTATTTCTAAGACACTTTGGAACTCAGTGTTCTAAGTCCCTTGTAAACTTCCTTATTGTCTGTATAGTACCTTAATATTGCCTGAAAAAGTTCACTTTCATACAGTTTTTTTATGCTGATAGGTAGAAGTAATAAATAATTATACAAATAAGTATCCAAAAGTCACATTAGCCTGCATAGAACCCTATAAAACATGGATCACAAAGACTTTATTAATTATCAATTTTAGTCATCAATTTTCAATTTTTAATTTAGTATTAGCAATCTGGTAAATGTTGCAGCATGTCAACATGTACGTAATATTAATTTTGAAAGATTGACTTGCTTTGACTGGTTTTGTTCTTAATAACTAAGAATAAATTTTATATTGTATATTTTTTTTTATTATATTGCAATAAAGATATTTAATATTATTATATTTTATCTAATTATTTTTAAAGTTATAGTTATTGTTATTGTTTTAGAAAAAGCCATTAAATCTGAATGCATTAAATGTGCGCCGAAACATTAGAGATGTCATGGATGAAAAAAATCTGGATGCATCAACTCTCACTGCCCAGCGTCAGGAATCAGAACGATTGGCTCGTGTTCAAGAACAGCAGAGAATTATTAGAGAGGTATTTAGAACATTTTATTTCTTAAAAAAAATTACATTAAATGTATGTTGGTAATAATATGTTCTAAGTTTAAAGCAATCTCTTTGCTGCACTGATATGCATCCATTATTTAATAAAAATACTTACTCTTTTTATAAACACTAAAGCAACAAGTAATCTCATCAACATAGGCAGCCTGTTGCATGCAAATACAATACCATCTGTGTCTAAAACATTTTTCTAATGTTTTTCCATGCTATAAGATGCAGGCAGCATTCATTTTTAAGTAAATTTGGTTACAGAATGATTGATACCTGAAGTGTAGCTATTACTTCTTATCTCACAAAAGGGATACTCCATGATATTCAATTTTGCATAGGGTTGAGGTGCTACCTAATTCCTTTATATTAAATAGTCTGATTGCAAGGTAGGATTTGGTATAGAAAAGTGATGAGTAGCAGACACTTTTTTATATGCATAACAGACGTTTGTGCACTACCATACCAAAAACCTGATGGAAATCCAGAAAAACAGAGAAACAATATTCCTTTTGTTTTAGGTCTTTACGCATACTCAGTGTATTTGTTCAACTGCCCAAACAGAACAAGTATCCATTCATGATCCCATTCTAAAGCCCCCTAACTATAAAAAGTCCAGTAGGTCAAGGATTTTTTTGCTGTTGAAAGGCAAGATGATTGGTACTGATGTATGAAATAATTTAAAAATAATTATTATCATCAATGCATTTCTTCAAGTGTCTTCCATAAATACAGAAAAGGAAAGATGTATTCTACACCATCCAGTTACAACCCTAATTTATAATTTGATATTTGACCACTTTCATGATTTCAGGTGCAAAGACAGATTGCAATAAATCGTCAGAATAAAATTCACCAGAAAACTTTGTCATTATTACAAGGAGGATCTTCATTATTAAAGAAATTACAGAACCAAAAACCAGGGTAAATATTTTCGTCGCAAATTCCTATTTATATAATAAAGAGAGAAGTCCTGACTCCTTAATGTGGAACCTAAACAGCAGTTTTGTAAGATAAAATAATCAATCTAAACAGTAAACCTTTTCAATTATATGGCATATGAACCTATAACAGATTACGAGAAAAATAAACAGATTACCAGCACAGTTTTTGCTGATTTAATATTTGTGATACTTTCATTTTAAAGAAAATAAGGTAGATGTTAATTTGTGTATGATTTTTGGATGGAGATTGAAGTGCTCGCGTGTATGTTATTTATTTTCAATGATAAGGTTTTACTTCAAAAGAAGTTTTGTTATGGCAAACTTCCTTAGTATAATCAAGGAGTTGATATAGGAATCCCATGCTGACAGCCAAATTCGTCATGGGTGTAGTTGTAGGAAAAAGCTAATTAATTTTTAAATATTGTATGAAACTAACAAACTATTCATGATCCTGACTCATACTCCATATTTTCTTATTATTTTTAGTTTGTCAAACACTGTTATGATGAAACTTGGGGATGGAAAAAAGACACCTTTGAAACATGGTCAAGTTGAAGTATCGAAAATAATTAAACCTACTACATCTGGAGCACAGAAAGGGTCAGAAAAAAAAGAGGTAAGTGAATATTAACTTTTCATATATTGTCTCGATAATCACAAACACTTGGAAAAAGAATGATAATTCTAGTAGATTTGTGATTTTATTATAATTATGTAATTGAATTATTCATAGTCCACGCAGCGGCCGCAAAAAACTAAAAAACTGCAGCCATAAGTTCACCACCTGTCACAAAGGACTGAGGTGGTTGGTGAAACAAGGCTGTCCCCCACATTATGCTGTGGGTGTGTCTCCAGCCACTGGTTAATCTCTTCAGGAATAAGAACCGTGACGTTATTTTTTTAAAACTTAAGGATGACATTTTCAGATAAGCCTATGCTTATCCTTGAGTTCATCACGAGAACAATGAAAAACCCTTAGCAAACGACCACAAAATACTACATATTAAGTTGTAGTCAAGATGGTTTTTGTTGTGGCTAACCACCAAGACCAGTTGTGAAAATGTGACAGTGACAGCTAAGGGTTATTTACTTTTGTTGACTTTCTTAATTTCTGATTTCTGCTTGCTCTAAGGTTTTCTGGCTTTTAATTGTAAAATCACAAAAAAAGCAAATATGAATCAAACAGCTAATACACAAAGCTCAAAAATTTCAATTGCAACTGGTATTTGACATTGACAGATAAATCTTAAAAAAGTAGAAACCCTGCAATAAGCCTTGGTAATAGCAAGAGCCCATGACGGCCAGACCTTCCTTATTTTATAAAAGTTGAAAGTTTCTCTGTACATGTCTCCTATACAGGAAAGAACAATTAGCGACTATAGAGTTTGGGTTGTGGTTACCTGGGCAGGTAACAGGCAGTAAAGGTGTATAAAATAGTACTTAAAATTTGTTAGTATAAAGCTAAATTTTTTTTATATTTTTTTTGGGATAACTTTAGAAATCTTGTCATCCATTGCCGGACACTTATGACAGTTGCTACCCCCTGCCAGACACCCCTAAACTTTAATAAATTATAATTATACTTTCTTTTTTAAAAGCTAAATTTTATATATGTTACTTGGGGACCTATAAAAAGATGTTACCTTAATAGCTGGACAGTTTTCTTGGTTTTTACATCTTGCCAGACACATCGAAAGTCCACTGGAGGTGCGAGCGCGAGGTAACAACTATTCAAGCGGATGCAAGTGAGATAGAGGGCTTAGTCGAGTGCGTTCTTTTACTGCGCACCCTTTGTTATTTAGTGATGTATTGAACCAGTCCGGCGTCACTTCATAGAAAAAAAAATCGTATGAAGCTATGACTTTACGTTTTACCAATACGAAAGAAAGTAATTTAAGATATGTGGACCTAACTAAAATACATGCAGACTTGGAACTGTTAATTTGTCAGAGCTTACCTGGATTTCATGCCATCACCGGTTGTGATTTTTGAAGACCTTATCATCAAGAAGAATGACCCAAAAATTGCCTACCCTAATATCTTGTCAAAAATACAAAAATTTAAGCAAGAGAAGTGACAACCCTAAAATCAGCTGTTCGGGTTCATGTTCCCTTTGTCTTAAATTCTGTTATGATACCCGTTTCTAAATGCTTACAAACTTTTAAGGCTTTCTGGTGGTGCTGAATTAGTATCCCTATTCTGTTGCACCCTATATTTTACAGGAAAATTAAATTAAGAGTAAATGTAACAGTTTTGTTTTCCACGCCAATCCCCCTTCCGCTGTTCCCACCCTTGGATTAGGTTTTGATTAAACAGCCATAGCGGGTCTTTAATACTTGACCTAGGTTAATCACGACAATTTGCTAAAAAATTTACCCTTTCAGAAATTGACCACTTGGCCTATGATAAGTACCGAGTTAGAAGCATCAAAGAAACTAGCATGTGTTATTCACATCTTATTTCCGTCACTTAGTTTTTTGAGGTTTAGATCTGAAGTTCATAACATTAAAACATGTCAGACTAAAGATTAATTTGGATCACCATCATTCAGTCAAAGCTACAATTACAACTTAAGCAATATCTGACTATGCTTGCTATAAGCACTGTTAATATATGGTTAATCAGAGTAACACAGATCTCCCTTTTACAGGTCTAATGAGGCAATTCTGAAAAAAATCTTGTCAATTTTTATGTCCTGCATGGGGAATGGTGCGAAAAAGTCTAATACTGAATGAAAATATCCTGTTCTTTTTTCTGCCAATTTTTTAGCTCAAATAAATATCTTTAGTGACAAACCTAGGAGTTAAATGTGGAGAAGTACCGTTCTCCACATTCAACTGCTCTGTCTGTTACTAAAGCTATTTTTTTTTTCATTGATTAAAAAAGAGATGTTAAAATGGTTATTCTAAATCATGTTATTGAATATTAAGAAAACAATTAGGTACTTGCTATGTTGTTTCCTGATGGAATTCCATATCCTTAATACTGCTTTTTCTTTTGAGCAATAAATTTTTACTAATACTAATTAGTAAGGTAAAAAAACAGTAAATTGTCATGGTGGCTGACAGTAAAAGATAAAAATACCGGAATCACTCATATCAAACTACTATAGGTTTGTTTGGCCATAATTCATTTTAATTATTAAAATTTAATGTAAAGGTATCAAGAGTATTTACTTACAAAGAACTACAAATATTTATAAAGCTTAAAAACTTGCTAAGTAAAGGTACTTGATCAAGAGAATTTAGATGATGTGTTTTTTTACTTTAAGTACTAAACCTGATTTCATTGCAATAATTTCGGTGGCATTACAATTTAATGTTTAAAAAAAATTACTGATAACCTTGGTTAATTGAAAGAGGTCGCACTCTGCGGTAAGCACGCCATGTACCAAAACTGTACAATACATTTATTAAGATAAGATTCTGACAGTATAAGTGTAATATAAATGTACAAAAGAGTCATATAAATAAATAAATTACATTTCTTTAGGTGGTGGAAATAGTAGACAGTAGCAGTGGTGAGGAATCGTCATCGTCGTCATCTGCTGAATCGCACTCAGACGATTGCATAATCCTGTCAGATTCTGACGGCTCTGCGAACCCAGACACAGAAGATCCTGGTAATTCTGGTGAGTTTTGTTTTAGTGACTCTGCTTGATGATGAAGTTACAGATTCCTCCCCTAAAAATCACCCATTTTGTAATGAACACCTGGGAATGACAATTGTCAACATAGTCTGGTCAACATGTACCTTTTTGGGTGAAATTTTTGTATAGTCTCCGAAAATTACGATCAAGGTGTCATTCGATTCGGAATATTATGTAGAAAGTTTAAGAAAAAGTTCCAAAAGGGGCCGATGAAAATTGCAAAAGTTATTAACAATTTAAAAAAAAAAAAAGTAGGTGTTTGTTTTTTTTGAATATCTCAAAAACTATCAAAGATATTCAAATTTGAAAAAAGATCTGAAAAGAGTAGGAAATTTCCTAAAAAAAGGTCCTACCTCCCGGAACTGTATCTTTAATATTTATAATTTTTACGGAGCCCTGAAAATAGCGCTAAAAGCGGGTAGTCTGGCTTCCGCTCGCGATTTGTCATTCGGACACGGTAACAATAAAAATCATTTTAATATATTAAATATGAATATTAAGGAATAAAAAAAATTTAGTACTATTGGGATATATAAATGAACAATAATCCGTAGGCGAAAAATTTTTATCCCCATTTTTCCATTAGTTATGCATTAGTTAATTAACTACTTTTTCTGAATAGAATGTTAACAGAAAAAACCTGATTATTATTAAACTACAACCCTAGGATTTTTTTCACTTCGTGGAGTTATTCTTAAAAGGCATTAAAATAGATCCCCGTTGGAAAAATTTAAAAATGTTAATTTTCCACTTTTTTATTAACAATCGAAAACATAAAAAAATTAAAAACTGCATAAAAGTTATTAAAAAAATTTTGTTTTTCAAATATTTCAAATTTTATGATTTCTAACGGTTAAAAGTTACATGAAAATATTTTTTTTTAATTTTTTACCGCGATTGTTTAAATAATTGTTATAAACAAATGCATTGTTTATAAGATAATCAACAAATTTTTTTTCCTAATCTACTTGTTGATATAAATTATGATTTTTAAGAAAAAAATTATTCCTTAAAAAAATTTATTTATTGCTATAAAATGCATTTCTTAATTAACAATCGTTTTTTACCACTAAATATAAATATTAAGGAACCATTTTTTCTCTAAAAATCATAAATTCTATTGTTCTTAAATATTCTGGAAAAAAATTTTTTTTTTTTTCATTTTTTATTTGTTTATTTAATAAACAATTTGTTATAAACAAATGGATTTTCTTACTTTATTTTTTTTTTAATTCGTAATTTAATTATAAAAACAGCTATGTATTATTTTTTATGAAAAATTTTTTTTATCTATTTTTTATATAACTTTTAATATTTTTATGTCCTGAAATTTGCCTTTTTATCTCGCTATTTTTCTTTTATAATTGGTATAACTTTTAAACTATTATATATACGACAATTATACTTCAAGTCGTTTTTATTCACTATAAATTAATGAACAATTTAAGCTTTTAACTTCAGCTCTAGCTCTATTATTTATGTTAATTATTGACAATTGTTTATAAAAAATAAACCGAAAAAATTCTAAAATAATATTAAGAATCTTAGTATGGAAAGATTGATAAAAGAACACTCGTTAAAATGTAATTAACATAATGGAAAAGTTTTAAAATTTTTCGGGAAAAGTCTATGCAAATACGATTGTAATCAATTTTTAATAACAGCAAATTAGTAAAATGCAAGTCATCAAAGGCTCATAATTATAAATTTATGAACATTTAACCACGTTATGGAATAGAAAAACAAGAAAAAAAAATTTCGGTTTATTTTTTATAAACAATTGTCAATAATTAACATAAATAATAGAGCTAGAGCTGAAGTTAAAAGCTTAAATTTTTCATTAATTTATAGTGAATAAAAACGACTTGAAGTATAATTGTCGTATATATAATAGTTTAAAAGTTATACCAATTATAAAAGAAAAAGAGCGAGATAAAAAGGCAAATTTCAGGACATAAAAATATTAAAAGTTATATAAAAAATAGATAAAAAAAAATTTTCATAAAAAATAATACATAGCTGTTTTTATAATTAAATTACGAATTAAAAAAAAAATAAAGTAAGAAAATCCATTTGTTTATAACAAATTGTTTATTAAATAAACAAATAAAAAATGAAAAAAAAAAAATTTTTTTTCCAGAATATTTAAGAACAATAGAATTTATGATTTTTAGAGAAAAAATGGTTCCTTAATATTTATATTTAGTGGTAAAAAACGATTGTTAATTAAGAAATGCATTTTATAGCAATAAATAAATTTTTTTAAGGAATAATTTTTTTCTTAAAAATCATAATTTATAT
Organism: Apoda limacodes; assembly: GCA_946406115.1. Classification (NCBI taxonomy): domain Eukaryota; kingdom Metazoa; phylum Arthropoda; class Insecta; order Lepidoptera; family Limacodidae; genus Apoda; species Apoda limacodes. Next base: position 17,776,013 of record OX291544.1, read on the forward strand.
CAACAAGTAGATTAGGAAAAAAAATTTGTTGATTATCTTATAAACAATGCATTTGTTTATAACAATTATTTAAACAATCGCGGTAAAAAATTAAAAAAAAATATTTTCATGTAACTTTTAACCGTTAGAAATCATAAAATTTGAAATATTTGAAAAACAAAATTTTTTTAATAACTTTTATGCAGTTTTTAATTTTTTTATGTTTTCGATTGTTAATAAAAAAGTGGAAAATTAACATTTTTAAATTTTTCCAACGGGGATCTATTTTAATGCCTTTTAAGAATAACTCCACGAAGTGAAAAAAATCCTAGGGTTGTAGTTTAATAATAATCAGGTTTTTTCTGTTAACATTCTATTCAGAAAAAGTAGTTAATTAACTAATGCATAACTAATGGAAAAATGGGGATAAAAATTTTTCGCCTACGGATTATTGTTCATTTATATATCCCAATAGTACTAAATTTTTTTTATTCCTTAATATTCATATTTAATATATTAAAATGATTTTTATTGTTACCGTGTCCGAATGACAAATCGCGAGCGGAAGCCAGACTACCCGCTTTTAGCGCTATTTTCAGGGCTCCGTAAAAATTATAAATATTAAAGATACAGTTCCGGGAGGTAGGACCTTTTTTTAGGAAATTTCCTCCTCTTTTCAGATCTTTTTTCAAATTTCGAATATCTTTGATAGTTTTTGAGATATTCAAAACAAAACAAACACCTACTTTTTTTTTTTTTAAATTGTTAATAACTTTTGCAATTTTCATCGGCCCCTTTTGGAACTTTTTCTTAAACTTTCTACATAATATTCCGAATCGAATGACACCTTGATCGTAATTTTCGGAGACTATACAAAAATTTCACCCAAAAAGGTACATGTTGACCAGACTAACAGTTCAAATCCCATTCATATGGCTATCTTAAATTTTATATTATACAATCGGTACACAGGGAGATAAACTCTCTTCCTAGGCTTTGGGTTCAATATGGTTTGTGAGTTTGGGATCATAATCAATTTTCTTGGATGGTAGTTTAACCGAGTCAAAAGGGGCCTAGCTGGTGTCCAGGTGCCCTATCCATAGATGGCAGCAGTACTCCATGAGGGGCCTAACCAGCAACAACTTATAAAGCAATAACCTTTGCAATTACATTAAGTGGTTCTTTATAATGCAGAATTTGCAGAAATGAAAAGGAGGCAGAAGCTAAACATCCTAAGTCTAGCCAGATAGCTAGTCTGCCTCTGATAATAATTGTTACAACAATTTTGCAGTTTTTTTAAGCTCGGTTGCAATTATTAGAAGTCCGTGAAATTATTTTAATTTGTTTGTATGTAGACTTAACTTAAAATTTCTAGCAAAAATCTAAAAAAGTGACTGCAGAACGACAAAAGCCTTAAATTCAATACAATTGCATTATTTTATTTGGTTATATGCAAAAAAGTGTTAGAAATATTGGAAACCAGTCAATTGGTGTAAGTGGAGGGAAGAGTAACTTAATATAACTTATATTTTTAAGTTTCTAATGTTTTTGTAGGCCTTCACGTTAAAGACGCGTACAATATCCCGGATGAACAAGGTCGCGTTCTTATAAACATCGGTCACCCCGAAAGCGAGGAGGATATATTTGTTGCACCACAAATTGCCAGAATCATCAAACCGCATCAGGTAAGTCAATCGCCTTTGTTATACAAACAAGCATGTCAGTCAGCAGAATGTTCTAAAGGACTAATGTAAATAAATAAATTAGACATTATTGACAATACACCATTTTCTGACTTTGCCCATAAAAAAAAAGAAAAACTATATTTTTAGGATTCCGTACGTCTGCACTGGTGTGGCTGTATGTCCGTCTCACAGACAATTTGCTTCAAATCTACTACATTGTTTGAGATGAAGTTTAGTACAAATATGATGTATGTCTGTGGTCCAATCCAAGGGATGTGTAAAAAATAAACGAGTATAAATAAATAATAAACAAATTAGTAATTCAAAATAAAAACTTTTACAAACTGTATCATATCAAATACAAGGGCTTGTGAGGATCTCACATATATATTTTTTTAATTTTGATATAAATAATTTTAAAATTTAAGAAAATAAATAAAAATTGGCCATTTTATCTCCGAAACTACTGAGTGAGTTAAAAAAATACTGAAAATAATCCTTGTCGCGAAACTTGGGGATTACGTCTAGTTCTTTGCGCTGTGAATAAACTAAATTTCCTTCTGCATCTCAGGAATCATCAACAATGAGGAAAAGGGACTTTCCGCGTACTGGCATAGGCCCCACAGTCCCCCATCACTGTCGTTAATTGAGTAAGAGTGGTGTGGTGTATGTATAGTCAGCCCCTTACCTAGGTTGTATTCGCGTAGCTTAGGTGGCTCGAACCCTCACGTTGCTCAACGTATCTCCTGGTAGCCTTACATAGTACACCTAATCTGCTTCGCTGTTTCGTAAAGCATTGGTTGGTCTCGTCGCTCCGTAGCACCTACTAAACATAATATACTAACATGAGCATCCCTGTAGATACGAATGGCAGGTGGATACACCATCACACAATTTTACCTACCTCCATTGCTAAGAAGGGCGAATGGATACACCATCACACTTACAGACATACTGGAAACACAGTTATTAACATGTTTTAAATTGATCGCGAAATCAATTCAACTATTGATGACATTAACACGTTATACATTTTTTACATAACAACACTGTTTACTCAACTATGGATGACTCGTCTCGATATGTAGGTTCTCCTCTCAGCTATGTAGATTCTCCTCTGGCCGCCGTCTGCTCAGATGGGAAAGCTGCAGATCTCGTGGTAAAGTGGACCCTGCCACCAAAGATTTAGTCTTGTTTTGGTTTTGCCAATTTGCGTTAGCAGTGCTGCTACTCACAATACATAATAATTGCTACAGATAATAATAGTTTACTTACGTAGGAACTCGCGTGCTATGCGACAGTTCTATACTTATAGTTTATAAGAAAACCTATAAGAAGTCTATGGTCTTCACTGACCCCACTACAATCGAGTTCAACTCGCGCTTGTCCAATTTTTTTTATAGTTGTCGTGTTTTGTAAACAAAATTCTAACTTCTAAATCAACAAAACTCTGATTTAGGCACAAAAGTTTCTATAAAACTTTGGATTTTTAGTTATTGTATGACCTTTAAAATACTTTAATATTAGTTTTTTACTTAACAAATACGGTACTTATATCATTTCAGATCGGTGGAGTGAGATTTTTATTTGACAACATCATAGAATCAGTAGAAAGATTTTCAACGTCAACAGGGTTTGGGTGTATATTAGCGCATTCTATGGGCCTTGGGAAGACGTTGCAAATTGTTTGTTTCTGTGATATATTCTTGCGACATACTGGCTCTAAAACAGTACTGTGCATTATGCCGATTAATACACTACAAAACTGGGTAAGTTTCTTGAATTATGTCTTTCAAAACACTTTAAACTGAGTAATTTGAGTGTCATGTTTGTTCACAACATTGTTCAAAACTTACTAAATGCCATAAAGACGTTTAGGTATGTATGTATAAATGTATATCTTCACGGATTTTAGCCCCAAAAGGAGTTAGCCAGTGGCTGGTCAAACACCCACGTCATAATGTGGGGCACCAGCCTCTTTTTACCTACCAATTTATGGGACCGTCAGGTGGTAATAAGCCTATCGCCACCAATTTCCTTTTGCTACAGTATATACTGTCATGGCGAGGACCTATTTATCCGTTCCTTTACCTTAAAGGTAAAAGCTTAAAGTAATAAGTGGTAAAATGAACAGAGACAGTTTTTTTTTGTTGTTAATGGACTAAGTTAGGATTAGGCAGCATTAGTAACACACTGGGTTTCTATCAACCTTATCATTGCTCCTTATTATTGTGTATTGCTAAGCGGAAGTTATTTGTAGGACAGATCTTGTGCTTCCAATAATTCTTTTGATTAGCACTGAAAGCTACTTTTCTTTCTAGCCATTTGCATATTAATATCCCAAAAATACTAGGTAGCTATCCCTTAACATAATTCAGCCGATCAATGTGGAAATGGGTAGGCCGTTTATACTTGAGTAAACAAGCAAAACAGTTAAAAAAGTTAGGTAAACCAATAATACCATATACCAACAACCAATAATATGTTCTCTCTCAAATTCCATTTAATTTCTAAGGCCTTTAGTTTTTGGGTGTATGGTAAGACCATTAAATCATAACTTTTTATTAAAATTTTATAATTAGGTGGCAGAATTTAACATGTGGCTTCCCCTCGATGCCACAAACAGTCCCTTGGCAGCTCATGGAGAGGTTAGACCCCGCAACTTTCCTATCTACGTGCTCAACGACAGTCACAAGACACTTCAAATGCGAGCTAAAGTCGTTAAGGTATGTACTCATTATCAAATCCTACGAAATGCGTAGTTAATAAAATACGTCGACTGTGGTCAGTCTTTGACCTTGGATGGATGAACGTCTAGTGCGGCTGTTGACGTATAACTTCAGTCGTTAAGCCAATTTAGAGGCTTTATAAGTGGCTTAAAAGCTCTGGCAGTCGATTGGCCACTTGCTTGACTAATGTTTGCCAATACGCATTTGACCTAAGTATCTTTGCAAGAACAGGTTTGTGCGCCTGCAGTGGAAACGTATTACGTAGGCAAGACGGTGATAGGTAGCAGTTTTGTTTTAATTTTTTTTTTATCTACCTTATAAGATTTGACTTCAAATAAATAATAATGGTAGGTATCTAGGTGGTTTTCACTTGGGTTTCCCCATTTAACACAAAATAAACTGGATGCAAACCAAGTGAAACTAAACACTAATAAATATTTCTGGACATTACACACAGTGTCATCTGGTACCAAACTAAGCAAATCAAATCAAAAAAAAAATCTTGTACTATGGATACATTTTTTTTGTAAATACATACATACACAAAAGAAACAAGACTCAAATAAATAGCATAGCCTAAATACTCATTCATTCAGTCTGTCATCATAGTCATTCTAGACAGGGCAATCGTCCCCACGATAAGGTGCACGGCGAGACGTGGGGAGAGCGCACTCGACTATGTAGTCACATATAACTAGTCGGTTGCTGTGCAGCCCGACATACATTTTTTTGCAGCGCACTGACTGCTCGACATTGTCGGATTAGTCAAAGGCTCTGACTGACTGTATGAATAAAATAAATGTTGTTTTATTCAAGTACTTGTTGATTTTTTTTCTAGGATTGGAAACTTACTGGTGGTGTGCTAATGATAGGTTATGAGTTGTACAGACTCCTCAGTATGAAAAAGGATAAAAAACCTCGTAAGAAAAAGAAGCCTGATCCGAAAGATAAAGAGGACAAAGAAAAGGAAAAAGATGATAAGAAATCTGACAAAAATGAAGTTATCAATGAGGATACGCAGGTAATTCGGAACCTACCAAGTTTTTATGATTCATATACAATAAGTTTGACCAATAAATAAAATCTTTAGCTTTAAATAAATTTATAGATAGAATAAGTAGAACAAATTATGATAGAAATGTTTAATACATTGCAACCTATTATTTATGTCTTTTGTATTCTCTATGTCTTTGTTATACTGAAATGTTAATTTTTTTTATTTATTTTGGTTAAATGGTTATTATACTGAAACGGATATGTCTGGCAACTGCTGAAAAAGGGATTCAAAGTTATATCCGGTGATAGTAAGCCTGTAGGTAATAGCCGGTAAAAGTCCGTCTAAAAAATCTCTGTATTAGTCGGGTAGTGATTATAATGCACTTAAGCTTGTTTGCCACCTTAGTGGTAAAACGAAGTAACCAAGTTTTGAATGTGTTACAAGGTGTTCAAGGCATGACTCGTTTTGTTACAGGGATCAGACATGACTAGTCTTTCAAAGATTTCAGAAGAATCCAAGCAGGATAAAGAAGATGGTGATGCTCAGAGCAAGATTGAAGGAGAAATTAAAGATGATACTAAAAAAGAAGACACTCCTACAGATGAAGAAAAGAAATTATTAGATGGTTTGTTGATCTTTACTTTTTAATTAAGACATATTTCTTTGATTTCCTTATTTAATAGTGTTATTTAATTTTAATTTATTTGTGTGTTTAATAAAAAATAAAATAAAACGTTGTTGGTTGAAACCACTTTCATTAGGTCCTTTTGCAAACTAGAGATTAATACTTGACCATTTTGTGATCCCTGCTTAGAATACTTAAAAACACAGATTATGGGCATGATTCTCTAAAAATTTAAAGTGATATCTGCTTAAAATCAGACAAAGCAAGCTGAAGTGGCAATAGACAGGTACAGGACAAATATTTGTAGCAGAAACGGTTGCCGTTGGGGCAGACGGATTTTGAGAGGAAACCACGGATTGAGAAGCGCAACGTGGGTCGTTAGTCAGGTGGACCAATGACCTGAAAAGCTAGATGGGAAATAATGAGGACTGGGAGTGGTGGCGTTTATTGGTAAAGGCCTATCTCCAACAGTGGACTGTCATAGGCTGATCAATTGATTTAGTTTGATCATGATATTAATGAAGTATCTGTTTAGTGTTATTTTACCCATTTGCTTTGATCCTGTTCAGTAATTAGGGTCACCACATACTAGGCCACCGGTTGACCAAAACATAACATGCACTTTTTATTTACAGAAATGTACGAAGCTCTTGTAAAGCCAGGGCCTGATTTAGTAATTTGTGACGAAGGTCATAGAATCAAGAACTCTCATTCTAACATTTCGTATGCTTTAAAGCAAATGAGAACAAAACGTCGAGTTGTCCTAACAGGTTGGTTTCGTGCATCATCTTTTTTATTTTTTTCGACTCTCACTTACCTACTTGGCATTTAAAGAAGTAGGTATTTTGGTAACTGATCTTTGTGTCAAAGATTCGTCTTAGCAATTATTAAATCTTCAACGCGGTATTTATTATTACTGTCAAAGTATTTAGAATACTATAAATAGAATATTTTTTACTATCGAGAGACAGATGACTAAAGTGGAGGCAAGGCGGCGGTGAAAGGGGACGCTTTCCCAGGTACTGTGACATACCCAGATAAACCTATTTTCTTTTGATTAAGTTTCTTTTTTTCAGGAAAGCCAAAGGGTTTCCCCATACAGTTATATAGATTATGTCACTGGTTGAAGTGATGTATTATCTATGTACACGTTTCTGACGGCTATTTTATTTCGTTTTTATAATATCAAGACAACAGAGGTACCAATATTCGATAGCTTTAACCATAGATATAGAATGTACAAGATCAACCATGCCAAATGTAAATCTAAACAGAAAAAAAATTGTAAATGTGTGAGTGGAATAGTGTTGTCAAACAACACTATCGATAATTTTACCTGCACAAAATTATTGCAAACTAGCGCGCTGGTGAAATTAAATACCTATATCGCGTTGACACTCGAGCCACGCAGCCTCGGAATGCGTTGTCGGACAAAGCAAACTGTTTACACGCTTGTGCTCGTACATGTGCCCAATAACATAGCGTTGAATGCAAGAGTGTAAACATACCATTAGAACCTAAACTATTAGGACTTTAATCACACACAAACAAGAAAGTGATTAGACATTTAAAAATCTAATCACTTTCTTGTTAAAGAACCCCATATCGTAGTCCCAACCTTAGCAGGGAGGTTATTTCACAACTTAAGCGTTCGCGGGAGTAAGTTCCTCTCAAACCGCACTGTTTGTGACCATTTAGGTTACGAAGAGTGAGAATGAATTCACTATCGATGGCGAGCGGAGCGATGGTAGAAAGTAGCTGTGGAAATTATTTTAAACAATTCCTCAAAACACAGAACATATTATACAAGCGGTAGAACATACACAGGGAGGCAAAATCTCTCCTCAGACTTGTGAGTTTGGGATCGTCGACGATTCTTACTGCTCATCGTTGAACCGAATTGAAAGGGCTAAGCTGTTTAAAGGTTTGATACGACTTGTGAGTTTGGGATCGTCGACGATTCTTACTACTCGTCGTTGAACCGAATTGAAAGGGCTAAGCTGGTATCCAAGTGCACCCGCCTAGAGATGGCAGTAGGCCGGACTTGTGATTTGTAAAGCAACAACCTTTGCCCTGAGATGAAGCATCGCTTCGCTCTGCTGAGTACTCCTGGTTTCTTGGATGCCAGCTTCACCTTGGTTTCGAAATGGTCGCGAAACTAGATATAGCTGGAGATGTCAACACTAAAGATCCCAATACACTTGAGATGGTAAGTGCTGTATTCTGGAATTGTAGGACCGCAGTAAATGCAATTTTCTTAGCAGTGAACGCGCAGACTTGTGTCTTTATTGGGTTATATTCTGAAACGCCTAACGCCCGCCGGACCTGCCACTGTGTTTTGGAGATTTCTGGCATAGTCTTACCGCATCACGGTAAAGTAGGTGGTACAGCTCCTTCGTTATTGATATTCGAGTTTGAGGCAATGAGATTGTCCAGTAAATCGGCTTTCTCTCTATCACTATGGGAGAATCGGTTTTTCGCTGTGGTGGTAACGACCACTGACAAAAGTTTATAGTTATACCTATTTTGCCGATGAATTGGAACTAAGCTCTGGTGGTTACTTTCTTACTGAACCTCGAGGCAGCATTTAATTTGCGTTTTAACTCAGACGTATTCAGATCCTTATTGATCGAACCGTGGTCCAAGCCTCATATGCAGTTTGCTTGAGAATTTTAGCTTCTTTACAAGTGCTATTAAACCACGGTCTTTTTTTGACATCGGCAGCTACTCGAGGGTTAGAAATGTAACATTCCATGCCAGCGAAGATTGACTCAGTGACTGCGGCTGTGCAGATGTCAGGATCTTCTGAGCTGAAGCAGAACTGCCTCCACGGGTACGATTCATAAAAATCCCGCAATCCATCACAATCTGCTGACTTATAATGCCCCACACACAACGCCAATTAATGGCGCAGAGGAAACGGTTAGTGTGCATGATACTTGATTCCGGGCGAGAGAGTGGTCAAAGGAGCCAAGAGGCGCATCCACTGAGACAGAATATCAGTTTGGACGTGTAGTTAGCACTCCTAGCATATCAGGTATGCTCGTTGGAGAAAGTACCAGTTGAGAAAATTTTGTTTGAGTAATTGTAAAGAATAAAAGCCAAATTTAATTGATACGTCTAAATTTTTTTTTATTGAAAGTATCTAAATTTGAGTTATTTAGTAATAATACTAAAACTATAAGAACATTAAATATAAAAACTATTTGTAAGTAGACTTCTGGTGAACAAAACACCGTCATAAAAACCAATTTTATATAATTTTTCATGACAACAATGCAGTAAAAATTATCATAATTTACCTGTGAAATGTGTACTTATTCGAATTATTATCTGTTATGACTTCACATTTACTCACAGCACAAGAAACCATAGTTACCTACAAAATTAATAGTTTGTATGTTAATCCAGGATTATTTAAAGAAAAATCCATTCACCTTAAGAGAAACGCTATGTCCTCTTGTGGTCATATAATTTTATACTTTTTTTATCATAATTTTAATGAACGTGTTTCTATTTATGCCGCAGTTAGATCTTCTCATAAACTCTATTATATATACGCATGACGTCAGCGCTATGTCAATGTCTATCGTAACTAAATGATTACATATTTTACACAAAATATCCTCCAAACCTTGATTTAGCAACGAAATATGGTATCTAGTCTATAGACAAACATGTAAACTACGATTCAAATGGTTTTTTTCGATGATTTTTCAGCTGTATTAGATAAAATATTCAATCAACAATGCAGTAATTCTGATTATTCCGTCTTGTAAATAAACATTGGCTCACACTAGAAGACAGCTTAATATCTAAAAAATATATTAAATATTAATGACGGATTACAGAAAGAAAAAGAAAATTCCAGTCACAGTAAACAAATGATGCCCTTACCGGATCTTATCGCGGGAGACATTGACACAGGCACCCGTTTTTCTTCTGTCTTATTTTGTCTCGGGCTCTATGCACTTAATTTGGATTTCTCGCTTCCACGCTTTATTGGTCTTTTTTTTTCTTGTGCGGGGATTGAACCTGCACCCCTCGTTTCCGTAGATAGTCTTCACTACCAACAGAGTCAAGGAGCCGTCAAACGTATATATCTTTGCCGCAAAAAGAACTCCTAATAGACTTTATTATCGATATCGATACGCATGACGTCAGTGCTAAGTCAATCTTTATCGTAACTAAATGATTATATATTTTACACAAAATATCCCCCAAATCTTGATTTAGCAATGAAATATGGTATTAAATCAAGAGAATAATATATAAACTACAATTCAAATTCATTTTTACGTTAATTTTTCGGATAAATTCGATAAAATATAAGTAACAACAAAGCAGTAAATCATAAATCACCGGTAAAACGTGTATTTATTCGGATTATTGCGACTTGTAACGTCACATTGGCTCACAAAATAGATACCAAATTTACAATTTATATATTTTAAAATATAAATCAAGGATTCAAGGAGGAAAACAGAAAATTCCAATCGCTATAAAATAGAACTGCCGATATCGCCGCTTATCAATGTAATTGTTGTCATTCGGCCATTTTCTTCTATCTCATTTTCTCATGGGCACTATGCACTTAATTTGGATTTCTCGCTCCCACGCTTTATTGTTCTTTTGAGCGTAGTGAAAGAAACCTATGTCTATGGCTTTAACCGTATTTAGAGTTTAAATTTCGTAAACGGACGGAGTATAGGCAAAATACTAAGAGCGCGCCCCGCCCGGCAAGTATATCATTGTACATACTATGGTGACTGTTTACGAAACCTGAACGCAAAATTCGGTTAGGGCTGACAAATATAGTTATGTTGTAAAAAATAAACAAATAACCGTCAAAAACGCGTACATGGACAATATACTACGTCAACCTAACTAAGTGATATAATCTGTACATTAACCATGGTTAGCTTCACTACCTTACATATGCAATATTTAGGGACGAGTCCCCTACCCCACCGCACTCCCACCCCAACTCACTGTTGTCAACGGTTTTTTGCAAAGATGTTCTAGTTACAGTATTCTAAGTACTTTGGTATAGGTAATAGCAGGACACAGTTTGTGTTATAGCACTTAAAGCAGTATGGAAACCGCCGCCCCTCTGTTATGACCCTTTTACCGCTTTTATAGAACACATTTGCGCGTATACAAACATTATTACGCCACAAATAAAGCGTTTTTTGTATGGAGTGCCTAATTGTGATTTTGTTTCAGGATATCCTTTACAAAATAATCTACTTGAATATTGGTGTATGGTAGATTTTGTACGTCCAAACTATTTAGGTAGCAAGACAGAATTCTGCAACATGTTCGAACGACCCATACAAAACGGACAATGTATAGACTCTACTCCTCAAGATATAAAGCTTATGAGATATAGAGCTCATGTTCTTCATTCATTGCTTGTGGGTTTCGTACAAAGGTAAGTTTTCATTTCTATTAATAAATCTATGGCAAAATTAATTATGAATGATTTTTGTTTAACCTTATAGCAGTATTGAACGAAGATTTTATATAACGTATTTTATGTTGTTGACCATGTCTTCCATAATCTCTATATAAAATACATATTTTATTTTTTACTTTATACTTACTTATACTGAGTTAAGTTACTATTAGATTTTATTATTACGATGTTAATTATGTGGGTGAATTGACGGGATTAAGCATCTCCTTTACAGCCTTGAGCATTGGTATAAAAAAAACGTCTCTAATATATGACGTCTTTGGAAAGAACTACCTGCTTCCGTTATTTACTAAACCAACTACTACCAAAAATGTAGGCGACCTAATTTTCACTCGGTTGTCCCTTTCTCAGGGATGACAATACTTAACAAATTATAATTAAAATTTTATTCAAATCGTTTATTAAAATTTTAATTTAACATTTTAATTGTATGGACACATTTTAACATCTTATTTATTTAAGATTTTTTTATTTGAAGTAAAATGTTTCACAATAAAAGTACCAGTAAAATGCTATCCTTTCTTAGACGATCTCACGCAGTCCTGCAGTCTACGTTACCACAAAAAGAGGAATATGTGTTACTTGTTCGTATGACCCCGTTGCAGCGGAAACTCTATGACAGATTCATGAATGAAGTCGTAAGGTCTACTTCAGTGCCTAACCCTTTAAAGGCGTTCGCTATTTGTTGTAAGGTAAGAAATTTCAGTTGGTTTTATCTCTGATTAAACATTTATATTTAAGTTCAGGTTATTTTGTCAAACTTATTGCCCAATGCATGTACATGTACAAAATGGATCTTCGTAAATTTAATAGATATGGAATCATCCTGATGTCCTTTACAACTTCTTGAGAAAACGCTACGAAGCGAATGCTGCTATTGAAGAAGACTTAGATTTGGAGGAAATTGGAGGTGTAACAAAAGCTGGTCGATCTAGGAGCAGTAGAGCTCCTCCTAGAAAACCGGCTAAACCACGGGTAAATATTGATTTAGCTTCAATTTCAATCTTGGTTTTGTTTTTAACTGAGTCAAATTATTCAGTCCTGTCAGTCCCTTGGAATTGTTTTTACAGATTTTTGTCTTTATGGTAGAATTCTTACATTTTATTTTAATTTTTAAATTAAATATAATGGGCAAAAGGGTTTTTTCTAAATCTTTGATTTATTATATTTTAAAATATTTTTGACAGGGTTCTTCGAAAAAACCTGCAGCAACGATACCACCAAATGTTGCAGCACCAATGCCACCACGCCAGGATGTACCATTTGGAAATCCACCTTATCCTCAAAATGGTCCTTATGGTCCTCCACCCTCTGGTTATGGCCCTAACACCCCGGGAGGACCTTATCCACCTTATCCTAATTATCAAAATACTAGCTCTGCATATTATCCTCCAAACCAAGGATACAACCAAAGCTTTGACAGCAATTATTACCAACAGCAACAACAGCCTTATGCCAATAATTATCCTAACCAATATCCGCAAAATAATCAAGATCCTAATCAAACCTACAATCAGAATTATTGGGGAAATGGTAATTACTACGGCGATGCGGGCTATTACAACAATCCTCAGTTCCCTAACAACCAACCACCACAAGATTACCCTGGTAATGCGCAACCAGGATATAATAACCAACAGCCGTATCCTCAAACAAATCAGCCGATACTTGGTAATGCTGTTCCACCATATGAAAATAATCAACAGAGCTACGATAATCAACAGAAACCTTACCAAACGCCTTATCCAAATCAGCCTGGGTACACAGAATTTAATCCGAATGCGCCTTCGCAATCCTATCCTAACAATCAAACTCCTCCAACTTATACTAATCAGCCATATCCACCATCATACCCTGGAAACTCCTCACATGGAAACAACCAACCGATTCCGTACAATCAGTTTGATAACAGACAAGCAAATTATCCTAGTTTTCCCGATACTATAGCTACTCCTGCACCAATAGATAATAGTATTATAGCGCAGCAGTCAGATATTAAACATGAACCGGTGAATTTTCCGCCTAATGATGCAAAAGTAGGTATGTCGTCGTATGAAAATCCAAATTATACTTACAATCAACCTAACTCGTCGCATTACCCTGATCAGGCAGAAATTCCTTCAAACGGTTGTTACCCTTGCCCTTTTCCTAATTTCGCAAATCATCTTGAAACGAAAACGCCTTTAGGTAGTGGTGGTTCAGGTAGCCCGCTCCCTTCATGGCCTCTAACAGACACGCTTAAAACTGAAGTTGATAGACTGAAGGCTGAAGAAAAAACAGAGATTAAATCAGAATCTGATGGAGAATTCAAAATTGAAGACTTAGATACAAAGAAGATTGTTAAAGATGATGTAAAAGATTCTAAAAAAGAAACTGAACCACTTAAGGAATCTCAGTCTGAAGTCGGCGATAAAAAAGAGAATAAAGATTGTAAAAAATCTAAAACAGAAGGAAGTAAAAGTGGTGAATCAGATTCTGAAGACGAAATCACAAAAAAGAAAAAATCAAGAAGTAAAAAAAAGGATACTAAAAAGGCAGAGAAACCTGAAAAGGCGGAGAAACCAAAACCAAAAAGTAAATCCAGAGCTAAGGGAAGGAAAGATCGAAAAAATTCAAAGGATAAAAATAATGATGACTCCGAATCAGAGGAGAGTGAAAAAGAGGAGAAATTAAATAGAGAAGAAGAACTAGCGCTTGTAAAAAAGGCTGAAGAAATGACCTATGACTGGGCAGCAGAACTTCTCAAGGATTACATTCCAGGACTGATAGAAAACTCGGCTAAAATGGAATTATTCTTTTATATTTTAACCGAGAGTATTAAACTTGGGGACAGAATATTGCTTTTTAGTCAGAGTTTATTTACTTTGAATCTCATTGAAGACTTTTTAGAAAGAAACTATATTCCTGGGACTAACATTTTATGGAAAAGAAATTCAAGTTATTACAGTAAGTATGTTTTATGTATGTTCACAAAAATGTTTAAAGTTGAATTATTTTGTTGTTTAATATTGTAATTGATTTTTTTAAAGGATTGGATGGATCAACTCATGCACTGGAACGGGAAAAGTTGATCAACGAGTTTAATGCAAACCCCAACATATATTTGTTCCTTGTATCTACGCGTGCAGGCTCCCTTGGGATCAATCTTGTGGGAGCTAACAGAGTAATTGTATTTGACGCTAGCTGGAATCCTTGTCATGACACACAAGCAGTTTGTCGCGTATACAGGTAAATTAAAATGGTCTCTATTTCATTTGACGTACCATCGAACCATGGATCTTGGGGTTTCAAGGTCAACTGCTGAGATCACGGTCTCCTATTTATCTATTGGTCCCTTATCGCGAAGGTGTTCATCGATAAGTTTTCATTTGTAATGGGAACCGGGATTGGGTAATTGGCGAATTCCTTAGTACACTTAAAAAATGTGTGAATAATTATATACATATGAACTATATTTTGAACACTTGAATGTGATTTGGTTTACACGCGCAGCATACAACCTTGAAACGAAACCTCAAGATCCGTGCAAAGAGAATATATCACTACGTTTTAGATTCGTGGTTCGAGCTGTATCATGCACTTAGAACCCAGTGTCTTTTATCCAACTCACCATTAAACAATTTAAAAAGTTTAAATCAAAAATAGCCTGCAATTTTTTTTTAATTTTTTGATCTCGGTAAAAATACAAATATTTTTTTGTCTTGAACTCTGAAATTGTCATAAATCTAATTAAATGAGTACATACGAAGCAAACGTATGTTTGTTTGTGTTCTATTACATTAGGTTATGAATCCTATTAAAACATGGTTTATAATACTGTAGCATATATGACTTTCATGTTTAAGGTATGGGCAGAAAAAGCCATGCTTCGTGTATCGTTTTGTTATGGACTGGTGCCTCGAGAAAAAGATTTACGACCGTCAGATCAACAAGCAAGGCATGGCTGACAGAGTTGTCGACGAATGCAATCCGGACGCAGTACTTTCTATGAAAGAAATCACTAATCTTTGTTTTGATAATGACGAAAAGGTACAGCAATTATTAAAAAACTTTAATACATTTATTTTTCAGACATTATACTTTTCTCAAGGGGAATCCGACTAATTTTTTTCCATATAGTCTTAAGTTACACTAAATATTTATAACTCATAACATTTTGCTACTCTAAACGCGTTATTACTATATATCGTTCTATTAATCATAGCCGTAAATAGCATATTCATTCATAACATGCCAGCAAATTATTAATAACCACAGTTTTCAATAAAAATAACCACAGCTTTTAATAAACATTATAGTATGTAAGAATTCTTAAAAAAAATCTGGTTTATTTAATATTTTTTGGCAGTTAATGGAGTGCACGCCATTTTTTTGATAATAACAACGCATTTTGAGTGCTGAAATCTTTATAGTTATAAATATTTAGTGTAATTAAGTGTGTATAGGGAAATCTGAATTGGTTTCACCTTAATTAAGAATAATATCTTTACAAAAATATCTTTTGATTTTGTCATTTACAGGAATGTGAAGTGAAAGATTTATCGGAATTCAAAGACAGATACATTGATGTGTTAATGCAAGGTATTATAACGCAGCATGGAAGGCTTTTGAGCAAGGAACCGTTCCAACATGAGTCACTCCTAGTTGACAGAAAGGAGAAAAAACTTTCGATTGCTGAAAAAAGACAAGCACAAAGAAGGTAAGAAAAACTATATACTTATATTTATTAGTTTATCTATATCTAAGCATAGTGTTAGTATCTTTTTTCTTTGTTTTTTCATTACAAATCTCAAATGGCTTTTGAATTGGAATGTGTTGGATACTTAAACAATTTACTGATCAAATTTTTTTATCATAGACTAAAAAGAAAATAATAAACAACCCTTTTTTAAAAATCCCATGGAACTGCTAAATAGAATTTATTTCATTGCTAATTTGCGACTATTCTGAGAGTGATGTCTATGGTCTTGTTTGTGTTTATTCGTGGGATCGCATTACTTGAGAAACAATAGACTGATTAGCTTCATGGACATCTCAAACAATTAAACCTGGAATCAAACTGATTAGTATAATTTCTTCAATTTTGATGAAACTAAGTTCTTTCAGGTTTTTGAGGGTGCTGAATCCAAGTCTCTTATCATAATTATATTTTATTTTTAATTTTATATTTAAATTCAAAATGGCGTTTATCTTTTCTAATCTTTCATTTCTATGACACTAAGTTCGGTTGGGTTTTCAAGGATGCTAGATTTAAATCTATTATCGGTGATTTCAAAAATTAAGATGTCCGATCCAATATGGCGTGATATTTTTCAAAAAGACCGACCAGTTGTTTTATATATTTAAGGGCGTCTCATTCAAAGGGTTTTTTTGTATGCGTTTCAAAATTCAATATAACGGATCCCTGACCCAACCGATGGACCCTTCGGATTTTGTGTCAAGTTGTGTCGTGCTTAGACGCTTTTATTTAATACAAGGGAACGCACTTGTGACGTTAGAGCACTAAGAACTCTGCTCGAGGTTGGTGTCGATAGGGTTAACACCGGTGTCGCGACACTAGAGTTTCCGGACGACTTAATTGTGGTCACCCGGGGTTAATTTCGAACGAGTTTGTGTTGGAACACCAAAGCCCCTCAGGAGAATAAAACATTTAACTCAATGTTCTGTATACCTGAAGGGCTTTTTTACCGACTTCAAAAAAGGAGGAGGTTCTCAATTCGGATGTTTATATTTTTTTTTCTATGTATGTTCAGGCATAACTGCGTTATATATAGACGGATTTGCGAAATTCTTTTTTCATTTAAAT
Source organism: Apoda limacodes (assembly GCA_946406115.1). Classification (NCBI taxonomy): domain Eukaryota; kingdom Metazoa; phylum Arthropoda; class Insecta; order Lepidoptera; family Limacodidae; genus Apoda; species Apoda limacodes. Next base: position 17,793,313 of record OX291544.1, read on the forward strand.
TTATACTTCCGAGGTGGTCCCATATTAATGAAGTGAATTTAAAACTTCAAATTTTGGTCAAAAAATAAATAATTAGTATTAATTTGGAACCGGTGAAACGACTTTTATGTTGATGATAGTATGACATTTTGATACGTGTATATTTGTTTTTAGTGTGCGAAAAAAGCAATTCGTCACTAAAAAATAAAAACTTTGTAACAAAAAACAACTGGCTTCGAAAAGATGAAAGTAATTCCTTTTTTTAAAAAATCTGATTTGAATTATAGTCTGAAGTTTGTGTCTATGTACCTTACAGACTTCATTAGCACGAAACTAACTTCAAACTGTAAATCAGATCAGATTTTTGGAAAAAAGTAATTATTTTTACCTTTTTAGTACATTTTTGAAGCCGTTTGTTTTTTTTTTGTTAAAAAGTTTTTATATACTTTGTAGTTAAAATTTTGGTGTACATTTAATTTTTTTGTAATTATAATTCAATATTATACTTTTTAGTTGTTACTTGAAGTACGAAAAATATTAAGTTCATGTGATGTAAATATATAAGGTAGTGTAAGGGTTCGGTTTTTCTTTTGAGGTACTTTACCCTATAAAACTACAAATGAAGTTTGCTAATTATTACTTTTACTTTCATTCAAAATACTCATTGTGGGTTTAGAAATTTGGAATATAAGTATTTATTGTATTGAATATTGAAATGTTTTTATATTTTAAGTAGGTACCTAGTTTATCCTTAATATATTCTTGTGAAAATATTAGGTTCCTATTTAAAACATTCTATTAGTTGCTTATGATGTCAAAATATAACAATAATTAAAGATTCAATATACCTAATAGGCATCTTTATTTAGGTAGGTATATTTCTTCATATTAGGAAATAGATACTTGTAATACAAATATAGGAAAGCAACAAGTCGATGTAATTTTTTTTTCGATCGATACTTTAGGTTAATACATTTTGTTCAATTCTATTCTTTTTATCGTGACTAAATTTGAGGGAAGTCTAATCCCCCAGATCTATAATATCAAGTTTTGTCTTTTGTGCAAACCGATTTTGAAAGTTGTATTTTTGTTACTCCTATATTGTATTGCCATTTGCTAAGATCATCATTTTAAAAGATTTCTTCGTCAAGGCAATAAAGTAACTTTTTACGGTGCGTTCTTTTTTCAGCTTCGAATTGAGGTTTATGTTACGGTTGCTTGCTCCAGTGAAGTCAAGACTTTTTTTTCTTAGTAAATAATCATTATGTCAACCACTTTGTTTTCCCGCTGTGTAAATTTGTTGTTTAACATATTTTATACTAAACTTTGCCAGCGGCTTCGCCCGCCCTAAATTCGGTTATCGGCAAGGAACTCCATAATTAGGTATAGTAATTTGCCAGCAGCTCCGCCCGCCCTAAATTCGGTTATCGGCGACTGTGATTTACTCCTTAATTACACTTATGAAGTTTGATATATCAAGCTGTAGCTATAGCTATAGTTTGCTTAAGCTCGGTTATAGTTATTCCCGCGGGAATTTCGAGATAAAATAGCCAATATGCTATTCCAGGATCTAACCTATATGTATGCCAAGTTTCATCCCGATCCGTGCAGAGGTTGAAGCGTGAAAGAGTAACAAACATCCATCCAGACAAACTTTCACGTTTATAATATTAGTAGGATACTATTTCTAAAGTTAGACAATGCTTAGTCGAAAAAAAAAATAACAAATGTTTTTTGAAGTCAGAGATGCAATCATGGTTTCATTACATTTCGTTATAAAAGATTTTAATATAGCCTCTTTTGATGTTATAATGTTAATATTAGGATGTTCTGGTGTTAAAATAATATAATTATATGATGTTTACAAGAAAGGTATGTGAATTTGGGGGACTTGATTAATGTTTGCAATTATCTTGTAGTGTGATTAGCTAGGTGTGTACATAACTGATTTACGTACATTATTTCTCTGTACTTGCTTTCGTGGTTAAAACCATAAAGTAAGGACTAGTAATTAAGAGCATAATAATCTCTAAACCAGATTGAATTAGGAGACCATTGTTGTAGTTGTGATCCATTAAGATTTTGATCAATAGTTTTTTTTTTAATTTAATTGAGATGATCGTATTAAATTACATTTTGACCCAGTTTATTGTAATTGCAATTAAATATTGTTATAATTAACTGTGTTTTTTTTATTATTTATTTATTGATAATAAGAAACAATCAGTCTTTTATATACTATTAATTTATACATTGTTTTATCGTAGTATGTAGGTAGACTGGTGTGATCTAAATGTTTGTATACTGAAACATAAAATTGTATGCATTTTTTTATGTAGCTACGAACACGATAAGAAAATGGCCTTAGCACCGAAGCCGACGACGTCTAATCGCACGGTGCGCATGGCCGATGGTACAGTGGTGCAGCGTCCCGTCGCTTCGGTGCGGCCGATGCAGCATGGCCCCAGATGGATACCCGCCGATGTGTGGCGCCGGCAAGGAATGACTGCACAGGAAATGACTTTACCTCTCGGTGAGTGCTTTAATATGTGCAAAGCGTTTAGCAACAATATTCTACGATGCAAACATCCTGTCACGATGTATTTCTTGTTGTGCCGGTTTAGTAATTGCACTGTGATATCTAGTAATAACTAGGATATAATCGTATCGCGTGTTGGACTATTTATTTGTTTTATATATTATAACCATTAAAGCCCGGTGAAGCAGTAATGGCTGCAACAGGCAACTGCATAGTCAGCTCAGAAAAAAAATTAATACAGTCAAAGCTTCCCTTATTGGCGTTTTTAGTATTCGCGGTTTAAAAACAAGGAACATATTCCATATAATGCTATACAAATTACCATTCTATATTCACGGTATTTCTGTATTCGCGGCATATTTTACAAAACGTATACCCCGCGAATAAAGCTTTTACTGTACTTACCTCTATACACATATATATACAGTGCTGTACCCAGAAAATAAAAACTCTGTAAACGTGAGGTAATTATCACTAAACTATAAATTAAAAATATTAAAAACGTTTGCTAACTTTGTATTGTGCGGCTTAGGATATCTTTTTTGAAATACAGCCTTGCAACTGTAATTTCATACTAAGTTGGTAAAGAACCATTGTAATTACAACTCTTCCGTAAAAATATGTGCTAAATTGAATTGGTTTGTCTATCTTATGTAAGCGAAAGATTGACACCAAATAAAAGTATCGAGCTATTGAAGATATTCAAAAGGATTTTAAAATGCCGGTCATAATTTTTCCTCGGTTCGCTAAGTCTGTATTAAATAGTACGTAGCTACAAAAATAGTTTCTTAATGTATTGTAATCTTTTTCGGTAACGTTTTTAATTATACCTACATTAGATTTATTGTATACTAAATGTCTCACGCGGTTCCACCCGCAGATAAAAGAATACCCCGTTGTTTCGTTGCAATGAACACTCACAGTGCCTTTTTTTTGACTTGATTTACTAAGATTAAGATTTTACTATTCAATGTAAATTTTATCAAAACAAAATATAGCGTATGTTACTCATGGATACTGTACCTTTTTATTTGTCAAAGAATTTTAGAATCGGTTAAGTAGGGGCAATGATTATCCCTCTGCAAACAAAAATACCTCATTTAAATATTATTATAAAAAAAAACCTTAAAAGTAAGTTACACTTTTTTCGACTTTATTCTTTAACTAGTTTTTGTATTACAGATGTTGTTATACCTACAAATTCGGCTGAAAAAACGAATGTTGTACTAAAGGCAGGTCAGCGCGTGATGGTATTAAAATCACCTAAAGGAATCTATATGCAGTTGGAATCTGGTAAAATAATAGCCATTAAAACTGCATTTAAGGGGGGGCAGAAAGGAGGTGACAAAGAGAGTGCTGTTGGAAAGAAAGGTAAGTTGTTACACGTACATTGCTACAAACTTTTCTGACCCGGTATGGAGTTGCTAGTGTCGTTTAAGTTCATACCATTATAATATAGCAACTGAAGTTTTGATTTATGACCAGTGGGTCAGAAAAATTTGTTCCACTGTAGTTTCCTGTTATACTGTTAGTACCTACTTATACCTCGACGATTGAATCCAAATGACCATAAATTTTTGATTTTACCTACCCATAATGCCCGTTTCTCAGAAAGTACGCAACTGCCTATATAAACAGTTAGAGCTAATTCCTTATCAATGTACTATTATAAAACAAGTGCTGTAAATTTGGAATAAACCTATACGCTCGTTTATTTCATTCATACAACGTTTTTCAATGCATTTTGCGAGGAAGTAAAAGTGAAACATGAATATTAACTCCATCAGAACTCATTTTTAAAAAGTAATATTTCCTAAAGACAAAGCGGTCTCGCAATGAAATGGCGCGCTTTTTTACAGAGGCGCGCATACAGTTTTTTTTTCACGAGGCAAAGAGCTGCCAAATAATGTTCAAAATATATTTTTCTTTGCGAAAACCATTAAAAATTTAACTTGCCTGACAGTATATCGTTGCAATCAGTAGAATGAATATTAAAAAAAAAACTGGTAAAAGATGTCCAAATGTATTTAAAAATAAAAATAAAAATCAATAATATTATTTACATTTACATATATTCCTTTTAATCAATGCAATAAGTATCCATAACTATACACATTTTGTTTCTTTAAAAAGCGTTACTATTATGTAACATGCATATATATGCGTATTACTATTTATGGATGTATGTATAACGTCACAGGTACCTCAAAGGGATTAACCAGTGCTGGAAACACACCCACACCGTAATGTGGTAAACCGCCTTTTTTCACCAACCACTTTAGTCCTGCTTTAACGGGTTCAAGCGGGAGTTGAACCCGGTCTTGAATAAGCAGTCACTATGCCACGGTGTCGGCTAGCCAGCTAGAGATTGACAGCCCCACGTTGGGCGCCAGTTTGTAACGGGTTTAAGCGGGAGTCGAACCCAGTCTGGAATAAGTAGGCACTATGCCACGGAGTCGATTAGCCAGCTAGAGATGGACAGACCCATTGACCGCAACTCATTGATCTTGAGGTGGGCGTGGGTTCGGTTCCGGCGCGTGACTTCCCAATCCTTTGCTAACGGACTATGACTGTACTGTACTGAAAAATAGGTTTACTCAAAGTAGAAGAGTAGGTATAAAACTTATACATTGAATTTGAATTTAAATTATAGTTCACACTTAGTTATATTTTACACTGAGACCCTTTACTTAGTGGGTGGCCATGCGTCCTCCCGGCTCATGATGATAGTCCAGCTGCGGGGGCTACTTCTAGCGAAGCGTCGATGGCATGGCTGACGTTCGTCGTGGGCACAAGCTCGAAGCATGGGGACTTCTTGTTACATACTTTATATGTAGTTTTATATAAAATTCATTGAGCACGTAGGTGCGAACATATTTGGGACAAAATAGTAGTAAGGTGTGGGCTCCCGGGCAGGGAGAGCTGTTCCGTATTTTTCGCACGGCAAGGTGCGTCGAAAAAGGGGTGGGCGACATGTGTCACTCGTTTTAAGCGATGCTCGCGGGGTGTGGATTGCGGGGTGTTGAGTTATGGTCTGATTCCACGTGTTCGATTTAAATTAGTTGCTTGCTCCCTTCTTCTGTTTTCTTGTTTTTGGCGTACGTGACTTGTAGCATGAAAAGCCCCTTGACAGCTTCTGGAATTGTGTGAGGCAGACAGTTTGTCCTCTTTCCTTGTCCCTTTTTGCCATATGTAAGGTGCGTGGTATAACGTGTATCTTTGTATGTGCGCATCCTTACACTGCATGACAGGGAGTAAGCCCATCGCCACAAAACTACTTTTGATAGCAGTATATATATGGACTAAGGTGGCTTTATATATGTCCGATGAATCATTAATACCAGCTTTATGCGAATACGCAGTACAATGAAAGACCAGGGATAGAATAAAATACCCTTTAGCCAATTCTGGACAAACAATTAAAAAGTAATTCAGAACTGGACTAGGGAATATTTATCAGAGTCGCAAAAAGCATATTTAATGATGAAATACCAGTGAGCTATAAATTAACTCAAGGTTATGACCATTTTTAGGGTTCTCTACCCAAAGGGTAACAAACGGGACCCTATTACTAAGACTCCGCTGTCCGTCAGTCTGTCACCAGGCTGTATCTCATGAACCATGATAGTTGAAATATTTACAGATGTATTTCTGTTGCCGCTTTAACAACAAATACTAAAAAACAGAATTAAATTAATATTTAACGGGGCTCCCATACAACAAACGTGATTTTTCGCTCGTTTTTGCTCGACATTGATAACGGCAACAGGTAGACGCTTGAAATATTCTGAGAATATTAAGTTATATATTCACTTTAAAAGCAAATAATTAAATTAAAATAAAACAAATATTTAAGGGGGGCTCCCATACAATAAACGTGATTTTTTGCCCTTTTTATAGGTACGAAACACTTTGTGCACGAGTTCGATTGGCATTTGGCCGTTTTTTTGAAATTAATATGCGTTTTGCGACTATGTTAATAATGCTTTATAATACAAACATGTTTTGAGTAGTGAAATGTCTATAGATAAATATATTAAGTGTACCACAGTCTGTATGAAAAAAAATATGTTCGGTTTTTTTTTTTTTATTATGGTTTTAAAGTAAATTCTACAGTACGTATTTTATGTATGTAATTATTAATTTATTAATTAAACTTTAAATCAAGCCGCTTCATCAGATCTTGACAAAAACTAATTCGGGTCAAATTCTCTTTCGAACTACTTCAGATACCTCATTACGCAGCGGTTGTGTAAGAAGTTAACGCATCTACAATTTCCTAGATCAGAGGTTGCGAGATGTTCACAAAAGCGTTTAGCCACCGTTTATTTATGTGAATTAGTTTGGATTCTGTGTAATTTTTGAGTTTTCTTTTGATCTTCCTTTAACTTCTATCACGTGAGGAAAACTCAAGTGACCAAAATGTGACCCCTTCGAAATATTCTTCCCCGTGTCCAACCTTGACTGGATATAACAACATATAGAACCCTTGCTGTCTATATATTTACATGTATAAGCTGTAAGGATATTATGTGCCTGAACTAAAATGGGAGTATCAAGAATATCAACTAAGAAAATAATGAAATTTCATTGAACAGAACAATTATAACCTTTTATAAAAAATAAAAATTAATTAAACACCTATTTGGTAACTTTTTACTTTGGCAACACGTATTCATGGTTAGTATATTTTACTGTTTATTTATTTACTCATGCCACTGACATATTGGCAACGTCATGTCGCATTGTGTTTTTTTTTCTATTTGACAGTTTAAATCCTCATGGCGATTTTCTCATTCAATGGGATTCGTTTTGATGTCCATTACCGATACCATTCCCGCGCGCGTAGGTATTGAATAGTACACAACATTATTGCACGCAGTAATTGGAGTAAGGCAATCGGCTAGTCGGTGACAGCGTTTATACGTGAGGGTGGCGGGAGTTGCGCGGGGCAGTCAGTTTGACATTGTCCATTAATTAAATCAAACAATTACTACAGACTACTACGGGGCTTAACGCAGTGATTTAGGGCGAGGTCTACGCGACTTATCGGGATAATTTTGACGCGTTTCTATCTTTTTTTTGTATGAAAATAATAATCATGAAAATCATGTTAAGGACAAAAATAATATATACTACCTTATTCTATATTTTTGATATAGATTACGGTACCTTAATCTATATTCTTGATACTCCCACCAGTTTCAGTTCAGGCACATAATATCCTAACACCCTATTTAAAGCACTTCCGCGTAGCGCGTATGTTTGTAGCCGCGACTAGCAGAGCACTTAGAGGAGAGGATAGGAAGTATATGACGAATAATGAAAAAAAAAAACAAAGCTTGGGGTCCATTGCAAAGGGTGTATATTATTTTGCCCCAAGTAATTTATTGGCTTATAACTCTAAAGCAGGTGATATACATATAATATTTATAGTAACTGGGTGATACCGCGTTTTTACAAAAAATACAACATAGGTAAACTTTAAAAACAAAACCCTATCGAAATACAAAAAGCAATTATAATTACGTGTCACACAAAAGAATGTTAAAAGAGGCTGTTAAATCATAATGTTGGTGTGTATCTAGCCACTGGTTACCCCTTTCTGGGGAATTGAATCGTGTGGTTATACAAGTGTACATTAACACTTCATAGCTTAGCTTTTAGTTTTTTCTAAGGGACTAAACGTAGGTTTAGGTATACAAATTATGCATAGAAAACATCCAGATTCAAGACAAATAATTGTGCTGTGCGGAAACCGAACCCACGTCTCTCAGTTCAGCTATTAGGTCATAACAACTTAAGCCCCCGAACCGCAATCACAACATAATTACATATGTTAATTTAATATTGGTTTGTGGTAAATATGCTTCTTTTTCAGTTTTAGGTGGTCGACCCTCTGCTACTAATATACCTGGCTCCTTGAAAAATAATTCTGCTATTACTATCACTTCTAAATCTGGCGCTCGGCCAGGGTTTAATAGAGTAATACGACCAGTAGTGGGTCATAATAAAATGGCAAGACCTGTGTTCCCAGCACAACGTGTGGCTGAAATTAGAAATAGAATGGCAGAAATGAGATCATATTCAGCTGCTGGCCGTGCAAGGCTGCCTTTACCTCAAAGTAAAATGTTGCGACCTAATTTGCCGGGATCTGTGAGTATTACGAGAATTACTAAAAAACCGGATAATGTTAAAACTCATCCTAAATTAAACAGTAAAATGGATATGAATTCTGACGACGATGATGACGATGAGGATGATGATGATGATGATGACGCAGAGGTACTAGACAGTGAAGGTGATGAAAGTGTTAATAAAACGAATACAGTAGAGTCGTCTAGCTTGGAGGCTAAAAAAGACATTGAAAAGAAAGGTGAAAACTCAAAGTCTGCTTTAAATCCTGCAAAAGAGCCGGAAAAAACTGACGAGGAAATGAAAAGTAGCGAAACAAAACCATTGATTTTAACAACTGATGAAAAATTACCTTCAGAAGACGCTTTAGATAACAGAAGTAATAAATCTGAAGACACAAACAGTGATGTCTCAAATATAGATAAAGTACAAGCACTTCCTGTTACAGATAGCATTGAAAAGAGAGTTAATTTATTGAAGAATTATAGGCATCCCCGTCAAGTCGGTAATCGTTCACAGACTGAATCAAGCTTGAGTCAACTTGAAAGAACCGCCAGTTCTTTAAGTAAAGAAAGCATGCCCCATTTTCGTAAGAACTTAGATGATATTACACAGTCATATTCTCCTGAAAATGATGAAAAACCTGTATCAAAGTCCAAAAAGAAAAAGTCACCAAATAAATTGAAAGGACCTTCAGATGTTCCAAATATTGATGTAAAATCTGCACCTCTTATGGGAATGTCGCATAGTGTGTCAAATCTTTTGGGACCTAATAGTAATCCACTTAAATCGAGATTGAATGATCCGACTATGAAGAATACAGCTCCAATATCACCTATAGGTCGCAACTTAGTCGCTGGATCTATATCAAAATTTCCAAATGTGCCTTCTGCACCAGAACCTTCTTTATTGCATGGAAGTATAGGACAAAATATAACTACAAATATTCCTCAGACTCATTTGCCGATAAATATGACCCAAAGCGGGAATATGGCAGCCGTATTGTCTTCCGTGCCAACTGGAGATATCAATAAGATGCCTCCTTTGATGCCGAATATTCCTCAAACTACACCTACTTTGCCTGGGAATCCACCGCTAGAAGAGTCATTTGGTCAATTTCCACCAGGTAGGTCTTTCAACTTAAATTAGTTAATAAAAGATTAATAGCTTCATCTTTTAAGGTTATTTTGCTTTTAAATTTTCTTCTTTTACTTGCTTATAATGGCGAAAATCAAATTAATATTGACATTCAGTAACGAATATGACAACTCTAGAATTCTCTTGTAGACTTCAAACTTCATTTCATTTGATATTGTGCTGCCTTCAGTGAATTAATTGAAATGTTTTTCATTACTACAATTATATTATATTTGGTACACAGGTTATGGAATGCCTTACGGGGCGTATCCAAACGCGCCTTACTACGCTGGAGGGTATGGTAATCCGCCATATTATCCACCGTACGGGACCGCTCCTTCCTCTAATCCGCCTGTGCAGACTCCAACCCCTGAGAACTATTTACCACCCAACCCACAGTGGTAAAATAAAGCGTATAGACAATTTGAAAGACTCTATTTCGTGAGTGAGATCGTAATTTTATTTTAGATGTTCTTTTACTGCATAAACGTTAGATTATGTGTATAGATTTCTGAATGAGTAGTGTGCTGTGGAATCTATGAGGCAATTGAATTAACATCTGAATAAGGTAAGAGGGCGTGCTAAATTTTTGTTTCTAAATGCGTATTTCTCTACGGACTACTTTATTATGTAATTGGATTTACCCTTCATTGCCCTTTTCGGTAGGGACTTAATAAATTATTTTCTAATATCAATGCGTTAAACATTGTTTCTTTCCATGTGAATTAAGTCTGTACTTGATTTTGGCAATGTAATAACAAAACTTCAAATATATCTGATGGCGAAGCTTATGAATTCGATATTTTAATTATATTATGTTAATTATTTTAATTAAAATAAACACACAAATAGTATATAAATCTTAAATGCTTGGTACATATATTTGAATATTAAACATAAATATTATCAGAAACTACTTATTGAATAATTTTTTTATTGGTTCTAGTCGTCGAATAAGAATATCTCGACAAAGAATAAGCTAGTTCGTAGAGATTGTTGTTTTCAAGTACCATTGCTTTTTGCATATATTATCTATCTATTTGAAGTAAGTTATATTATAACTTCAATTTTAATGAAGTTGGTATTTCTTATTATTCGTATGTATTGTATTTTTGTATGCATAGGGTAATTACGCTACTGCCATAAGAATATTCAAATCATTTAACGAACTTTGTGTTTGATTGTATAATACTTTAGGAATTATTATCTAAGTATTTCTGTTTTTTCAGTAATTAGTTTTTTAGGCAATTTCAAATTGAAGTTAATGCCGATTTTGATGTATCACAAATTATCCAATGCAATATAATGTTTTGTACCTATAAACACATGCCTGCTACCCACATAAATATAGTTTTATTGTTGAAATTCAATTTGAAGTTTAAAATTAACTTTTACCACTGAAATAACTTTAAGGTTAAAAATGGTTTAGATATTACACAGGCCGATAAAATTAGTATGTAGTTCACAAAACATTTTTTTAATATTATTTGTACCTTTCAACGAATGTCTGTTACACATATAGTTTTATTTTTATTGTTAAAATTGATTATATTTCAACACTAAAATAATTAGTTAAAAATTAAGGTAAAATAATCTTACACAGGCCAGGATAAATCCCACTATATATAATTGTATCCCACTATATATAATCGGGTTGTAAAGAAATGTCCCCATTGGCTCCGATTTTCGAGATTAATGTGGTTGCATTGAAAGTCGGCGGTGGCCGAGGCCTTAAAATTCACTTCACGACCCAAGTGGCGGAGGTTCGAACCCCGGGGTCGGCGTGTACCAATGAGTTCTTTTCTTAATTTCTCAAGTACACTGATTTATTTATTCACACAACTGGCTTTTCGGTGAAGGAAAACATCGTGAGGAAACCTGCATACGTCAAGAAAAAAAAGTGGCCCAACAGTAGGGACGTATGAAAGCTGACAAGGGAAATATCTTAAGGTAACTAGCGCCGCCATCAGATATAATTTATTTCCACTTCGAACAAAACCTATTTGAAAACTGTACTACATAGAAATAACAACAATAGTCATTTTAGCTATTATAAAAATATTTGTAATATTTATGAAACACATCTGTTAGTTATAGCTAACATTTCAGCCAAAAGTCCTAGAATTTTAGTAGAAATGCCAAATAAAATATTCAGATGTAAGTTTGAAACAATACAAAACGTTTTTAAAACACATGACTAGTGTTATAATTTCTATGTAGTATATTTTTAAAATATCATTTTTACAAAGAGAAAATTAAAAATATCTAATTGTGGCGCGGTTAGTTACCGTATGCGCCTCAAGTGATTTCTACTTAAATCAAACGTTTTTTTTTATAATTATTTCATTAAGTCAAGCAGTGGATAATTTGCGTTACTCTTGTATCGACATATCCTGAAGAAATAATAATACGAAACTACTGAACAAATTATTCAGAAATATAAAATTTAAGCTTTTGAGTTTGAAGATTGCTTATAAGTGATATATGTATTTATATGAAAAAAAAAAAGGTTGTTGAGTATTGACATTTTGCCCGATTCTTCGAGGTCTATGAATCAGTTAGGCGTAAGTGAGTGGGACACTTAGCTTTAAAGTTCTTTGACAATTTTTAAAGCAGTTCGATATATAACTCAAGAATGTCATTTTTTATTGTGATTTGAAATTTATATTAATTTACCTTGCTATTATGATTAATTTATAAAGGTTGTCGGACACAAGACAGATAATGTACGAAATCTTTATCAGATCGCATATCTTACGATGTTGATTTTCATACAAATCTGTGGAGGTGCACAAATGGCGCAGATAAAATATATTTAATGGTTAGTATAAACTCGCAGATAAAATATTATATTATCTGTCTCGTGTGTGATAGGTAAGCGTAATGTTTGGGATACTGAATCGGTCATCGTGTGTACTTAACGACAGTGTGTGAATCAATTGTCTTTCCAGTACTATGGCTATGGAATGATCGATGGATGTGATATGTTGCTAACATAGAGTAAGTTCATTACAATGTGTATGAAGTATTTATCAAATTTTAGATTAGATAGGAGTCTATACCTATGTAATGTTAGATACCTTAGATGTTAGATTTTCTCATTTAAACATTTAATAGTTCAGTGATATGCGTTTTTTTTTTAGATTTATATTGTAGAATTCTTGTATACAAGTTTTATGAAAATAATAGTAGGTATCTACTTAATAGTAAAACTTAAGTCTTTTTTTGATTTCTGAACAGTAAATTGGAAATTACTTTTTTTGTAATTGATTGTAATTATTTTATGTTTAAATAAAAAAGATTTTTTTATAGACATTTTGCACTTTTTCGTTCTGACTTGCAGTGATGTCTTAATTTTCATTTAAAAATAATATAAGAAAAATATTTCATTGAATAATTTTGAGTATATTTTAGTGAGGCATTTGATGACAAATTTAATTATTGATTAGGTTTAAATTAAAATATAAATATCAACAAGAGATGCAATTTAAAGTTTCAAAGGTTTGGTTTAAGAAATATGGCAAATAAACAGCTAAAGAAGTTTGCTTGCAACGCATTTTTATACTTTATGGTAGTTTTTATAAATCTAGAAAAATTATCCGGCATATTTTTTATTTTTCTCATCTAACTGTTTTTAGTATTATTCAATTGCAAAAATAATTTCAATAAGTATAGAATATTTCTTATAAATTTAAACGTATAAACCTAGTTTTCCACAATTTGGTCCACTTGAACTAGTTTTACATATTTTTTAGGATCTGTCAACTGGAAATACTTGGTCGCTCAGCGGGCTCAGAGCCCTTCCCATAAAAGATCTATCTCTTTTATTAATGTTCACTTTGTATACAAGGTTGTCAAAAAGACATTAATATTTTTGAAATAGGCGAAATACAAATTGATGATTGAAATCTTTAGTATAAATTAGAGATATTTTTAATTTACTTTTAGCATATTTGAAATTATGACACTAGTCTTAAGCTATTTTAAGGATGCTATATATTGTGTCTACAACACGTCTGCATTTCTGCTTAAAGCCACTTTTAGCTAAAATATAAACTAAATCTAACCTATGTATGTGTTCTTAGTATTCTAGAATAGCCTAAGCTTACGTAGTGTTATAATCTATGTACAACATTTTTTAAATACATTTTGTACGAAAAGTAAGTAAATAAAAAGTTTGTATTACAGCTGTCATTGGAATCACGTCTACCAAGTTTCGTATTTTCTGACAAATAGTGATAATGAATATAATTAACCTAAATACTTTATTGTTGCGTGCAAAAATAGAAAGACGTTCCGGGGGAAAAATAGTTACTTCTCAAACTTAAATATAGGATTTTCGCTGTAATATCTATATAAACATGCATATAGCCATGTTTGTTTGTTCTTCCCATTGCATTGAATCTCTGGTGAGTTTGTGTGCCCACGGGGGCCGGAAAAGTTTCTGAATAAGTAAATTGAGTAACAGGAGTAAGCGTAAAGGAGAAACAAGGAAAAGAGGGATAGGGGAATAGTTATTTTATTTTTCGAAGGGATACATATTTAATAGTATCAACTCTATTCAGCAATTATAATCGATTTATTAACATCGTCCCAGCACACGGCCTCTTACTTTGACAGCTGTCGTCGAACTCGAGATATAGTTTACAAGGTACAGTAGATTTTGCCTTTTTAAAAAATAGTCGATAAAAAGTTAAGTACATTTAATAATTTGTTTTGATTGACTTTTTAACACCTACGTTGCCTATTAGACTAGGTATCTACTGAAAGTCTTAAATCCTACTTAGAAGTCAAATGAAGGTATGAACGGATTTTTTTGTATGTATTGGTCACAATTTATTAAGGATTTTAAATCTTTAGTAAAAATGCGTTGCAGGCTCAACTAAATGTAGATCTTTTTTTACGTTCCTTCTTATAGACATGATAATTTCGATCCTCATGTCGCAAATTTAATTTTTACATCACCAGTATTATTCGATTTGTATACAGAATTCACAATGTAAAATATTAAAATTAAAAAATTAAAATGTATATTACAGTGCAACAAACTCTTCTGACCTGGTTTAAGGCCGCTAGTGTCGCGTTAGTAATATGGCGACTGTAGTTTTAATTTTTGACCACCGGGTCAGAAAAGATTGTTGCGCTGTAACGAAGATGTAAAATTGGATATTTTTTAAAAGTTTTTCTTTAATGTAATTCGATATCTTTTTTTGGAAAATCTTTTTTTTGTTGCTATGAATCTCAATCCGCTTGTGCGTAAAAAGAGAAATGTCATTATCATTCTGTAAATTCCATTTGTACAAATTCGACATGATCGATTCAAATTGATTATTGATAGGCATTGCATTTTAAATTGGTCAATAGTAGATAATTGGACCGGCAATATCTAATAAAGAAATCAATAAAGAAAATATTCATAGTTTTATTTGTATGTCTTAATTTTGTTTTCTAACTTTTGTTCGTGTTTGTTGTTAAGAACTTTACGAAACTTTGATTCTGAAATTGCAACTATGTTTACCACTGCAATAGTGATGGCAGGTTTTTTGGATTAAAAATCTTGTTTCGCTGAATTTATTTACGTCATGGTCAGGCCTAGTTCCCTGTTGTTGTATTACAAATTTACAACGCATCGATGTGTATTGCGCAATGAAGCGCAGTAATCATTTTAGCTCCTATAGACGCTAGGCTGAAAATTCATTGCGCTCGAAGTTGCTGGAAAAGCTGCTATTTGAATGTTTGTTAAAACCACCTTTAAAAAAATCCTAATAATTAAAATTAACTACTTATTAATGATTTTGAAGCGATGTTTTTAAGAAGAAAAAGCTATTGAGCTAAAAAAAAATTAGCTAATCGCTAAAAGCAGAGATTATACAAGATAATGTAGGTAATCCTATTCACAATTTTTAAACTAATATAATTCTTATGATTTGATATTTTTTCATTGCTTGCTCTATTATAAAAAAAAGTTTTCGGTACATAGATGTAACTAAAAGGGTTGTAAGGTTTTTAAAGGAACTGTTCAATATTTCAGCTTCATGGTCGATATTCGGCATGAAAATATAACAGGAATAATTTTAAACCCCATTTGCTAGTTCAAATTCATCCTATTTAATCCTTGCTTTGTGCAAAACCAAAATTTTATAAAAATAAAATACCGAGTATGCGCGAGTGATACCCCTGGTGTTACAAGCGTCCATAGCCTACGGTGATCACTAACCATCAGGCGGATCATATGCTTGTTTGCCACCTTAGTGGTGTAGCTATTTCTCCATTAAAACTGGCTGGGAATGTCTTGGTGTGAAGGTCAGTCCGTATGTCGCCGCTTTATAACTCCTCCGTCCTTGAAACGATTCTGATGAAGAAAGGTTTCTGGTGTGAACTGCCATACAATGTTGTAATGAAATTTAGAAAAAGATTTTAGGGGTAAGTATCCCCATAGTATTTTCGGGGAAAAATACCAATGTAGATATCAAGGCATTCAACTTTCGGTTTTTGTACTGCTGAACGGATTTGATAAAATATTTTTTGGTTGCATTCACTCGGAAAGTCATTCATAAAAACGTTGAATTGAAGACTCCGAGATGATCTACAGCCTCTACGTTCTGGTTCCTACATTACCTCAAGGAATCGATTTGATTGAAATACTAAAGATCAAGATAAAATACGTATCTACGACACAAGGGCACTGCGCACTTAAATAATAATAGAATTAATACATATAATGATAGATTTGTATGCACGACTGCATATCTACTTGAAGGTATGAATTTCCTTGTTTACAATTAGTGATGTGAGATAACCCATCGAGTATCTATTATACAAAACCAATAGTGACTATCGTTTAGACAAGAATCTGATGGTTAGATATCGTAGTAATTAGTAGGTATAATCCGCTTTACTTTATCGTGAGAAATTAGCTTGATTGACTATTTAATTTATTATTTGGAATAAAAAATTTATATAACAAAAAACCGGCCAAATGCGAGTCGGACTCGCGCACCGAGGGTTCCGTACTTACTATTATTTACGTAATTTACAAAAAAAACAAAAAGAGTGCTGCTAAGTGTGCACCCATCCAATTAATGACCAAGCCCGACGTTGCTAAATTTTAAATATCGTATCCAACAAACAAATGTGTTACCTACTGTTTCGCTTAATAATAGCTGGTAATAGCTGGATGGTGCTGTAACGGTGATTTAAGATGATAAATCGGTTTTTAGTGTTCCGTACCCAAAAGGGTAAAAAACGGGACCCTATTACTAAGACTCTGCTGTCCGTTCGTCCATCCGTCCGTCTGTCTGTCTGCCACCAGGCTGTATCTCATGAACTGCGATAGTTAGACAGTTGAAATTTTCACAGATGTATTTCTGTTGCCGCTATAACAACAAATACTTAAACATAGAATAAAATAAATATTGAAGGGAGCAACCATTAAAACAAACGTGATTTGTTTGTTCGTTTTTTCCGATATTAATAACGGCAACAGGTAGATGCTTGAAATAATCACAGAATATTAAGTTATATACGTATTCACTTTAAAAATAAATAATTAAATTAAAATAAAACAAATATTTAAGGGGGGCTCCCATACAGCAAACGTAATTTTTTTGCCGTTTTTATAGATAATGGTACGGAACCCTTCGAGCCCGAGTCCGACTCGCACTTGGCCGGTCTTTATTATTGTTATTCTTTGGATCTCACACACACTGATTACCCTGAAAATTTTTATTTTACCACTTTGTTGGCCTAATTAATATGTATGTATACCCATGCTAAATTCAAGCTTTTTAGTACTAATAGTCTGATTTAAGCCGCGAACAGACAGACAGATGGATGGACATGGCGAAACCCTAAAAACGATTAACAACTTAATGGCCGACAGTCGTGATTCTCTATAAAAATGATGCACGATAAAGTTGTAAATTAATAACACTATGCCCTGGTTATATTCTTAGTTATTAACATAGACATAAAGAACTGGACAGCGCATTTCCTAGCCAGCTATGAAAAAATTTATCGCAAAACATCGCAGACAGACGAAGCTAACTTGTAGTCTCTTGTCTGTTTCTAACTTATTTTCATAAAAAACATACAAATAGCGGACGCTGATAGAAAGACAAAGAAGACTACAGGTTTGCTGTTTCTTTCTAAAGATTTGTCTATTTTGTGAGGATATTGCACAGTTATACAAAGGAATAAAAAAATATTTATTCAAATAGATTTCTAAGACCACTTTTAAATCGTCAATGCAATGTAAACAATGTTAATTTCTGCCAAAAAGAGCTGGCAAGAAGTTATATTTAAAGTAATAATACAATACATTGATAATCAGCTAAAGAGTATTCAATATGAACCGAAACCGACGTTAACCAGCCGTCAAAAATGAAATATTGTATGAAAATTTGCATAGGCACCTTTTTCTAAACTTAACCGGCCCGTCAAAATTAGTTGGTGCAACCCAGCCTTATTAGGTAATAAAAATAAGTTAGTAAGCTACTAAAAACAAAGTCAAACATGTCAATAATTTTTTTTTTGTTATATGTAGCATGGGGGGGCACCATGTGAAGCGTCAAATATCGTCAATCGAGTGAAGGAATTCAGATATTTAAGAGTATACCGATATTTAATATGATAGTGGCATCAGCGCCAACATAATTTTATTTTTGCACAATTATATGTACATACATATACTTAAAACTATCCATACTATCCATGAATATAATATAATAATAAATATTATAAATGCGAAAGTAAATCTGTCTGTTACCTTCACGCTGAAACCGCTGTACCTCACGTAGAGGGCGCATCACACAAATGTGCACACATACCCATATGCATACACATAGTCACAGACATTGTATATCATGAAGTAGCCCAGCTCCCACACGACAGTCCAGCAACAAATGCACAACATTGAACGTACTGTCACTTCGGAAACAAGCCTAAAGGAAAAAGTGGCGACAAGAAACTTCCCGGGTGTACACCTGTTATCATCAAAAAAATCTATGCAAATATTTGGAAACACATATTCATGTACACGTCTATGCGCCACACCCTAAATTTAAGATACATTACTTATGTTAGGTTAACTAAAAAGTACATACAATTTTAATAAAGACAATATCGCGTGCATAGGGAAACAGTCATGGACAAAAAAATAGGTATTTAAGTAATAAAAGAGCTTAAAAAGTCCATTCCATATATAAAAACTAACACATAGGTATAATAACAAAGTAGGTATAACATACAATAATACTTTTTTGATTTTTTTTTCATAGCACTAAGGTGGTAAAAAAGCTGTCCGCCTGATGGTAAGCGGTCACCGTAGGCTATGGACGCTTGTAACACCAGGGGTATCACTCACGCGTTGCCGACCCTTCAGAAATCCAATAACTTCTTTCTTGAAGAGCCCCATACTGTAGTCCTTGGAGGAAACCTTGGCAGGTAGCACAACCCAAGCGTTCGCGGGAGGAAGTTTCTCTGAAACAGCACTGTATGTGAATATTTCGGTTCTAAAGTGTGAGAATGAATTCCCTACCGACGGCGAGTGGTGCGATGCTAGAAAGCAGCCGTGGGCATCACTTCGAACAATTCCTCAGGACACATCCCAATGTACAAGCAGTGGAACGAACACAGGGAGGCAAAGTCTCTCCTCAGACTTAAGGGCTCGATACAGCAAGTGAGTTTGGGATCATCACACTTACACTAGTCCTGTCTATGGTAGGTAGCGGTCAAGGTAACGGTGGGGCAGAGGTTGCGAAGAATCCCCGGCAGAGATCCAGCTACCACAAACTACAACGCACTTTGAGAGATGACGAAAAGATTGTTGAGCTGGAAGAAGAAGTAGACTGCTGCGCTGGGATATAATAGGGCTATCTGAAGTCCGAAGACAGGGGGAGAACTCTATATTGCTCAAATCCCGCAACTTGTTTTACTTCTGGGAGGGTGAACAACTGTCCCAAGATATCGAAGATATCCCGGAAGTCATCTTATTTGAGATTAAAATGGCCTTGAAACAGCTTAAGAACAATAAGGCGGCGGGCCAAGACGGAATTACGTCAGGTCTTCTAAAAGCGGGTGAAACACCGATACTTAAAGTCCTTCAGAGGCTTTTTAATTCTGTTATTCCCGAAGGCACTACACCTGAAGCTTGGAGCAGAAGGGCAGTCATACTTTTCTTCAAAAAAGGAGACCTCACCTCATATGAAGAACTATAGACCCATTTCGCTTATGAGCGATGTCTATAAGCTGTTTTCCAGGGTCATTACGAATGGTCTCGAACGAACGTCGCAAGACAAATTCCAGATTCCCGAACAAGCCGGCTTCCGAAAAGGCTTTAGTACCATGGACCACATACATACGCTGCGCCAGATTATACAGAAGACAGAGGAGTGTAATCGGCCTCTTTGCGTAGCGTTTGTAGACTATGAAAAATCCTTCGATTCTATCGAGACCTGTGCGGTGTTACAGTCTCTTCAGTGGTGCCACATTGACATTGCTACATCGAAGTGTTTGTATAACAGAGCCACGATGTCTGTCCGACTACGAGACCTGAACACGAAACCAATCCGTCTGTAGAAAGGTATGAGACAGGGAGACGTTATTTCTCCGAAACTGTTCACAACTGCGTTAAAGGATGTGTTTAAACTTCTGGAGTGGGAAAGATATCGCGTCAACATAAATGGCGAGTACATCACTCACCTTCGATTTGCCGACGACATAGTGGTCATGGCAGAATTGCTGGAAGACCTAGGCAAGATGCTCGGAGACCTCAACAGAGTTTCAACAGGTTGGCCTTAAAATGAACATGGACAAAATGAACGACGAAGGCAAGTAGTCCAGTTAGGTAGGTCTTTCTTTGAGAAAGAGGTTACCCGAAGAATCCAGCTCGGCTGGGCAGCGTTCGGGAAACTAGGCAATATCTTTTCGTCATACCTCAGTGTCTAAAGACGAAAGTTTGTAATCAATGTGTGTTGCCAGTGATGACTTATGGTACAGGAACTGTTGGCCTCTTAAACAAGCTCAGAGTCGCTCAGCGAGCTATGGAAAGAGCTATACTTGGTGTTTCTTTGCGTGATAGAATCCGAAACGAGGAAATTCGCCGATGAACTAAGGTTACCGACATAGCTCAGTCAGTCAGCTAGTTGGCAAGCTGAAGTGGCAATGGGCAGGCCACATCGCTCGTCGAACCTGTAACCGATGGGGAAGAAAGGTTCTCGAGTGGCGACCACGGATCGGAAGACGCAGCGTGTGTCGGCCTTCTACCAGGTGGACAGACGATCTGGTCAGAGCCGCAGGAAGCGGCCGTTGTGTGACGTCCTTCGGCTGAAACGAATTGTTACAGTTTTATTAGGAATAGAGATTGTTGTACATTTCATATTCTGCGTGTTTAAAATAATGTCCGAATCAGGCTCATTTTGAGGAAAATGTGACGGTGAATCTCGTTCTTTGGATGTAGATGGGCGCGGCGACAGTGGCATGGATGGATTAACTGATGGTTGCAATTTAATGTTTTCCACGAAACGTTCACATGTTTTCGCCTTGTTCACAATGGAATCTTCTATATACCACTCTGCTACAGCACTCGACTTCCGTCCTTTATGTCGCTTGAGAATCTAAGTCCGCTCCAGAATTGCCAAAAGGGTAGCAGAAGTACGACGAAAACAATATCCTGTATACATCCTGATATCTGGTAACTTCAGATAAGTACCGATTTCTTGTGATATGTTAGAAATTTTATTTTTTCCCATAACTTGTTTGAAACACTTGCCATTTTGATAACGGATGAAAACCGATTTGTCTTCATATCAGCAGGACGCAGGTCCTGGTATTTCTGTACAATAGTTTTATATTCTCCTCGGATTACGAAGGATCGGTCAATTTTTGTTTTTGTGTCCGTCAGCTTTACTAACAGTAAATCATCCGAGTGATTTTCGACATCATTTTTAAATACAACAGCTATTTTTAAAAGTTCATTGCCACGACAAGCTCCATGTACTCTGAAAATTAAAGCCACCTGTTACAAAACCGAATGCGTATAAAACAAGTATCTATTGAAGTAGGTTAAAATAAAATGCGCATTTTAAAACACTATGGTTATACTTTACTAATCCACCATATACATAGTCACCTACTTTTACGGCAAAAAAAGATTTTGTCGGGTGCCTCATTAAGGAAAGTCTCCACCTTTTTGACTGAGAACACTTTGGATTTTTTAGGTTTAAATCCATCAGACATCCTCTAATGTATATATATATATATATATATATGTTTAATGTAAATATTGTATACGCTTTTAGCTAATTATCAGACTTGACCGAACCCGACGTTGCTTAACTTTAAATAACAATAAAGAATATCTATCCGTTTCTCTAATTAATCTAGACTACTGTCGCTAGATGACGCTGATATGGCAATTTTTTATGGCCGTTTTTGATTTTGTATTATATATTTTAGACCTCACACTATAATCACTACAGGTTTGAAGCGCAAATTATTTAAATAGCTTTGAAGCTTTTATGTATTGCTGTTTTTAAAATTAAGCAAATCATCGAAAACCTGTTACTTGCATAAATTATCCTTAAATTACTTATTGTTTTTTTTGATTTTTTTGTTATGTGTTTCTTAATCCGCCATTATAACACAAATTTTGTGAAAATTTCCTACTTTGATTAGATTTAGTCTTACAAAAACTACATTAACGGCTAGACCGATGTGGATAATTCTTTTTTGTTGTGTTTGTTATTGTCAGAACACGGTTTATATGTATGAAAAAAAGGGTCAAGTGTAAGTCAATTTGTGCACTAAGTGTAGACCGACTGTAAAGAATTTTTGTAAGTTGCTGTGCACACGACGGGTAAGGTTGCTCAGGAAGAAAAAACTCGACAAGTGCGAGTCGCACTCGCGTTCTAATGGCTAACTGATTGTAATGTAATTTTGGTAAATTGTTGTGCACACGCCGGGGAAGGTTTCTGAATTAATTCAACCCTTTCACAATAGGTGGCGCGCCAGTAGTTTTAAAAAGAGAACTAACTAACTTGTAAAATAAGAGGACCGTAATTTTTAGTTAATTTTTGGCCATTGTTGAGTCAGAAACTATAACATAAATTTATAACTAGGTAGGTACATAAGATAGTTCGAAATATGGTATATATATATATATATATATAAGAAGTTGCCTTCAATTTAAAAACAAATCAGTGCAAGCAAATACTGCAACTGTACTGTATTTCGAGTCGATAGCACTTTGTACTTTTTGAGGAAAGGTACCCATGCTATTTCGATACGGAACCCTACAAACATCAGAACTTTGAACACTAAACTGTTCTACTTAGAAAATTCAAGATTTTACGGAACTCATCATTTCACGCATGAATTCTTCCTAAAATTATCAAAGATTCACGGATATTTTCATAGTCAAAATAACTTGTATTATTACTAAGACTTATCTAACTAATATAAAACAAAACTGATTTAGATTTAGAACGTTTTATTAACAGTGGAGAGGTGTTTTGGTGGTCTTACATAAAATCCAATCACGATAGATGTCCGCTGTCATATTGTAATCAGCTGGCACCTTCGCGGGGCGGACGAACTGCCGCGCGGACAATACAAGAATAAATTAACTTTAGTGAAGTGTAAAATAAAAAAGTGCGTATAAGAGCGAAAAAAAAGTGAAAGAAAAATTTTAATAATCAAGATGTGGCGTTTAACTTTGGTAAGTTAATAACTTGTTTAATAATGACTAGAAATTGACTACAAATATATTTTATTTTTATTTACTAAAAAAAATGCAGCATGTTTATATTGTTTAATATTGCGTTATTTAATTTAATATTTTATACAGCTATTTATCTTGAACGTATTGTTTTTAACCGACTTCAAAAAAGGAGATTATCAATCCGATCCGTATGTATGTGTTATTGTCAGAATTGCACAGTTTTTGTATATGTTAGTCCTTACCAGCTTCTAAACATCTGTGCCTTATTTCATCAAATTACAGTTTTGAAATCGGTTTAGTTTTTTAAATTTCTTTTTTTTAGTTATTAATTAAATAAATTACAATTTTTAAGTCCGTTTATTTTTTTTATTCGATTCAGTTATGAAACAACATAAATTATATTTATAACTAAAATAGGTAACTTACATAGTATCTATTAATACCTACCTACTAACTCGACTCCCTCGCAGCCTAGTGGTAAGTGTGGCCAGCTGCTGTGCAGTGTAGTGTGAGTTCGATTCCCGCACTGGACAAACATATATTTCTTAATGTAAACATTTGTGTTTGTCTTGAGTTTGGGTGTATTTATGTATGATATGTATGTATTTACAAAAAGACAGTTATATTTATGTATTTGTACCCGTTGTATGGTACCCATAACACAAGCTTTGCTTACTTTGTGGCCAAGCGGTGTAATGTTCAAAAATATTAATTAAATAAAGCAATGTCAGTGTCTCATTTAAAAAAAAAAAAATTAAGGTGATTAGTGACCTTACTTTTTTTTTTTTTTTATATCCATGTCCTCCTATATATACACTATATCCTATATAGTATATACACCAGCTATTCACCTGCGGCTTCGCTGGCAAAGACTATATGATTGCCGTATCGAGCCCTTAAGTCTGAGGAGATACTTTGCCACCATGTGTGTGTTCTACCGCTTGTACAATGGGATGTGTTCTGAGGAATTCTAACATCGCACCACTCGCCATGGGCAGGAAATTTATTCTCACACTGTAGAACTGAAATGGTCGCGTACTGTGCGGTTTCAGAGAAACTTCCTCCCGCGAAAGCTTGGGTTGTGGTATGAGCAGCCTGCCAAGGTTTTCTAAGGAATCGGTATGGGGTTCTTCAAGAAAAAAGTTATTAGATTTCTGAAGGGTCGGCAACGCCCGAGTGATACCCCTGGTGCCTGGTGTTGCAAGCGTCTATAGCCTACGGTGACAGCTTACTGTCTGGCGGACCGTAAGCTTTTTTGCCACCTTAAAAAAAAAAAAAAGGTTCGAGAGAGGGATAAATCGAAATTTTGACTAGAGCTGTCACTCTATCTATCCAAAGTAAGTACCTAACTAGTTAAAAAAAAAACCCTACAATGTGTGTTTAGCAAAAAAAACAGGTTGGGTGAAAACATACTCGCTATTTACTTCCCATCACTTCTTATCCATATTAATTTATTAAAAATAATAACTTTTGTTTATTTACTTTTTTGACGTTGTATATTTGACAGCTCAATCTGTCATAGAATTAAAATCCCATATCCAACCTTCCTGTACTACTCATAATCGCCATATACAAAAAATAAAAACTAACCTCATGTAAATAAAGGTCACGTATCCTAACGCGAGTGACATCTTACGAATTTTCGATCAGGACACGTGACCTGACGCGAGTTTAACAGTTTTTACCCATCACAAAAAAAGTGCACAGCGTCGCTAAAGAAGTTTTCACTTCAAAAACCTTTGTTGGATCGTATTTTATATCTATTATTATAACATATACCTCTAAATAAAATAATATTTATATAAGCGACTATTAAAGAACTTATTTAACAGTATATATAAAAGTGTAAATTACATTAGGTAAAGAAATAATTTCTTAGCAAGTTTTTTATCTTAACTGATTAAGCTAAGCAATATCATGCCAGTCAATACGTTTTATAAAACGTTGAAATAAAATTATTGTTTCATACATTATGTCAAGGGCAATAATACTAAGTTTAAAATAAGTAATAATTAAACTTAAGGTTGCAATTTTGAGAAATCTAATCCTAAAATCAAACCCTTTTCCAAATTCCTATCCTTTGCAGTTTGGGCTGGGCGATGATAAGTCCATCGGGACATTGCCTTTATAAAAGATACCGTAAGGCCTATAACATTGATAATGAACATTTAAAAAAATGGATTTTTTCCCCGAACCTGATTTAAGCTTTCTACCGGGGCGGTAGAAAACTCATTTTTACAATCATTGTAAATACTGGTAAGAAAGAATATACAATAGTATTTTTAAACATAGGTGGAAATATTTGTCATTACTTTCGTAAAACCGCTACAGTCGATTCTTTTCATTTCATTTTCATTATTAAGACCTCTCGTATGGAGACCCCCTTTTTGCCTACGCGCTTGACTACGCTCACTTAGTGCTACCATAGTGCTACGAAGATACTATACAGTGCTTTGCGACTACGATACAGTGTGCTACGTGCTACAGTGTTGCATGTTTGTGTATTTGGATCATACTTTTTTTGTAAAATTAACGCTAAAAATGATATAAATAACATAAGAGTCGAAGGAATAAGACAATAATTACATTAGAAATATGCAAGGAAAAATTACTATATATGCGTAGGTCAGCGGAAACGACAATTGCCTGTCTTGCATCATTGAAGTTCTCGCCTATGGCTTAGCCTTTAAACTCCTACCCGAACTGAAAGTGGCTACTTCGGGGCCTCTACAATAATGACTTGGGACTAGCGCAGCAAAATCTGCTCGTAATGTCAATGCTGTATTTAACATCTAACGAACGCACCGCGCGTTATAGGTTTTACCGCTTTCTTTGTGGAAACCAACCACTAAGGTAAATAATAATGAATTGAAGGTGATGGTGGAATCCGAACCGTGTCAAATCAGCAAAGCATTAGCGTTAGTTAACCCACAATATTGACTCATTTGCAACAAACGCCATTATTGCTCCATGATAACGCCCGACCTCACACTGCTCGTAAAACAGTTTTAACACTACAAGAACTGCAGTTACAGACCATCTGTCATCCTCCATACTCGCCGGATTTGCACCAACCGTCTACCATTTTTCCTGAAAAAATGTACTTCCCAGGAATGATTTTCTGTGAGATGAAGAGTTTAGACAACGAGGATAGAAGCTTACGTTGATATATATATATGTTATAATAAACATATTTTATCCTACAACAAAAAAAAAATAATTACGTAACGGCAATTTCATACTTTAACCCCTAATATTTCTGAGAATCAAGACATTTAGATGAAACTATGCTCTACGTTACGATATATTTCGTTTTACACAAAACTAAAATGGGATGATAAAAAATACAATTCCTTTCCAAAATATCGCTTGAGATATGAAATTTCGCAAAATCTTGTATTCCCCACGCCACAGGACTTACCCGCGATGAAAATAATCATATTATTTTAAAGGTAATTTAAGTAATCGCTCACTCGGGTTTTGGAGTAGGTACCTAGGTATAGTGTACCATTGGATTGGATTATTGAAGAACCATTGGAGCTATACAGAGCCAGTCATCGACACAAGGGTATGCCTGACAGGTTTACTTGTACATATACTTGTAAGATTATCCTACACGTAAAGGAAAACCTGTAAAAATTATTAGTTGAAATAATTACAAACACCTCGATAGAATAAACAAGCGTTTGTTAATTGTTTGAAATTGTATGAATTTTTTGCCTAATTTTGAAATTAGGCCTTTTGTGGCATCACTCCCAATACTTGCGTAGGCGGCCGCCATAACGTACGCTTCGTTTTACCTGCAGATTTAATTAGTTTTTTTTTTCTGAACTAACAATGCCATTACTGCTCCACTCTAAAGGAGTCTCAGCCCATATAGCGTCCAACGCTCAAGGGCCTCGGCAAGCAAGCCTCGGCTTAGGTTGTTACTCTTGGGGTCGTCCCTTCGACCAGCGTGAGCCTAGAACCCGAAGGCGAGTTAGCAGCAGGAGGGGAGTTCCCCATTACGCGGTTGCGATTGCGAGTGAGTAGGGGTGAGAAGCGCCCGGCACTCTTTGACACCTCGTGTATCCGTGCGTTCGCCGACGAATTTGGGGTGTCGGCGTCGTGTTAGGGGGAAGGACCTATTAGGGGAGGTTGTTGAGACTAGTCTCGCTATCCGGATAGCGAGATCGTCGTCTGGATATTTGATTATTTCTGGTATAATCACAGGCGGAAAATATCAAAAATCATAATATCTTTTTAAGTCGCCTGCGTAGGTCTTTTTTTTTCCTTGTTATTAACCATGTCTTTGTTAATTTGTTGTATAGATACACCATTAATTTTAAATTATTTACGTCTGCTAACTTAATTTACTACAGAACCTTAAACTTTTTGAAGAAGGCATGAGTTAGCTAGTTTTTTACAAGTATTTTTTTCTACTGACGATATTTTTTGTAAATAATATGTTTCTATAGCGTTTTTGCGCAGTTTCCAAGTTTTTTATGTGATAAGTGTATAAAAACTTAGTTAACTTTTAAATATTAATATAACCACTTAGTTTTTTTTACACAAAAATCATTGACAGACTAGATTCAAAGGCCTTGAATCTAATTTAACAAATCTACGCATCAAATCTTGTCTCAGCAGGTCATTATTCATTTGTGATCTAAACGACGAAATAAAAAGATACAATTAAAATATTTAATTAATTACAAATAATTGGCCAACTTAGTATTTTTTTTTTATTTTAGGGCTAAAATGGATACCTCCTTGTAACCATACTTACTAATAAACAATGGCGCCTGTCGGTTTTTTTTTTAACCACCTATTTGGACCAAGGACAGAGTACAGGGCTGACAAATATAGTTTGAAATAAAAATCGACACATGTTTCAATAGATTCCTTGTGATAAAAGATATAAGTCGAAAATTTGTGTTTTGGTTAGTGTTTTTTTGTTCATTTATGAAAAAATAGTTTTAAAATAGCCACTTTTATTTTAAAAAAAACCCCTTAACTATAACTATTAACTAAATTTTAAATCTGCATATTTCAATTCAATACTTAAAAATTTCATTTACGACAGTGGTGAAATGACCCTAATAAATCTATACAATACATTCTGAGGCAAATAATTCGTGATAATGAAACATTTTCAACAGCAGACATTAACAAATCTTTAACAAACTAAAGACTTTTCTAACGTGAGGCATTAGAAAAAGATCTTTATTTTGAAACCCATTATTTGTAATACAAAGTACATAATTTAGACCACAACAAAACACAACTTCCTTTATTATTATTTGCAATGAGATCTCGATCGCTTCGGAACTGAGTTCGAGATATTGGAATGAAAGTGAAGCTAATTACCTGGGAAATAAACCGCTTACTCTAAGTCCGATAGATATGCCCTTAAATGTAATTTAGTAGCGTGTAAGTAGAAAGTCAATTATGAACACTGTATTTGTGAAGGAGATCGTGGCCCAGTTGCATGTATCTGATTATGCGATTTAAGCAACGTCTAGAATCGGTGATCACTAGTAGCACAATTTCTTGAGCTCTCCCGTTGTTCGTTGGGCCAGGTTGTCGTCGTATGACAGTAGCCGACTGAGGTGGCTTGAGAACTCTGACCACTCTGACAGTCGGGTTAGCCACTATTAACGAATTAAAAATGTTCTATGTTTCTCCGTCCTTTCAGCTTTTCAGCATAAGCAAAATCAAGTTACCCACTTGCGTGTGTGGAATGACGGGAATTAGTAGTCTCCTGCGGTTTCTTACACAGAAAAATATTATTCCCACAGGAAACTCTCAATTGGCGTAAGATTATTCTGAGTCCTCCTTCGTTCTCTTTTTCTATCGCTGTGCTGAAATGAAGGACCATATGATGATCCGTCACGACATTAGGATATGACAAAACTCTGATATTTATATCACTAGCTTTCTCCCGCGGCTTCGCCCATGCTGAATTTGGTTATAGCCGTAGGATTTCTAATATACAGCCTATCATCATTCTTCAGCTCCGTGCCACTTTGCCGCCCTTCAGGCAAATTTTATAGCGTACTGAATTAAATAGTATATTTTTTATGTATATTGTTTATTTAATAGTAGCGTACTAAATTTTATAGCGTACTAATTGATGGCTTTCTGCTCGCTTCTAATCTTTGCCGCTCGGGGCAACCCCTCTAGATCCGGGGCTGCCTATGTTCACCCTAAACGTCCATTCTAAATATTAATAAAAAAAGGTTTTGGAATTGTACAGTTGTTTCGAAGATTATTTCCAAACTTACCTTTAACTCTTTATAATATTTAATACTGCGTCTACAATATCTTGGCACGGCCTAAAAATACAACAATGTATACAAAAGTGTGTGTGTGTGTGTGTAAAGTACAGAGTAAAACTGTCATTAACTAGGTACCTATGTGTTAGTAAACAACAAACTATGCAAATATTACAAAAACATACAAATTTGTTTGTTAATTTACACTACAGAGTCTCTTGAAGTACAATGGCGGGGCGCCATGATTTTGGAAACAGTTTACCATTATTAATCACCGTTAGGGTTTTTGACAAACTGTGATTTCACCTTTACCTGAAAAGTAGTTGCAATTCTGCTACTGTGTAATAATGTTAGGAAAAATCTTGTCGTCTGGTGTGATGTGATGAATCAGTCAGGTGGACCGCAAGCTTGTTTGCCGCCTTGGTGGTATATAAAAAAACTAACTGATACCCGTGTCCACTCGCATCATTTCTTGATGAATAAAATTTGACTTTGTCACACTTTGCATGATTTCCCCCTCGGCTCTTAATGCCTGAATAGATGGCCTGTTACGTATTATGTTGTACCCATATTGTACCTAAATTACTGCCTTAGCCAATAGGTGTACACTGCAGGTGTACAGGCCTCACCTTGGAGAAGGAGGTTTAGGCCATAATTCTCCATAATTAGTATGTGTGCAAAATAGATGATATTTGTCGAGATAGTGACCAGTCGACTACCAGAGTTTTCAAGCCGCCCATAAGGCCGTTGACTTGGCTTTACGACTGCTGTCATAATATTATAACAGCCAAAAGCGACGGTTTAATATTCTTTCCCAAACATTGAGGAGTTTAAAAAATTTTGCAGTTAGGCGGCCACCAGGTACTGACCACGGCTGTCGCTGCTTAACTCTGCTTTTCGTTTCCGATAGATAACGTTTGTGGGCCACGAGCTCCTCCTAATTTTTTTCTCAGATAAAATTCTTCTTAAACGGCTGCAGAAATTGTATAAAAAGTTTGAAAAATAATACTCCGATAACTCTTGAGAAATTTACATATATAAAACTGAACAAATTATATAACCGAGTGCTTTAACCATTCTCAACCATTTGGCTAAAAAACTAGGTGATTAACAGCTCTTGACAGAGCTGCTATTAAATGTCATTATCGTATTGTACGTAATTACTTTCTGCTCTAGAATAATTTAATTATCTGTAGGTACCTACTTAATACTATTCTTGTATCATTATTTATTTCTGAACCATGTTAAATCACTTTAATAATGGCATTTCAACAGTTTTAATTTAGTAAAGTGGTGTAAATGTGTGAGAGAGTGTATTATTATTATTAAAAACCACACTAAGTGTGTTGACCAAAGTTGTTTATAGATCTCAGGTGTATGAATCAACAGCTTTATGCATATAGGTGAGATTTTTATAAAGAATATATTGCAGTACCAATCATAGAGATTTTTATAAAGAATACATGGCAGTACCAATCATTGTCAATATTAGGTAATTTTAAAATATGTAGTTCATACAGTGACTTCTAAAGTAAATAGATAAAGGTACAATAAAGGTCAGTAGATTGATATTTCAATGTTGAAATGTAAGGCAGAAAAAAATACATTCTTAGTGTTTGTTTGTTTTTTGGTATAAAAAAAACTGGTCAAGTCTGAACCGAGGGTTCCGTAAAAAGTACACTGTATTGAGGGATAAACTTATCTTTACCGTATTACAAACTGATGTCCCAATACATCAACATAGGTCGCGGTTAGCTTACCAACTGCAAATAAGTTTATAATTGCAAAACATTTTTTTTTGTTTGTGATGTCACAACGATTTTACGGTTGTCAGATTTTTTTTTATGTGTGCTACATGTAATTACTTCTTGCTAAATTTTATGATTCTAGGTCAACGTGAAATACCCTATAGGTTTTGATTTATTTGTGTCACAATATGCGACAAAAATAACCGTAATTTGGGCATATATTTTTTGCATTGACTTAGAAGTTTGATTGTTTTTCAACTTTAGTCAGTAGTATAGTAGACTATAGTATTTGATATTAATTTCAACTTGATACCTCCATGCGTTCTTCAGCGAAAAGGTCTTATTAGACAGAAAAACATTTTTTTAGGTGTTATAATTATAAATGAACAAATTTCGGTGTTTTCCTATATTTGTGATATAAGTGAAGTGTTAAATTTCATGATTCTAGGATAACAGGAAGTACCCCATAGGTTATAATTTATTTGCGAATGCCAAAAAATGCGACAAAAAAGGCAGTATTTCGGCCGTATTTCTTTATTGCGTTGATATTAATTTATATTTATTTCCACTTGATACCTTTACGTATTCCTGAGAAAAAGGCTCATGACAGTCAGACAGCCAGACAGATAGATAGACATTCACAGAGACGGACAACAAAGTGATCCTATAAGGGTTCCTTATTTTCTTCTGAGGTACGGAACCCTAAAAAAGCTCACACTTGGCCGGTTTTTTATTCTACGGTAGATTTCCTTAGAAACTTTTATAATTCATTGTAGGCTTTTCACTTTCCTTTGGAAGAGGGTTAAGAAATATCGAAATGACAAACGGCAAGGATTACGGCGTGTCCGTAAATTAAATCGTGATTGACATATTTTGACCGAATAATTATTAATGGTTGAACCCTAAAATTTTACTTCAAAGTAATCAGGTAGGATTTTGATGATCTGGTTTTGCGATATGTTATTATGAGTCGATCTTATTTCTTTTTTTTTTATGAAACAGATATGGGTATTTAGGTACTATTTGTTTTCTTTCTGTCTACGATAAGGTCACCTTTGCATATGATATCAGCCACAAAATGTCTTATTCTGGGAAAAGAACTCGAGAAACCACAAAGTTCCATATTTTAATTTTCAATACGAATTGCGCCGCTTTTAGGTCCAGCCGCTGAGTCGATGTCTTACAATATACATTTTGCGCATAAAATTTATTAAGCCCGTTACACACTTAGCTATAATAATATTTAGTAATATAATAATATTTATTTACGTATATTTATCAATATACCAAAATATATCCATACAAAACTGAAATATATTTATAGCTCCGTGTGTGATGGACTAAAGCCATGAGTATTCTTGAAGTAAGTAGATTCCTATTAATAATTTTAATAATAATATTTATTTGTATGGTTTACTAGTTAAGCCTACAGTTTAAAACAAGTGGGTATCGTGCTCCGTCGACGTTTAAAGTCGGAACCATTTTTAGGGTATCGTAGCAAAATAGTAAAAATCTAACCCTTACAGTTCCATCATGTCCGTTTATCCGAAAATTTAATTTCACAATTACTGTTAACCCAATCTGATCGCTTTAAAAATTTTCCAAAATCGGCACTAATATGTAACTCTCATTCTACGGCATAAAAACCGGCCCAGTGTGTGTACGTCTCGCGCTTAGTCGGTTTTTAGTTTTTCGAATTTGGCAACAGTTGGTAGCATGGTGGTACTATGTAAATTAAATCGATGGGTAAATTACTAACTTATCCTAATTATAGATGCTGTATTACTGACACTTATAACTACACACTGATATGCATCCATGTATAACGTGGTAAAAGGTGGTAAAACTGATTGTCGCGGATTTTGTCCTTACGTAGGTATAAACGTTTATAAAAACTAATTAGTAGGATTTCCCTCAATGTTGATGATGAATTTAATTAATTAGTAAAATTACCCTTGATATTATAGAATTAGATTAATTAGTAGAATTACCCTTAATAAATAGAATTTGATTACTAATGGAATCAAGTATAATTACTAATTAAACATATATAGGATTATAACAGGACAGGTTAAAGCAGTAGTGCCCTGTTACCGAATGCACCGGCTAGGTGCTCAGAAGGAGGAGAAAAGATAGAGAGAGTTCAAAGGCGAGTAAAGAAACACTTTTCAAGAGTAAGGCAGGTTATATTAGTATACTCTTTCATTATTTAGTAACAGCTTTTAATGCACAATATCCTAATCACATAGGGTGATTCTTAACACTTAAATATCTAGATCACAGCTACCTAATTCACAATCAGATCGGACTACCTAAATAAATAGAAAGATAGCCAAACGCAAGCCTGCCTACACAGATTTTAAGTGTAGTATTTAAAGCTTTTATTAGGGAACTAGTACACTCAGGTCTCTTCGGCCTAGAGCCCGATTCGATGTCTTGCTCGCTGTAGGCACCCCTCAGGTCAGCACCGCTGTAGAAAGAAGACGCGGACGGGACTGATTTTACGTGGCCTAACAGCGTGTGGTGAGTAGTGAATATGCCGCCCGTGGCAAGCACAAGGTAAGGCCGCACCTGGCTAGCACAGCGCAAGACCGCACGTGAACGTAGCTCGCCAGTAGCTTCGGCGTAGAGCAGGTCGCCCCGTAACCTTCGTGTGTAGTGGTGTTCAAGATAGCACCCCTACTGCACAGGCCGAAGGTTTGGAGTCAGGGAGACTCCGGGCAGGCCGAGGATTTAGAGTTTAGTAGACTCCGGCCTTCCCTAGTAAAAGAACAGAAAAGCAGCTGCCGTGCGCCGTCGTTAGACAACAAACGTGGGTGCACATACAAAGACGACTTCTCACGGATCTCAGTTTAGGCGTAGAGCCGTAAAGCAATATATATATACGTAGTATATATATATACTAAGAACCGTACGAGGACGGTTTTCTTTTATAGCATAGAAGTAGATATGCAGCAATTTGTAATTTAATAATAGAATCCGTGAAAATAATTATCAACAGATTTTTTTCACGACTACGTCAAGTATCTACGTAAAGTGAACTGTTTTGACTTAGCGATGTCAAACATCTAGAGATTCTTTGATCTCTAAATTTAAATTACCACAGTGGTAATGGACCTAAGAGCGAATACCCAGAAACTCCTATCGTTTCCTACATCATCCGGTCCTTTACCGGAGACGGACCACCGGAAACGATCGTTCCGTTATAGGATGTTATCCACTCTTTAGCGTTAAATCAAACAAAATAAAAATAAACATACTACACTTATTAGTATGTTTATTAGCTAAATGCGTAAGAAATTTTAGTATTTTGTAACCAGTAGTCATCATTCCTAATACAATTAAAATTTCTTTAGTAGATTCTAAAAAAAAAATATTTCTTTAAAAATAGATATGTCAACTGCGAGAATGATGGAAAAATGATGAAGAAATCGAAGAATTACTGCTCTTTTATTTTACTGTCCGGAAGCAATAATAAAAATATTGCAAGCTATTTATGTTAGCTATTAATATTTCCAGAGTGGTATTCGTTGATATTAACTGCCAAATCAGTGATAGAATTGCACTGTTTTGCGCCTCGCCGGCTTCTGTACAGTGCACACTAGCTAAACCACCGGAGTGTACGACATGAAGACGCCATATTGCATCATACATATCAAAACTAGATTTAATAAATTCGTGATTGATTTTAAACCTTTCACATAACCGCAATTTGGATCTTATTATAAGCTTAAACCTTTTAGGGGCCGAACATAGGTGGGGGCCGAGATTAGGACGTTTTACCCTACCTAATATTTGTAAAAAAACTCAGAACTTTTTGGCACCTCCGAAATTTTAGATTTTATAAATAAATAAATATTTTTGGACATTACACACAGCGCCGTCTGGCCCCAAAGTAAGCAAAGCTTGTATTAGGATAGTCAACGGATACAGATACATATATATTACTTGTTTTTGTAAATACATACATTTTATACATAAATACACCAGACTCAAGACAAACACAAATGTTGTTTATCACATAAATGTTTGTCCAATGCGGGAATCGAACCCACACCCTCTGCGTAGCAGTCGGCCACTCTACTAACTAGGCTGCGAGGGATTATAAAGAAGTTTAAAACTCTGCAAGTACGACTTAAAAGTGCCTTGACATACTAATACCATTATCGAGAGGGACTAAAATGTCAAGCGTTATAGTCATGTCATTGTGGATAGGTACAAACTGAATTTTAGCCACTTCCAAATTGGCGAGCTAAGTATTAGGTAGATAAATATTGCAACTTCAAAACAGTCAAATAGTAAAGTAGCACAAA
Organism: Apoda limacodes; assembly: GCA_946406115.1. NCBI lineage: Eukaryota > Metazoa > Arthropoda > Insecta > Lepidoptera > Limacodidae > Apoda > Apoda limacodes. The sequence goes on from OX291544.1 coordinate 17,829,141, forward strand.
TGGCTTAATAACGCACTACTTATTACATATGTAGGTAGTATCTACTTGTAAAGTAAGTTAATAGGTATTTACATAAGTATTATAAACATAAATGTCACTTTCAATGCATTACGATATTAGATATCAATATATACGTATAATCGCCAAAGTACCTACACAATAGAAGTCGTTAGTGGTCCAGTGGTTTCGGTGAACATGATCTGCACTGAAAATCCGACATGAAATGGACACCATAATATACCTACACTATTCTTGTACTGTTTTTATGGAAACTTAAAAGTAGCGTTTCCTGCTAGCATGTAAGGTAAACAATTATGAAATTACTTGGTAGTTGACAAAGGAATGACCATCTTGAGAAGAAATCGTAGAAAATCAGTTTCTCAAGGGAGAAGTTAATTTACACAATGACACCGTGGCGACCAAGTAATTATTTATTGAAATCAGCCTACATTAATCATTAACCTTGTCCATGAAGGTTTCTTATTTAACTAGGCTTTTGGAGCGTAGAAAATACAGTTTCTATGTAAATTGGACAACTAAAACTATGATTGGTGTTGGAAACTTTATTTCGTTAGTAAGTACGTGTATACGTGTATAAAGATCACGTGGTAAGGACAACTGTGATGGCGAGTGCTAAATAATGGTTGGGTAAAGGTTAAGAAATACAATAGAAATAAACATACTTAGAAATAATCTTTCTTCTTTTATGACTCCCTGGAGGTTAGATTGAGTCTTAGAAGATAATGGCATATACATATATGGCTATAAAGACATAATTTATATTTTATATTCTATTATATTTGTATTTTTAGGATTAAATATAAAAAATAGGAAGAAAAAAAGTAGCCAAATGGTTAAAACAAAAGCCTTACAATTTTGTCATTACTGTCCGTATGTCACAGTCGTATAATTACACCGTATTTACATATTTTATTTTTTCAAATATAATATAAAATTCTATAGCGCTACACAGGAAACCTTTCTGTAAAATTTCTTTTTATTAATGAAAAGATGGTGAAATTATATGGCTGTGTCATACGGAATCTCATTATAACTGCAGTAATAACGAGACTAAAAGGGTTAGTTTCTACCATTTAGCTAAGGAACCCTAGAAGAGGCTCTTCGTAGGTACATGCTTTCCTTCAATACACGCGATGACAGTAGTGTACTAAAGTAAACTTGCCACATAAGCAAGATTATGTTCATCACTTGCACCTCCACTTCTCTCTTTTGTTCATTGTGATGAACTTGTTAGTAGCAATGACAATGAAAGTTGAGAAATCAAAGAGCAAGGGCAGCCATATTTTAAAAACCGTGAGCTTGACTTAGATGGCTTATAATTATAAACACTGAATTAAATTGATTCCAACTCATTTCACCTCTGCAGTTCCAAACCGACGACATATATCAATAACTCGGTGCATCGACGATGTATCATATAACATTTGTTCATGTTACTGCAGTAAAATTTGCAGCTTTCAACCTTGCTTGAGCAGGCGTAGAAAGTCAATAATAATATCCGCACCATTGATTCCTAACCACAAACAACACTGCCAAAGACAGAATTGTGCGTGAAATATGGAATTTCAAATTTATCACTGGCGGGGTTTCTTCGGTAATGGGTCCTGCATGATTTACTTTTCCAGTTGGGTACTTTAGAGTTTGTCTACGTCATTTGAGAAACCTTCTAAAAGTATGCCAAATTTTAAGTTTCAAGATTACAACTCTTGATTTGTACTTATGAGTTGTAAAACAAATTAAAATTGAAATCAATCTACACGGATTGATAAAATAATGAACAGACGTGACAGTAGATGTTGCTGACGTTTTTACTATAGGGTAGACCGAGGCGAATCGGATCAATTATTATTTGAGAATATGAAAATCATACTAAAGTGTAATAAATGTTACTTTTTTTGACAAAATGGTAATCATTAACTATCCAGCTACGCAATTAACGTTTTCAAACTTAAATTGTTTATAAATTCTTCAAAATAATAACAAAAAACATGAAAGACAGAAATATCCGAATCGCCCCAATTTTCGGGGCGAATGGGATCATACACGACATATAACGAAATTAAATTTCAATTAATGCTATAAACTTTGGAATCATTGACAATACTTTAATAATGATAAATAACATCAATTTTGATCTGTAGCACATAAATCACATATAAACGGGTCCTTTTTTCTCCCAAATCAGTACATTTTTTGTGGCACCATTCTTCGTATGCACGTTAGGTTAACTTTTTGTAGAGAACCTTATTTACGGCTTCTCTCATTTTTTCTTGACACTATTCTCCTGCATTTGTTTTTCTTTTGTACATGCGAACCATCTGCAATAAAATAAAATGTATAAATATTCAGAAATACAAAAAAAAATACACTTTGAAATAATGATCCCATTCGCCCCCGATGACGTGATGCGAATAACCCCAAATTAATGACTTTTGAAATAAACATTTTACACATTAACTTATAATATTGTGCTCAAGAACTTAAATGTTTCAATTTAAGTGTTATATTTCAAAGTTTTCACATAAATCCTTTGAGTGAAACAAAAAAACTGTAAGTACGTACCTTAGAAGAGCGCCGAAATTGTAACGCACACAAACACCCAACTTGTTAGCAAGAGCTGACACTGATTTACTAGTCGAATCAAAACACCGCCGATGGTGGTAGGTGCATGGTGGAAGGGGGGATCATAAGACGCCATTCGCTAGCATTCCGTTTCACGCGTTTTGAAAATATTAACGAATTTCTTATTTTGATCCGATTCACCCACTGATCCGATTCGCCTCGGTCTACCCTATTTGTTATCTATCTTATACCTTTAAACGAGCAATTCTTGTAAATATATATAATCTGAATCTCGGAAACGGCTCCAACGATTTTCATGAAATTTAATATGCTGGGGGTATAGTTTCATTTTTAGAAAACGTTGTTTTATCCGTGCTTTTAGGCAATGATAAACTGAAAAATATGACACTTCCTGACATCTATCGACGAGTAGTAATATTATTATTTTTACCCACACAGCAACACTTAAGCTACTTGACAATAGATGGCGTTGTTAAAAAAAAACGAGCGAAGCTCGGTCCTCCAGGTACATACTTACATAGTATTCGGAATATTATTACCTGAGCGATAAAATTTAAATATGGCTTCCTATAAAATAAAACTCGTTTTAGTTGTTATTTTATAATTAACTTCTTTTGATGTGAGTGTGTGTGGGTGTGTGTGTGTGTGTGTGTGAGTGTGTTTGTGAGAGAGGGTGTGTGTGTATGTATGTATATTAGCTTTTTTTACCTCTCGATATGCAAGGACCAATGGAACAAATTCTCTCGTGACCATATCATTTGATACGCCACGTCATGACTTAGATCTGAAAAGAGTGTATGCAAAATCGGTTCAGTGGTTTGCATTTTATCGCTAAAAAACTGTTTCAAAATGCAATAATAATCTTCATGTATAAACTCTCAAATATAAAAAAAAATCTCAAAAGAAGCTTATACCTACTTACTATCGAACTAATTTTCTTATTTTTATTTAGGTACATATATTTACGGGTTTAAACATTATTATTAATAAATAAATAATATAAATATATAGACATTATTTTCATCTTTACTACGGATTCGAAATGACTACTGCAGCGGTTCGGAATTCTCTGATGTAATGATATGATGAAGCGGTCTTGTTTAATCCAAGTTTGTTTCAATTGTCTTTACACAATATTCCAAATTTTATCGATATACTCCCACGTTAAGAATCACCACAAGGTTAATATAATTGCCGGTTATAGATTTGATTACAGACACAGTCGTCGACGAGTTACATCGGTTACATTTGGCTACATTACACCACACGGTGGCTATGTAAGCTAGAACTGTTTAAGGTAAGGTAAGGTATAACTGGCAGCGCAAGAAAAGTAAAAAATCGCTTTCATCGCCAATGAACTACCGATACGGTGATTACATCAATGCGGTCTTATTATCTACGGAGCTAGTTTGCGGAAGCTTGTGGACTAGTGGACAGTTAGGTGGTGATTAGATATTGCACAACTTATAATAAACTTCCGATGCAGATAATTATAATTTAGATTTTCCTTGGTGATTGCGCTTGTAAATATATGATTGGTCTGCAAAGTAGGTCACGTCAACTATATCTGCGTAAGACAGTTTTAGGGTTTTATATTTGTATATCTTACTGTATATGAGTCGGTGGTGGCCTAGGCGTTTTGATTTCGCATAACGTCTTGAAAGGCGGAAATTTGTATCCTCGTTGAGGGTAGGCCGTGCCCCAACAATGGGGACATATAAGGCTGGTAAGGTATATGATAAAGTCAAAGGGCGAAATCCGTCACACCTAAGGATTGGCAAGTAAAGCCCGGTTACACCTACAAACTTTAACTCCTCACAAAAAATGTTCTAAACCTAAAAGGATACCTTATCGTAATTAAAACTTCTAATAACGATTTAGGTTTAGTTAGTACATAGGTACTTAAAGTCATTTAAATTAAAATACTTTATACCCAAATAAAATAAGAACTTACCTATATTATAGATTTTTGACTAGGCATTACAAACTACTTAATTATTTTTTTTTACACTCCATATGGGGTCGAACTTGCGACTTGTAAAGTAACAACCTTTGCCCCGACTTGAAGTACTGCTTCGCTCTGTTGAGTACACCAAGTTTTTTGGACGCCAGCTTCACCTTATCTTGTAAATGATCTCGGAACTGAACATCGCTGGAGATGTCAACACCAAGGATCCCAATGCTCTCAGAGATGGAGAGGGGAGTATTCTGGAATTGTGGGACTACAGTGAATGGGGTTTTCTTAGCGGTGAACGCGCACACTTGTGTCTTTGTAGGGTTGAATCGGACCAAGTTTACCCGCCCGCAGTCAGAGACCTTTGATAGTGTGGTCTCGATTTGAGACACAAGTTCTCCGCAGTTTTCCTCGACAACGGAACGAGGGATGTTTGCACGACCCGTGTAATAAGCGTCTCCAGTACTGTCATCTGCATAGCAATGTATGTTGTTGATGTCCAACATGTCATTGATATGCAGTAGAAACAGCGTAGGAGACAGCACAGAGCCTTGTGGGACACTAGCATTAATGTCCATGCTATCAGAGCTACTACCGTCAACTACGGTTCGTATGCGTCTGCCGGAGAAAAAGCTAGCCACCCATTTGCACAAACCCTCGGGCACTCCGTAAGATGGCAACTTCGATAGATGACCCAGGTGCCAGACCCGATCGAACGCCTTCGCTATGTCCAGGCTACATGCCAATGCCTCCCCCTGACTCTCGATAGCTAGTGCCCATCGGTGTGTGAGATACACTAGAACGGAACTAGAAACTAGAACTAGAATACATATTGACGGTCACTGACCAGGTCGTGTACTTCTAGGTATCTTAGAAGCTGTGTGTTGATCACACGCTCCATCACCTTGGAGAGGAGAGAGGTAATAGCGATTGGCCTGTTATTCGATGGATCTGATCTATCGCCCTTTTTGGGCACCGGGTGCACATTCGAAGTCTTCCATGAAGACGGAAATTGCCTTGTGTGGTAGGAAAGCGCGAAGAGGCGCGTGAGTACAGGACATAACCCAAGAGCACACTGCTTAAACAACACTGCTGGTATACCGTCTGGCCCACTCGACTTATAAACGTCTAGAGAAAGCAACGCCCGCCGGACCTCCCGCTGTGTTATGGAAATTTCCGGCATGGTCTTACCGCACCACGGTATAGTAGGTGGTACAGCGCCTTCATCGTTCATGTTCGAGTTCAAGGCAAAGAGACTGCCCAGTAGATCGGCTTTCTCTTTAGCCCTATGGGCCAAGTCACCATCGGTCTTTCGCAGTGGTGGTAACGACGACTGGTAAAAGTTCCCTTCGGCAGCTTTGGCAAGCGACCAGAAAGCACAACTCCCAGAGGAATAGCTCGCAAATCGCTCACCTATTTTGCCGATGAATTGGAATTTTGCCCTGGCAGTTGCTTTCTTTCTGAACCTCGAGGCAGCATTTAATTTGCGTTTTAACTCAAAAACATTCGGGTCCTTATCATTACCAGCCATGGTCCAAGCCTCATATGCAGTTTGCTTAAGAATTTTAGCTTTTCTGCAAGACCTATTAAGCCACGGTCGTTTTTTGACGCCGTAATCTACGCGAACCCACAATATCGACAGGTCCCTGTCTTCAAGGCTATGAAGGCGGCGACAGCAGATATCCTCCCGGACGAACACACATACACCGGCACGGCCAGGCAGGATATCTGCGTCTCCGTTAGAAAAAGAATGGTCGGCTGCGCAGTCTCGAGATGGTGGTGGACTGCGTTAAGATTTGCGTCAATACCCCTGATGTTGCAAAAATCCACATTATATGTGGATGGAGTAGCCGCTGTAAAAACTCTTTTCCTTTTTGTTCTCCTGGCCATTATATATAAAAAAGTTACTTAGACAAAGGGTGAGGATTCACTGCACAGACAGCTTAAAGGACAAAAGGTGCGGTACTAAGACTGCCGAAGCTCGCCACAGATGATACGGTTGCTGGCACGGCGGGCGGAAGGGCCCCTGCTCCCCCTCTGTTGTAGTAGCCGGGTCCACTCCGGTCTCCTTCTCCGGCACGACTACTACTTCAGAGACTTTACACCGGTTGACGGATCAGCCTCCCAGGGCGGAGATTAAGTGATCCCTGGGTTCGGGAACCCGTTCAACCTGCGGGTGGCCAGCGGTCAGCCGTTTCAACAGGTCTTCCTGACCGCCGAACCAGCACACCGTGTCTACGCCGAGCAATGACAGCAACGAGCACCGCCGGCCCTCCGCTGTCCGCGCAGCGAATCCTCAAAGAGCTCTGGCAACCTTACTCACCGCCAGGAACACAACACTACTCAATGTTAGTGTTATTATGGCCGCGGTTTTCTGTAAGGTGGGAGGTACTTCCCCAGTTCGGGCCGCTCATTCGAGCAAGTAATCGCTATGCCCTCTTTAGTTGTTCGGGTGGCTTATTCGAGCGAGTACTTGCAGTGCCCTACCTCTCTTAAACAGTTGCAACACTGTATATTACAACTTCCGTCTTCTGTGTAGCAGAAGAGTACATCAACTTTTAAATTTGAATTCTTAAGTTAAGTATTTTTAAGTTAATATTTGAGTTTATTTATGTTATTAATGATAGAGTTTATAGCTTACAATTAAATATGCGTACAAATTTAATAAAACAAAACCAAAAACTCTGAACGTTCTATCGGCGAATATAATTTATCTAGTACCTCTTTTTTTTAACAACGCAAGCAATTGCCAAGTAGCTTTAGTTTTGCTTAACAACGCCATCTATTGTCAAGTAGCTTTAGTGTTGCTGTGTCGGTAAAAATAGTAGTATTACTAGATGCCAATAGATGTCATTAGATTAGATTTCATGAAAATCGTTGGAGCCGTTTCCGAGATTCAGATTATAAATATATATATATATATAGACAAGAATTGCTTCTTTAAAGGTATTAGATAGATCTATACCTACATATGTATTAAGCTGTAGAGGGTTAAAAGTTTGTAATTACGTAAATGGTATTTATTTTATGAAACTGTTTTATAATAAGGGGTTCTGAACACGAGTCTGTGTTTAATAGTATCACACAAGTATTTTAATACCTAGTTATGTGCAGTTTTATACACTTCTTTATCGACTTTCATGCATTGGGATTCAAATAAAAGATCAAATAGTAAGAAATAGTTTTTGAAAACGATGTAACCTTTTTTTGCATTTTCCATACCATAAAGTCGTAATAGCATTTATTATATATGTATTTTTATCAACTTTCCTGGTAAAAGATTATAAGTCAATTTAGTCGCCACAGCTAAAATATCGGGCGGAGTCTATTCTATACATTTACTACTATCGGGTATTTTTTAGCAAAAATTTAAAAAAATCCACGAAATTCAGAGCAACAAAATGTATGAATGGCGCTAAAACCCTGCACATCACCGCACAAGCGCTTTAGCAAGCCCATACAAAAATGATGGAATCTAATCTATTAATTGTATTATAACATTATTTTGTAAGAGTGTTATAATATGATTATATTTTAAAATTTTGGTATTGTGTTTATAAAGTCTGTAAATAAGAAGTCGTTTTGAAGTTTATAATAATTTGAATTTTACGATATGAAAGTAGATGAAAGAGTTTGTTTGTTTATTGTTCGAACGCACTGATCTCTGATACTGCCAATGGGATTTAACAATTCAATTTGCATTTGATAGCACAATCCTTAAGGAAGGTCGTACCTCTATAGTTTTTGAGGAAGGGTTTAGGCTTTTTCACAACACGATTCGACCGTGAGCCGAGCAGAAAGAAAAAAAAGTCTGGTCAGCTAGTAGCTCGATAAAAAGGTAACAAAAATTTATTTTAAAGTATCAAATATTTGTTTACACACAATATAACTTATTAATGCCATCTATTGGTATTCATGCTCAATGGTTAAATGACCGACAGCCAAAGAGTGTCAGATCCCTCTCACGTCTCACGACAAATGTGTACCCGTTTTTCTTAACAATGTAGACGTTTTTCGCAATTAAATATTTTTACCCGTTTTTTTTACCCGTTTCTTACAAATAATTTAAACTAGTGTTTTCCATAGATTTTCTAATACCTTATAGTTTGACTCCGGGTACTAGCGTGGACAGACGAAAAAAAAATGCATTAAAAACATGTTTTGATTTTGTATTTTATAGTCCATTGGTACCTATCATTTTATAATTAGATACAAGTTCAGTTCTCGTGCAGGACTGACTCTTGGTTCTTATAAATAGTTGGTTTTAAATCAAATCAAATAATAAATACTTATTCAAATAGGTTACTGAAAACACTTTAATAGTCAATAAAATCTATTCAACAATATTAATATCATTAACGGCATGAAACTCAACTACTTACTATTTAAAGTAATAATAAAAAAAAATGTCATTCAATATTAAAAATTATAGAATCTGCATTGAATCACTAACAGTAAAAAATACAAGAAAAAACAAAGTGTCGATTATTATTTTTGTTTTATGTAGTACCATGTGAACCTCAAATATTCTCAACATTCTGTAACCTCAGAAAAATTACCTATAGTGAAATTTAATTTTCAGTGAGTAAATCAAGTCCAAATAAAAAATATATAGATACTATATTATAATTCCAAGGTCTGAAAGATTAGTAAAAACATAACACAATTTTTACTTGATAGAAAAAGTCACAGTTTTGTTTAGTTTTTGCTAATTTCTAATTTATTTTCATAACGGTATGTAGGTACATAAAATTTAGCTCAAATTTCATTATAATATTGCTTATAACAAAACTAAGGGCTGTTATTAGCAAATTTTCAATATAAATAAAAATATTCAAGTTATTCATATTAAATGATTTTCGCCCATACTACGCTCACTTACCGCGTGATGAAGAATTGTTTTGGCATTATGACCCCTTCTAAGAGTACCTACTCCGATGTTTTATAGTGTCTACTAGTGGGATTATTAGTCCTATAATTATATTCATGCAGAATCATATGGATAAATATGTATACCTAAATACATGTACACCTAAATATATCCATACTAAACATTTTAAAAACGCAAATGTGAGTTTGTTTGTTTTTCCTTCCTTCATGTCGCAACGGAGTAACCAATTAAGCTAAATTCTCACAGGGATAGTTAAAGAGACGGAAAATGAAATTACTAAAAATCATAAGTTCCCGCAGGAATAACAGAATTCCACGTGTATGAACTGTAGCTACATTTTCATTATAACCTATGGCCCTAAAATTTGTTAATGAGAGCTTTATCTACTATTATTCGGTTACAGCTCTTTTAAGGCCATTTACCAGGATTGAAGGCATTGTGCGCATTTTGGTTGTTCCTGCGATTCCGGAATCTTCACCGGTGCCGACTCCTTGGGGCCTGAGTCCCAAATTTTTCCGACTTTTTACCTGGTTCTGGGTATCTAGTTCCTCAATGAATTGATGAATTTTATTTGTGTAGCAATAAAGTTATTAATTTTTATATTATATTCACCTTTGGCACTATATTTAAAATTATTTTTTTGGACGTGGCATTTTAACACAATCATTGTCCAATTGCATACCGCCGACATAGTGGATTCAAAATTTGTACGAGACATTGAAGCAGTTGAAAGATTGAAACATTTTTGGAAAAAGAGAATTTTAGATTTCTTTTGGAAAGAAATTAGGTCATGATTTAACAGTTAGAAAATTTATCAAAATATTTTATCTATTTGGTTTCATATTAGTAATATAAAAGTGCTGAAAATTCTTGGTGCCATAAGGCATTAAGAAAATTATGAAGCAACCGGTGTCGCCGGTCGTCACTTAGCATAGTATTTTTATTGTTTTTAATTTTGGGCGAAATAGTTTGCTAAATTACAGTGAGGTGAATCTCTTATCTTGATTTTATATTTCACTGAGATATGACCGCTGACCTAAAGAATAAACCACGAGGACGACCAGCCACTAAGGTATATCACGATTGTAATGGTTATGGGTGCCAACCCATGTCAAACTACCAAAGAAGTAAGTATAGTCCTATAGTAGCGGCACGGTTTCACGTCAGCATACCCACAATATCAGCTCATTTGCAGAAAATCCCATTATTGCTACATGATAAGGCCAGACCTCACACTACTTGTGAAGCAGTTTTAACATTACAAGAACTGCGGTTAGAAACTATTCATCAGACTCCATACTCTGGATCTTGCATCAGGAAACTACACCTGTTTTCGTGATTTGGACAATTTTTCCACACAAAAAGATGATCCACCCAGGAAGCAGTACAAAATGCCTCGATACAGTTTGTGGAGTACAGGTCCTCAGATTTTCTCGGAAAGGTTTAAATGATCTTCCTGTTAGATATCAGAAATTTATAGACAACTAGGGTAGATACTTTGATAAAATAAATAAATTTCATCCTACAAAAAATATTTCAATTTTTCATAACGAAACGGCAATTTCATACTTTAACCCCAAATATTTTATTTCTTTACCATCAATAGGACAAAGTAGAGATTATTATGTTTGATTTATTATGCTTCAATATTAGCTGGTACTTTTACGTACTTCGGAAGTTGTTCCTTTTTAAAATCAAAATAACTTTTAAAAATAATGTGATAGGGCTTAATAATCGCAATTATTTTATACTATTATATGGTCTCGTTCAAAGACTCGATCATCATTTTTTCCTAGTAGTGTTATTTGAACCTATGTCTAATTAATAATCTTGCTGCAATCATTCTGAAATATTTACCCAACGTTAATTGGATCTGTAATTCGACTGATCCTTCTTTTCTATAATACATAATTATATAATAATAATATAACTATGTGTATTAGGATGGGCAATCCGATTACCTTTATAATTAAACCAAAGAAAAAGTTACCGTTACGGTCTAATGAATGATTCACTGCGTAAACAATGGACAGCGCTCAGCGGATCGCGTCGCACTGTCATCGCCGTAAGCGTTTTTTACTCTTTAACATACACTTTTTCTATTATTGTGACACAGTTTCCTATAATTGCCGGTTACGTGACTTGATGTAATAGAACAGAAGCACTTTTTACCATTTCTTTTTCTTTATAAACTATTCCGTATTGTCTGCAAGTAAAATAAATCATGTGTAACGCATAAATTATTGATCTTCCTGGTTCATTAAATGTTTTAATGAAGAAAATTTAATTGTTACAGATTTTGCCGCTTTTGCTTTCTACTGCAGCCATTAAAGTGCCAGTAGGCAAGGAAGATACTGCTACGGAAATAATTTCAGTAAATAACGCAAATCCAACAGCGACACCTATATATTACCAATCGGATGAAGGAAATGTTGACAGCTACTTAGTACCTCCTGACCCTAATAGGCCTGATGAAGTGCTGCCTGATAACATAGAAGCACCAGCAACAATTCTTTTGCCTCCTTCACCAGATCAAGCAACCAATTTCTACTATGTCCCTTCTGAACAAGGGTCACAATCTGACTGGTACCCTATAGAACAAACAGAGCCGTTGCCCCAATCACAAGCTGATAGTATTCCTATATATATATCTGGTATCTCTTCAAACACACCCAAGGCTGCAGAAAACCAGAGGACAGGCAAAAAACTTGAAGATCGTACTGTCAATCCTATACCGTCACGGCAGTTGGAACCCCCACTTGAAGACACTCCTATTGAGTATGCGATTCCAATCCCATCAGGGGAGTTCCAACTACCAGCCCAATTTATCGAAAGACAATTCAGAGCGCCCATAAACTATAAGCTTCCCCAGAGGAATAAAAATCCTCTAGCGACGAAAATTCAATTGCCTATTAATTTCCCAGTACGTGTTGAACCTACACTAGCGTTGGATCTTACCCCACCAAAACTAGTTCCGACGAAACATAAGAATCCTACTAATTTGTACCCTAAAAAATATGTTGGAGGATTTAAGCCAATACCAATTCCGATATCACAGTTTGCCGAAGATTCCGCTTTGGAAGTGCCTGTAGCGAAACCTGTAAAGCCTTTCACGCCATTAGCTGCATCTGAAAGTGAGTACTTCATCAGTCCTGCTGATGAAAAAAAGATATACAATTATCAACAACTAGAGCAGAAACGGAGAGAGAAGGGTGAGGTAAGAATGGTCGATTCCCTTTAATAGCATAAATATCAAAAAAAAAACAAAACAAAATTAATTAATTTATGTTTTTGTAGACGCAGAATTTGGCGCCGTTAACCGTTGACGAAAGTTATCCTGTATCCACGTCAGAGCCTCAAAGTTCTGAAAGCAGCCAAACATACCCTGAACGTACGTATCATGATAATATTGGAATAACTTTTTTATATAACTTATTGACAAATAAGCATACAACCCGTCTGATGATGAGCGGTTACCGTATCCAAACGCACTGTTGTAACGTGAGTAGGTATATTACTTACGTCTTCGCGCCCCTTTTTAATATCTAAGCACTCTCTTCTTGAAGTATTCCACTATAGATACACAGCTGTCAATAAGGATAGCGCGCCGCGGTCACTCTACCGGTGACCTTCTAGTGTTGTATCTCACACACCGTTGTATCTCACACACCGATGGGCACAGGTGGAGCGAAGGCGTGAGTGAGATAGGGTTCGATCGGCCCTCTATGCTACATAAAAAAATAAATATATTATTGACATGTGTACTTTGTTTTTAGTAGTGTTATTGACTTATATTATTGTCACAATATACATAATACAGGTTGTATACTTGTTACTTGATTAACAAAGTATTGTATTATTAGTTCAAATAGTTAAGTTTCTGGATAAATTCAAAAGTGTTCTTAGAAATCTACTTGAAAAAACATTATTAGATTGTTTGCTTGGATCTGCATCGGGATCTTTTATCGAAGTTGTCATGTTAAGGACTACCAGAGGGTTTTTGCAAATGGGTGGCTAGCTTTTTGTCCAGCAGATGCATACGAGCCATAGTTTACTATAGTTGTTCTGGTAGCATGGACATTAATGCAAGGCTCTGTGTTATCTCTTACGCTGTTTATACAGCAAATATATTACATGCTGTCCATCGGAAACATACTTTGCTATGAAGATAACAGTCCTGAAGACACTTGTTACAGGGGCTGCACAAACATCCCACGTTCCGTTGGAAAGGAAAACCTAGAAAACTTGTGTCTAAAATCGAGACCACTTTGTCCAAGGCCTGGGGTCCGATTGAACCCTAAGGGTTCTGTAGTCAACAAGGAACCCTTATAGTTTTACCATGTCCATCCGTCGGTCTGCCTATCTGTCTGTCCGCGGCTTATGTCAGAGAACATGAGTACTAGAAAGCTATAATTTGGCATGTGTATACATACATATTAATTAGGCGGCCAAAGTGGTAAAAATAAAATTTTTTTTTTAGAGTACCACGTAACTCTATTTTAGTTACGGCGGAGCGGCGTCCTCATTATATAGACTACATAATTTACCATCGTTATCTAAATAGCTATTACCAGTTTTTTTTAATTTCATGCACTGTTACGTTTATATCCGGTTTCATCCATTTTAATACCTCTGTCTATCTATCTGCCTAATATATGTTATAATCAAGTGGACCGAGTGGCAGACCGGGTTCGATTCCCGGTAAGAGGCAACCTTGTTACAATTTGTTAAGTTGTCCCGATTCTGGTTTGTACCTAGCACAGCGATAGAATAATACCATCGGTGAAACGTGGATGTTACGGACATACGTTCGGAGATAAGTGACTTGCGTGATGTTATTTGTTTATCAAGTCAATTTCAGAGCAAAAAAGGTTTGATGTATCATTAAAGACCGATGTAAACGGTAGAAAGTTGGACCAATGGAGACAATGACTGACATGGTAGTATTACAACACTGAGGTACCGATACTGATAAATTAGGGTTACTTAGAGTTAGTGAATACCCTCCAAAACTTAAAAGACTTATAGTAGAAATAAAGAAAAACAGTCACAAATAAAATATGGGAAGCTTCTTCAATGTGGCCGTTTCACCCAAAGACGTCTGTCCACTGTTGACCGTAGGCCTTTTCTATACCTCCACAACGGAAACGGCCAGTCCAGCATCCAGCACGCTGCGAGTTCAAATCTGCCTTCCGAAAATCTTTCTTTCCCATTGGCTACCGGTTCGACGAGGGATGAGCTCTGCCCGTTGCCACTTAGCTTGCTAACTAATAGTCTTTATGTCGGTCTTCGGTCGGTCGTCTTCAGCATTTATTTTCTTTTTGGACTGTTTAGAATGAAATGTATCAAAGAAACATCTATTATAACCCTCTTCATGACTCTCTCAACCAATCTGAGCTTATTTAAGTGGTCAAGAGTAAACATGGTATATGGATCTGTACGTAAGTCATCTATCACTCACTGGCAACGTTAATTTGTTGTAGCCACATGTAGCTATTTTGGCTAAAATAAGCTACTTATCGTGGGTATGTATATTTGCTTTGTGGAGAAGCTATGCACGACTGTACTATTTGCAGATGACACTTCTCTTTATTTAAAGTTGACAGAAATAAAACAAATTTTGACGACGTACGTAGTGCACTTTCTCAGGTTCTTCAATGGTTGACGGCAAATAACTTCCTTCTTAATGCGAAAAAGTGTTTAAAATTTATGACGCCAAATGTCAGAAACATAAGTACAAAATTATACTAAAACGGAGAAGAAGTAGTACTATTAGACTCAACAGTTTTTCTAGGTATTGTATTAGACTAATAAAAAAACACCTCAGTGGAACCCTCACATTTCAGTTCTAGGAGGGAAATTTAGTTCAGCTGCCTATGCAATTAGAAGAGTTTGGCAACTTACAGATGTTGACACTGATCGCTTGGTCTACTTTAGCTATTTCCATTCCGACATGTCTTATGGCATTTTGCTTTGGGGTAAGGCAGTTGATATTGATAGTCTTTATTTTGCAAAATAGAGCAGTACGGTCAATCTATAAATTAGGACCTCGAATTTCTCTTAGGGAGCTATTTAGGGAAATTGATATTGTAACTATTCCTTGTCAATATATCTTCGCTTGTATAATATATGTACGAAAAAATGTCTCTTATTTGCTCAAAATAGTGACCTACACAGTGTTAATACAAAGAATAAGAATACATAGTTCCAAAATGTGTTTTCAGAAGGTACATAGCTCTTTCGCAATAGTATATTTTTCTACTATAAAATTCCAGAACATGTGGTTAATTTACCCTTACATAACTTTAAAATATATGTCAAAGATAGTTTAATGAAAAAAAGCTATTACAAAGTTGATGAATACATAAATGATAAAAATGCTTTGAAAAATTTGAACTAATTTGTATTTGTACTGGGGCATTAGTAATAATTTTTAAATTAAAACATTGTATGTTATGTTATTACCTAGTGTAAGGCTAAAATGTATTTGAATATGAAGTATAAAAGATTAACTGCTGAGTTTCTTGCTGGTTCTTCTCGGTAGTAAAGCATTCCGAACCGGTAGTTATTTTTATTAATAATAATTAAACTGAAGATTCAAAAGTGCTGTTTACATGTCTATTTGAATAAAACAGTATGAGTTGTTGTTAACAACTTTGAAAAGCATTACCAACAGCAACCAAAGCTTACAACTATATGCATACGTAATTAAGGTGCATAATGGACATACATTTAGATTGATTTTCCTATTAATTAAAAGGAAAATAAAATAAAAATTTTACAGTATAAACTCACATTCAGTAGGTATCAAAGTAGTTCGACTGGCACTTACCTAACCAGTTTATTTAAATGACTGAAAAAACTGTAACTTTTATTATAGTTTCATAAATAGTCAGTTTCACCTCGGAAATATTACACTTTTTTGCCGATATCATAATGAAAATGATTACATTCAGAAAAAATGTGAGTAGACCAATAAACTCAGCTGGAATGCCAGAGTCTGTGTCCAAACGTTGCTTAAACTTATCTATGCACCTGCAATTATAAGCAGCAAGTCAATCACGTACAAAAATCGTGAAACCAGGTCTGACAAAAGTAGTAATTGTCCAAAGAATGACCTAGTTGTGCTTCGTTGTTACCTAGTCTATAGCTTTTTGTTTTGTCGGTTTTTTTTATTAAAAGACGAGCACTAGACTCATTGGACTGTGACATGAAGCTGTTTATTTGTCAGAAATTCTTATTCTAAAATCTACATCTGTTTGGTTTACGCCTTATTAAGAAAACGTTACATTACTCTATGTACGATTTCTTGCTTCTATATATTTTGTTCAAAACTTTTTAGATTTGTCAAAAAATGTCAAGATAATAAATAAAAAAACGGGTTGCACTCCGGGAGTTTCGGCAGAAGTAACGAAAACATACACATATAGAAGAAAAGAAAACATACTAGCTATTTAATTCCTATCTCTTAATATACATATTTATTTTTTATAAATAATAATTATTTATTTACTGTCATAGAATTAAAATCCCATATCCAACCTCCCTGTACTACTCATAATCGCCATATACTAAAAATAAAAACTAACCTAATGTAAATAAAGATCACGTGTCCTGACGCGAGTTCCATCTCACGAATTTTCGATCAGGGACCTTATTGGGAACAGTCTCAAGTTATTCGGACTCTGGAATTCGGGAGAAAAATGTATGCAAGTACATTTACGGGTTTCGAGAGGTAAGTCAAACTTCCATACATTATAGTCACGAATTCCAGACTTCAAATAGCTCGAGACTGTTCCCATAAACTCCCTAGTCACGTGATCCTGACGCGAGTTTAACATTTTTTACACATCACAAAAAAAGTGCACAACACCGCTAAAGAAGTTTTCACTTCAGAAATCACAGACCTAGGATTTTTTCGCTATGGAAAGCTAAGAGCTATATTTCTATATATCTGCAATTCTTCTACGATCTTTGCATAGATTTTTTGAAATATTGTCGGATAAAAAAGTATGGACGGCTTTCAAGAACGAAGACAGGCTCGTCGCTATTTTGCGGTTGGTGCACGAAAATTTGAGGAATCTATATTGGCCAATGATAAAAGTTCAATAGCGGCTAGAACTAGGCTTTAAAAAAGTACAGCAAAACGAAAATGTAGATAATGACGTCAAGTTTTAGTATCTTTTACAATGTATGGAGCACGGATCAAGTCAAGAGAATTAGCGGAAAGTTTTCCACCAGCTGAAGATGATGTAAATGCTATAGAGCAGTTGAAAACTAGATTTGCCAGAGACGTTTTGATTATAAAACACTACATTCGTGAACTTTAACAATTAATTTTGGTTCAAGCAAAAGGCACACCGAAAATGTTAACCCGATCATTGTATGACAAACTGATAATACAAATACAAGCGCTCGAGTCACTAGGCGTTACACGAGATACATATATAGCTATCTTGTTTCCTATAGTTGCATCTGCTCTTCCCGAAGACATACTGAAAGCATGGAATAGGTCACGTGTACATGAGAAAGAAGAAAAAGATTTGTTAGCGTAGTTACTCTTAATTGTCAAACATGAGGCAGAGTATGAGAGAATCTAAATGTCTCGAAGTGGATTTACAAAAGATTGCCATATTGAACTAGCTTCTCCAACTGCAGCTTGGTTTTCAATATCAAATCCAAATTCTAGAACCATTTTAGGCAAAAATTGTGATGAAAGGAAAAACCTGTCTTTGGTGTGACAAACTATTTTATGCCAGTTTAGAATATTTGAGTGCTATAAGGATGACATTAGGGAAACGCAAAGAATTTTCGAAACGTAAAAACGCATGTATTATCTTTTATTTATATGGGGCATAATGCAAAAAACACCCAAAATGAGTCATTTATTCAAGAAGACACTTCCTCTCATGTGTAACAATATAGTAAAAACATAAAATTTAATTTCTTCAGTTTCTTCTACAACGCACCCTCAACATCTGCTGCTGCCGTCGTCAAAAAACGAATAGGTCTAAGCTAAAATACTAAAAACTGAAGCAAACTAATAAGGATCCGAATATTTATGAGGTAAAATGCAAATTAAATGGTGCCTCTAGGTTCAGTAGTTTTAAAACGAAAGGCTGACTAGTAAATCCTGTCTCCATGTCTTTTATAATATGCTACGGAAATAAAAAAAAAGAATGTTACCCCCATAATATTATTGTATATACTTTTCTTGGTGTAGTGTTGTGTGGAAGTAATTGTTTGTTACTGTAATTTTATTTTTCTTCTGTTGTTTCTGTTAATAATTAAAAGAATAATTATTTATTATATTAACTTTGCACACCATTGCTAACGATCAATCACAGTGCTAAAAAAAATATGTACCAACAGCTGTATTTATCTGTGTTTAAAACAAATAAAAAATCTGAATCAGCAAAGAAGCAACTGCCAGAGCTAAATTTCAATTCATCGCCAAAATAGGTGGGCGACTTACAAGCTATCTGGGAGTCGTACTTTCTGGTCGCTTGTTAAAGCTGCCGAAGGGAATTTTTGCCAGTCGTCTTACCACCACTGCGGAAGACCGATGTTGACTTGGCCCATAGTGCAAAAGAGAAAGCCGATCTACTGGGCAGTCTCTTTGCTTCTAATTCAAATATTAACTACAAAGGCGCTGTACCACCTACTATGCCGTGGTGCGGTAAGACCATGCCGAAAATGTCCATAACACAGCGGGGGGTCTGGCGGGCGTTGCTTTCTTTAGACATTCATAAGTCGAGTGGGCCAGACGGTATACCAGCAGTGGTGCTTAAACAGTGTGCTCCTGAGTTATGTCCTATACTTACCCGCCTCTTCGCGGTTTTCGTACCACACTAGACAATTTCCGTCTTCATGGAAGACTGCGAATGAGCATCCGGTGCTCAAAAAGGGCGATAGATAAGATCCATAGAATTATAGGCCTATCGCTATTACCTCTCTCTTTTCCAAGGTGACGGAGCGTGTTATCAACACACAGCTTCTAAGATACCTAAAAGAACACAACCTGGTCAGTGACCGTCAATATGGCTTATACTTTTAAAAACAGAAAATTGCTTAATATTGCACATAATATACATAACTAGCTCGAAGATATATAAACATGGCAGGGTTAATATTTTAAATTGGATAAAGTAGGGCTTGCATGATTCTGTTAGCTGTAGCCCACTGCTTTACAAGTCGCAAGTTCGGCCCATATGGAGTACTGCTGCCATCTCCGGGCAGGTGCACATGGATACCAGCTTTGCCCTTTTGACTCGGTTCAACGATGGGCTATAAAATTGTTGACGACCCCAAACTCACTTGCCGTATCGAACCCTTAAGTCTGAGGAGAGACTTCGCCTCCCTGTGTGTGTTCTTCCGCTTGCACAATGGGATATGTTCTGGAGAATTAAAAATATGCCCACGGCTATGCGCACCGCTCGCCATCGGCAGGGAATTCATTTTAACACTTTAGAACCGAAATGGTCGCGTACAGTGCGGTTTCAGATAAACTTCCTACCGCGAACGCTTGGCTTGTGGAATGAGCTTGCCATGCCAAATTGTGCGAAATTTTATTCTGTAATCATGTTAAAGATGTAATTTGGAATGCCACCTGTTTCAGGAAATGTGTATCCTGCCCCGTTGAAGCAGGAGGCTGCACCGAGTGATGCGTCGGCGTCGCCAGCTCCTGACGACCGCACGGAGTTCCGCATGCATGGCATGAAAGGACCACACAGCTATCAGTTTGGATACGACACTGGGAAAGGGTAAACAGCAATACTAACCTAAAACGAGAAACAAAATAATTTAGCAATTACTTTACTGATTACTTCAGAATACCTATACCTAACTGTAAGGAATAAGGTAGCGCGCTTTTTTAACAATAATTTTTCTGAGTTATGTAGGTATTGGCTTTTAAGAAGGGCTCTTAAGCTGCGAACAAATTATGGGACTCGTTGGTCAGTAAATGCTACCGATGGCGATTGAAGACAGTGTACGGTTATCGGGACGTTGTCGAGCCAAATTTCGTTCGGACACCCCAACGCTGAAGGTTACTTCTGCCTCTTACGACCTTTTAAGTAAATGTACTATCCAGATCGCCAAGGTCAACCGCGCCTTAGGGGCTTGTCCGATAATATGTTCGCAGCTTTAGCCGGCTTTTTTATTTTTATTTCGCAAAAACGATTTAAATTACCTACATAATTATAAGGTCAAAAAAGCCATGTATGACATTATATTACTAAAATATCATAAAACGCTCAGATCCCAATATCAACTTTTTCGATGTGGTTATTTTTGTATAGGCATGTATGTATAATGTTTATGTTTCATATACCTACCTACGTTAGGTTGGCTCTTATAGACTAACTGATAAAAATTACTGACTACTTACTATCTTACAATGGATAGAATGTAGTCAGAACTCATGAAATATAGAGTTTGAATTACCTATTTTGTTTTCTAAGTATAATTATCTAAAATGTGAGAAGATAAATCGTGTCACACTACCCAACTATAGTCCCACAAATAATCCCCGGCAATACCTACATTCTAAATTTAAGGCAACCAATCAATAATCTTTAAACGATCATAAGTTAAAATAGGTATAGAGTATAGTCATAGAGTAAGATTATACAGAGGTCCGACGAAAAGCAATTACGCGGTAAATGCGGGGTATAGGACACAGCGACCCTAACAAGACTAGTTAGGGTCGCTCTCTCTCTGTGGTATATTGGTCTATATGGTTATACACATTATACAGGGCCGGTGGTGACCTAGTCGTTTCGGTGTTTGCCTCGCGTTCGTGAGCGGCGAAGGTTCAAGCCACCAATAGCTTTCCAGTGGAAATATCGGGAGTCCTCATCCTGTGTCAAAAATATGTATCTATGTGAAGTCCACAATCCGCACTTAGCCCGCGTGATCGACTATGAGCCAAATCGAACTTGCCGCAGGTGATGTTAGACCGTACCCAAACAGTGGAGACGTATGAATGCTGGTAGGGAGAAAGAGTATAGGTTCCATTTATGTTAATATTTATAGTAGAAGTGCCTCGCTCAATATTTTGTCATAATAAAAGCATGAAATTTTTATCATGGATAGAATGTTGTATGTTGATCATATTTCGATGTGGAGGGAAGATGGTTTTGTCCGCTGTGCGCAGAGGGGGTAGTTGAATTTAGAAGGGTACACGTCCCGATTGTTATTTTTTAATTGATCAGTTTACGCTGAAAAAAGTAAGTATTTATTTAGTAAAATATTAGTATAACTAGCATTGATAACATTCTTTTTTTTCCATTTTATGTGAAGTTATTGTAATTATGAAGTTACGCTTTCTCTATCTCTACCACTCAACGACACTGAAAATTCGTAGTGAACGATTTAGCTCGATGCGAACATAAGTTGTTTTCTTAAAGTTGCTCTAAGACAAGTATCCCAGCAGTATATATTTTTATAAACTAGACTAAAACATCTTAATAATAGTATTTTTTTAATCTGTATTAATAAAAATTATATATATATAAAAAAAAAATGTTTTCACTATATTGTTAAAATCTTTATTTTTTTGTATGAAATCATACCAATTATGCAGTATCAATGAATTATACGAGTCTGTTTTATACAAAAACGATACCAAACAGGCCATAGAAGCGTAAACTGATCAATTAGCAATCGACGCAGGACGCGTACCCCTCCAACTTTAACTTCCCCACTCCGCGCACAGGGGACAAATTCGACTTTCCTCTACATCGAAATATGATCAGCGCACAACATTCTATCCATGCTAAAAATTTCATGCTTTTAACCTGAAGCCGAAAATCATTGAGCAAAGCATACTAGTAAAACATTTTAATACGCGAAACAGGATTTCAAATAACTGGAATTATTTTTTGTATAGGAAAAACCGTCAATTCCGCTACGAAGAGAGAGACAATGACGGCCATGTTCGCGGACATTACGGCTATATGGACAAGCATGGGAAACTACGTGTAGTAAATTACGACGCTCATCCCGAACTTGGATTCCACGCCGAGGCACCCGTAGTCAAGGAATAATTGTTTTACAAAACAATTACTAAACATGTAAATAAATAATATGAGATTTACTTTAGGTTGTAAACCGCTACAATCTTCTTTCTCTTTCGCACATTTAATTCATGTATGGACCAATATAAATATTTTATTTTATCTACCTAATAAATCATGTTCAGGTTGGATTAGGGAGATCTTTTTAGATTTTTACAAGCCATTACTTTCGGCAAATCGTTCGTGGTTTGCATGAAAGTTAACTTACTGGTTAATTATTGTATATAAAATGTAAAAGCGGTCAGACAAACAGCGATGCAATTATTTATCTTTCCGGAGTCAAACAGGTGTCAAAAATTAAATTTAACACGATAAGCAAGTCTTTAATATATAGTATGAAAATACCAGAAAATAGAGATATATACGGCTACTGTCCATCACATAACTCGCCGTCGGCAGGGGATTCATCCTTACACCTTAGAACTTAAATGGCGTGACAATTTAGACAAAGCAGTTTCGGAGGTATTTCCTCCCACAAACGCTTAGGTTGTGGAATGAGCTCCCTGACGAGGTTTTCTGTAGGGACTACGGTATGGGGTACTTCAAGAAAGTGATAAGATTTCTTAAGGGTCGGCAACGCGTAAGTTATGTCCCTAGTGTTGCAAGCGTCTATAGGTTACGGTGACTCCTAGGCATCAGACGGACCGTAAGACAACTTTGGTGGTCGGTAGTACTGACTATTGGGTATACTACACAATACAATAGTGCTATTTACTACCGCGTTACATATTTTGCCAATTAATAATGGTACAGTGGGCCACAAACTAAAGTACACCATTGAGATATGGTACTGTTTGAAGTTTTATTATTATCTCATTGTCCGTAACTGAACACTGCTTGGTAAAATTACCATGTCTAGGTAATTTTATTGGGTTGATAATAAATAAAAATCTGTCAATATAACGTACAGTAGTTTTTTAATTATAAATGTTCGGCCAAAATGCGCTGAGTTGGCATGGTGTGCTTT
The DNA here is from genome assembly GCA_946406115.1 of Apoda limacodes. Classification (NCBI taxonomy): domain Eukaryota; kingdom Metazoa; phylum Arthropoda; class Insecta; order Lepidoptera; family Limacodidae; genus Apoda; species Apoda limacodes. Next base: position 17,852,636 of record OX291544.1, read on the forward strand.
TAGTTGCGGCCGTGTGTACTTTTTATGATGTAAATGTTGTTATAAAAAAGAAAAAAACAACCTTATATAATTTAAAGTTTTGAATGCGAAAATTTTGTGTAAATAAGTGTAATTGAGAGCAGTGGTATAGAAATAGAAGTAAGACGGTTAGCAAGTAGTTTTTGTATTTTGTTAAAGTTTGCTTTTTTATTTGTTTTAATATTTTAGAATAAGTCATTAGAAATGTTATATTCGGAGATATTATCGAATATGGAAACTTTATTTTTTTGAAATAATGTAGTATGTACTATTATGTATTCATATATAGAACTGGACAGCACATTTCTTTGCCAGCTGTCAAAAAAAATGGTCTGAAAAGTGTGACAGAGACGAAGCGATGTGAATGTCTGTCTCTTTCTAACTTGATTTAAAGGCGTTCTAAAACATCAAATATAATGGCGCACGTTAATAAAAGGTAGATGAGACCGCGTGTTCGCTTTGTCTCTTTCTTAAGTGTGGCCAATTTTGTCAGGCTATTGCGCAGTCCATATGACAGATTACAGAACTCGAAGTATATACTACGTTAATAGGTAGGTATTTGTTGTTACCTATATGGATTCTGTTTTAGTGTGATGAAAACAAAATGGTCAACCTTAACTAGTTATTTATAAAAATCGTTGTCTTTCCGATTTTTTTATTTAGATACGTCAATTCGAAAATATATTAATATCTACGTTTATTGGTGTCGGTGGGTGAAAGTTTATTTTAAAATACTTAAACCAATAAGACATTTACGTTAACACGATTTAGTTCTAAAAGGGCTTATTAACACTGCAAAATTATTTTATGTAACCAAAGATGTTTTTAGCTTCATTCTTTACAATTAATACCGAAATTCTACTAACATTCGTCGTTTGCATTTTATAAACGCTCAATTATTATATTTACTGCCCTCTTATAACACAAGACAGCGTTTATTTTTTATGTGTTAAAATATGTTATTTTATTAAGCGATATAATTAAGTTAGATGTAAAAACCAACAGTGTTAAGTTTATTTTGATGTATTCTAACATTGTGCGTGCTTAAAGCACAGGTGTCATATTTTGTTACTTAGATTTATTTTCCATTTAATAATAAAACATTTCATAAAACAATGTTTTTAATATTTAGTTATAAAATCTTCAAGTTCGTAAAAAACTGCCCAAAAATAGTTTTGGTTTCTTAAATTTAACTTAGAATATAAAATCATATACATAATGAAAATTATATATAGGTAGAGATATTAAAATATAAAATCTTTGAAACCATAATATACATCCCTTACTGAACCCACTTTTAACAATAAACCTTAATTCTATATAAATCTTTGGTAGAAACTACAACATTTAGCATCCACATTACTTTATAATATAAAAAACAAATTTTTCGTCAAACAGATATCGTACATATTGTATCCTTTTATATCATTCACAATCACAATAAAATATAATATTCAGTTATTAAATGTGGACTGAACACTTCGTAAATTTTTTAAAGTAGTGCGCTATTAGTTTTCTCACGGAGAGATAAATCCTGGATATGGATATGCGTAAAAAAATGGTGGTAAAAGAATGAAAATAAAAAAATTAGCCTTCAGAGTCATCTTACTTATAAGGACAATTTACTTACATTGCATTACATAATTCCCTCAGCCTAGTCCTTGCTTACTTGTTATAATTGTCAGGAACTAGCAATCAGGTTATATTGTCTCCAGACTTTTATTTTAGCGCGCATTACTTCAAAACTGGTAATATGCAACGTATGAGACAATATTAAGCCACATTGGTTCAGATACACTGGATCATAAGCAGTCTTGCGTGATCGACACCCTGTCACGCAGGACTAAAGTAGTTGGTGAATCGGGGCTGTCCCCACATTCCACAAAATAATGTGTGTGTGTATTCAGGCACACTGTTAACACCCTTCTGAGGATGAACACCGTTAAAATATACATAGTTACATTGCGTTAATAAGAGAGATGTCAAATCCTTTTTTGCGCCGGAGATCAGAAATATTAGCATAATAGAAGTAGGCGCCCCCTAAATATCTATGATGATTTTTAGGGGAGTCCAGGGGGGGAAAATTGTCCTCCTCCTACGCTTAGGACAAAGAGAACTTAACAAAACTATGAATTTCTGCCTGCACTTTACAGTATCTCCTACATACTTTCCAATTATCAAATCTAAGATTCTATTAGCCCAGTTACAAACTAGTCATTCAGTTAGCACTTAGCCTATATAGACATAAAAATGCCCCAGTTAAGTTGAGTAAGTTGGAACATTTAGAAATTGTGACAATTTCATGTTTACGTTCTTTCCTATGATTATTTATTACGAAAAAATGCAGTTTGTAAACTAGGTATCTCTTACAAAGCCCATGCAAAATAATGTTTCAAGTTAAAATCATAAATTTGTAAGTATTCATAAAATGTTAACAAAAAGTTTTATTTTTAAAAAAAGAGGTAAAGTCACATAGCTTATAAACTTATAAATAAACATTTATGGTTAAACAATGAATTTAGGGTACTTAATTAGTTCTAATTCTAAGGCAACTTCATAAGATCTTACAACTTTTACGGCGAAATAGTTCAGATATTTAAATATTTATTGAATGGTTTAAAAACAGCATTTAAATACTTAATAATATGGAATGTACCTATCAACTACCCAAATATGATTTGACCTTACTAAGGGAGAACCAAACGACCAAAATAGTACTACAATAGTAAAAAAAATTGTACTAGCGCGCCGGCTTATTACGAGAATGACAAATTCCGAAAAGTACGAGATACAACACGAAGAAATGTCCTGGAGATCACACTACGCCCTAGACTGTGGCCTAGAATGTAGCCCTTCATAGTACCATAGGCCCCGTCACGAGAAACTGTAAATTTTGTTAATAAAGAACTTCTACTACGTTACGTAGCGACAATTCAACAACAACAAATAATCTCAAATTCAATCAATTCAAAGTAGCATACGTGTAATACGGAACTAACGAGCAATTTAACTGGGTCGGGTTATTTTAGCTATATAAAGCGCTGTCGTCAAATGTTTTGTGGTACTGGAACGCGTCTGAGTCAGTCTGAGTCATGGAACGTAAAAAAATGGCCGACATTTTGAAGTAAGTTTGTTTTCTTTTTGTTTTTTTTTTTAATTGAATCCAAAAGTAGCGAACCAATGAGTGTTTACAGCTTCTCGTGACGTGGCCTACCTATAGGCTCATCAAATCTTCATAGCATATAATTAATTACCGAATTTGTAAAAATATACAACAATAACTAATAAAATTTTCTCTTTCTTCTACAATGTTGACCGTATTTTGTGTATTTTTATGTTCTACATTCACATACAATTTCATATTGTTACATGGATTATAATAAAAAAAAAACCTCTATACTCATTCGGTACAACGAACTTGATTGAGATTGTTGGGATAGAAAAATCTGTTTTCGACAAGGATGCATTTAAATATGTAGATACCAACGACTTGTTTACAGTAAAGTTCTATTTTAATTATTGCAGTTAGCTTAAAACTATTATTCATTTTTAAGGTTATCTATTAGTTGTGCCTGGATCACGTCAAGTAGACTTGAAGCTCCTATGCGAAACAGACTAGGAGAGAGCCATTCAGGTCCCAACTCTGTGTAAACTAGTACCAACCAGTTTACTGCATCGCGTGCGGTCTTTATTCCCCCGGCTGGCTTCAATCCTACCTGAAAAAAAAAATTAACTTCTTTACTTTAAATAATGAGTAAGGGAAATACGACATACAGTGCTCATAAAACCACCTCTTTAGTTTATCCTTTGGCCGTGTGTTTTATATACCTTCTTATTTTCCCTCAAAATAATGTTAATGACACCATGATACCCCCGCCAACTACCATTGGTAGTGACAAACAGTTAACAGTGTGACAAAATTAAATTATAGGCAAGGCCTAAGGGTTTATGGTGATGGGATACCCAAATGAGTTAAATTTGCATGAATCTGATTAATTTTGTTACAGTCCTGAGTACACTTTTTTAACATCATTAAAAAATATGTTACAGTTTCAACGTTCATTAAGTGAATTTGCTAATATTATAATAATTTGCAAATTAAAATAGTAAATTTTATAACACTTTATTTTTGGGCTTTAATTTTCATTGATTCAAATTGATTGAAAAACGATGAGTTATATTATATTGATTTTTATTTCATCAAATATATGTTAATATAATCAAGTAAATTATTTGAATTTTATAACGACAAAAAACCGAAAAAATCGAGATTTTTAACGTGCTGTCACGTACTAGCGCCTATCGTACGTGGAACTGTGTCTCTTTGTATGCTTTAATAGTGTAATATGTCTTTTTATACAAAACAGCACGCTTTTGCTAGGGTATATTTATATATGAGATATTTATAAAACATTTTGTTTCCTTTGATATATAACGTCCTTGCCTGGAATTTGTAACTTATGGGTAAAGGCTATGCGGCCCGCTGTGCCTGCATGTTACAACACTGTTACATGCAAGTGTGATGAAAAATATACAATATTCGTATAATGGGTTGGTTGTTTTTCGTGTCTCTTCGGGAAAGAAACTATTATTATAACGTTAATAAAATACCACTTCTATATTTCATTAAGTTTTGCCACTGCTGCAAGTTTTGTCGAATTTCGTCGTAGTTTTGGTCATAAAATATATGGAAAATTCAGCCAATCGTAGACAGACCACCGCACCAAGGGTTCCGTACAACTACAGAATGCATGACTCGCAGTTTACCGGATTTTATTATTTGTTGTTTTACTATAGAGACCTAACACTACAATAGTTGAAAGTTTAAAGCTTGTATGTATTACCGATTTTACAAACGAGCAAACACAACAAAAACATATTACATAGATGCAGAACCCCCTTAAATTTTACATTTTGTTTTTTCATTATTTGTTGGCAACTCCATATATATAGTGTCAAAATTTTAGGCTTCTACCTTATTAGGTCTAAAAGATAGAGTCCATGAAAGTCGATCAGACGGACAGCAAATACTTAATATTGGGCCTCTGCTGGCACCCTTAGAATAAAAAACTAAAAGAAAAAATTATATTCATGACCACAATAAATAAAACATTGTTTGTCTTACTTCCACTTCGTTATTTTTGATAGTAAAAAAAAAAATTTAAAGCTTCAACGTAAAACTGATTCCGAGATAAATGCCTGTGAGGCAGACCAATGATACCTGTAAGTGATCTTATCAAATTCTGTATAGAATTCTGTAGATAATGGCAACGTATCAAATTCTGTATAGAATAATATGTATACCTATGTGATATTTATGAACATAATAATTCAACTTACTCTATAACCATTCATTTGGTAGAACTTTCGAATAGCCCTGCACATGACGAGCCCAACTGGCAGAGTAGCATTTACAGTTTCTTTCCCTGTTGATGTCTTGATAAAATCCGCTCCAGCCATCATAGTCACCATTGAAGCTTTATATACCTGTGGATACGATGTCATTTTCAAATACTACTAATATTATAAACTAGCGTTTGACAGCGGCTTCGCCCGCCCTAAATTTGGTTATCGGCGTAGTATTCTTACGGCAACTCCTCAATTATAGAAAAAACAACGTAGAAGGTGGAAATTATTTAAAAAAAAAATCCGTAACGCCCCTCCACCTCATGACTGCCCGCCAGCCTTGCACATCATAAATGATCGCGCAGTACTTTATCATTATTTTGCTGCAATGTTATTTTTAAAACTGCGATATCTCCTAAGATATTCATTGAAATCGAATGGTGTAAAGGGCAAATTTGTTTTAAATGAAATACTTGTGATGAATAACGTATTTATTTGGATAAGGATTAATATCATGTTTATAAAAACACCTTCGCAAATAATACATTATTTTAGAACAAATTTGGTTGGCATAAAATAGTTATAGTTAGCCAACCTTAAAAGATAGACATATGCTGTCCCGGACTTTTTTTAGAACTTTTAAATGGGAACAATTCTGTCATACATAATTTTTGCGAAACTTTAACCTTTTACGCAGCGCACGCAGCGGAAGCTCTCAAAAGGAAAAAAGAAACCCCGATTTTGAAACATTCTTCATTAGTGCTCCGCTCAGCGTGATGATGAAGATATATATAGCCTATAGCCTTCCACGATAAATGGGCTATCTAACACTGAAAGAATTTTACAGTAGTTCCTGAGATTTGCGCGTTCAAACAAACAAACTTTTTAGCTTTATATATTATAGTATAGTATAGGTGTGAAAGTATGACTGGAGCAATGTTTGTTACTCAATCACGCTTCAACCACTGGACGGACTGAAACTTGGCACACATATAGAGTAGGTTCTGGAATAGGACATACCTAGGCTATTTTTTATTCCGAAAACTTCAAAAGTCGTCGCGGGAATAACTATAACAGAGCTTAAACGAATTACAGCTACAGCCCGACCTTTTATGTCACTTTGTTTTTGGGGGCACGCTAATTCTCGAAAGTTGTAAGTCATAGTTTTATGGTAATTTTTCTATATTTTCGCAATTTCTTTTGGGGGCACTGCATGCTCCCACGTGCCCCACAAAAAAAAGCCCTGGCTACTGCTATAGCAAACTTCAGTAGGAGATAAATGAGTTTCACGTCGATCACCGAATTAAGGGAGGGAGGACCAAATCTAGTAAGAATAAATTTTGAAATAAGCTAATTGTATGCAAAGTTATTGAAAATTATTTTAAATTTAAGTACGCAAATGTCTAGTTTTTAACCCAACAACACTCATGTAATTTCAGTAAATGATTAACATAAAAATAAAATGAATTCCAATCATACCTACCTATGACAAATTTGTTTCAAATGTAGACTTAAATTTATTTAATAAAAATGGTAAGTATGTCGAACCAAATATTCATTTTCATTAATTTGTAAACTTTGTAAAAACCAGTTGTCAAAATGGTGATGAAGATGTAGACCAGATCATTACTATTTTTCCACATTGTGTATTAATTCAAAGTAACAACTTTCAACAGAAAAAAATGGGTCACACTTACATTTTCATAAGTTCCCAATTCACCAACACCTAGGATAACTTTTAGGTGTGCGTCGCCGCATTCATTGCGCATTTGCTTAACTTCATCATAAAGCGTATCCCATTTTCCAGTTAACACTAGACTGCGATCTAAAACTACATCTATTTCAGTTGCTCCTGATGCCACAGCATATTTTATCTCTTGCAGTCTCGTTGTTAAAGAGTATGAGCCAGAGGGGAATCCTGTAGCCACTACATAAAAAATAAGACATTTTAGCAATTTCTTGGTAAAGTCTATCAATATTACTCATTTATGTGGAATGCTCGGCAAATAGAGCTTAGATCATGTCAAATGGGACTTTTCAATGGTAAAGTGTCTGTATTTTCTGTATGTTCGGCAAACGATCACTGACACGATTTCTAAAACCGTAAGCATCTTGGGCGAGTGCGATTTGGGCCACAGACCTTTACAGTGCAGGTTCTATACTCCACATACGTCTTGACGTACTGCCGCCACCGGCCCGCAGCGCTAACTGGTCCCAAATTGAGCAAAGCTTGTACTATGAATACGAGACAATAGATACAAATACTTATAAACAATTTTGTTTTTTAACATATGTATATAATACCTAGAAAACACATACTCAAGACAAATACCAATAATAATCATATAAATGTTTGTCCTGTGCAAGAATCGAACCTACTTCCGTTCGATCGGCCGGCCGCCACTACTACCAACAGACCAGCCAAGTATGTATTGAATGGATCCTTGTCTCACATTTAAGTGTTTAGAGCAAGATAGCCAGTTCACGATAGGAATTTTATCTTTGAGCATTTAGTGCATCTGGGGCCATGTGCCATTCACTTTTCCTCTCACACGATTTAACTTGCACAATTCACAAATGCGTCCTAAGTGCAGTAACCTGAGTAGCCTGGCACCACATACGGAATTTGAACCTTAGAGCATCTACACAGCTAGCCAGCACTGGCAGAAGCATATTAGATTCATTTTTTTACATTGAATAAAGATAAAACACTCTACACTTTAAAGATTTAATGTAGTAATACATGCTTGCTATACTATATTATGGATTAGAAATTCTGCATAATAATTTGTATATAAAGTATTTCATCACTATAATAGTGGTGTCCTTACCAGATGCTACTGGGATTTCCTTGTTCAAGCCCATACGTTTGATAGCTTCATATGCATCTCTTACTCGACTAGGATAAACACAAACTGCTGCTGTCCTGATTGTTGTTTCACCAAGTTTTAGTTTTCTTTTAGTGTCTGAATCCAATGGGTTTGCAGCCTGTGGGTTTAGAAAGTTTAGAATTAGGTGATGAGGTTGGTAAATATGAAAGAAGGGCTTGAAAACAATAATAATTAAAACCGGTTCTATCACATTATGCCCTAAGTGTGTGTGTAAATAGGTGTTCCCCAACAACCTTGCAAGTAACGAAAATGCAATAATGCTATGCAAAAAAGGGTTTTATTTGAATCAATTAACTTCAAAACAAATAAAATGTATGAAGCAAAAAGTTATAGCCAACCTTAATGCAAAGTCGTGTGACATTAGCTTCAGTATCATCACCTGAAAGTGTAGTCAAGTCAATTACAGAGATGGCTTTCAAAAGCCAAGCATTGTAATTTGTCTTGCTTAAAACTGGATTCAAGGCTAAAATATTTTTGACTTGTAAATCCACACTTCTTTTGTTAATGTATACATTTTCCAAAACAGAAGAATCTAAAAAAAAAGAATTAATTAATATTAACCTAAATGTCAAAAACTTTTTTAAATAGATATTCTTTGTGCAAATTTAAAAACGAATCCGTTTAATTGGTAGGAAAATTGTATGCTACTATACTTCTTTTGTCTTATTGGTGTAAAAATGGAACTGAAATTAATATGGTTAGAACCATACCTAATAACATTTTGTATCTCCATCTACCATGGACATTTAGTGCATATATGGGCCAGTAGTATAATCCGGCAGATCGCTGTGTTCCTAGGCAGATCTTGATATGGAACCATTTTAAGATTATCCTAATTAACATCAGTCAGATCATTCAAAGTATATGATTGAGCTGTACATTGTAAGCCTCGCGCGTTCTGTATACGTATCTTAGAAACAAATAACGCAGAGAAAGCTAGGTTGCCAGGAGCTTAGGTACAAGCTGTTAGGTTGTATTTATAAATAGCAAATTAAAGCCACAATCAAATCGCGTCAACAATGCACCGTCAGCGCCTCAATGCAATGCAAGTTCAAGAAGTATTCGTTAATATGCCTAGCACATGCCTTTAGCCAGCCAAATCGACAAACATGATTCGTTGAACGATTTGCCAGAATTCTATTTATCCATTTCATAAGTTGGCTAAGTTTTAATTAGGAAAATCATGTAATGACACCATATCAATATCTGCGTAGGCACACCGAAATCTACCTTATTAAATTATTGGCCTCCAACATCTACACTATTATATTTCCTGTCACTTGCATTAAGTTTCCACAGTCTATACACGCTAGCAGTGTGAATAATTAATTATCTAATTAAAAAACCATATGTTTTAGATTTAACTTAAAATATTTAATTATTATGCTTCGATTACTCTTTATGTTAAAATAGCATTTCACTAAAAACAGTTAACTCAAGATTGAGTATGTTATTGCACTGAGCAGACTGTGTCACTAAGTGGAGCGCTAGCAATTGCGCTCCTATGAGACGAATTTTAGTACAGAGACTTAGAGCTAAAATCAACGAGAGTGAAAGAGAAAGTTCGACACAGTCTCACACGTGATACACAAGATTGTGTATGAAAAATTAGCAAAACGTAGAGCGCCGCTGCTGGTGTATGTAAAGAAAAATACTGTTGCCAGCTTGACCCCCGTCTTCGGTCCGGCCGGCGCACTGTTGCCGCTCTTACCACAACAAAAGTTTTAGTTCGTGCGCGCGAGTTTTTGATTAACAAATTAATTAAGTACATACCTACATAAACAGTTTGTTTATTGTCTAATAAGTAACTATAGCAAAATAAAAGAATACACATCTAAATAGGCAAATGAATTTTATTATAAATAGAATACTAATAAAAGTTTAGCATTTAAGCAATTCTAAATAGCAGCAGTATAAGCAATCAAACATGAGAAGCAACATCCATCGCTAATTTAAGTAAAAGAGTCACATTCCAATATTCGTGTCACTACAATACTGACACCTTTTATTAGCCATCAGAAAGGTACATGATTCCTCTTATTTATTTAGAACATATATAATCAATAATACATTGCATTATATATCAATTTACCGCATTTTGCATATGCCCACCTCATACAATTTCTTTATATACTATTTTTTTTGTTTTAGTGAACAACCATTAAAAATTGTCACGAGCCGCCTCTGCTCGCTAGCAGGTGTATTTAAGATTTTTATAAAATATCATATTTGGATATCACCTCTGCTCATAATTGTAGGAAGTATAACTATTCATACAAAACCTTAACTAACAAGTATAGACTGTCATAACTTATTGTAGATTTCTAAAAAATATTATAATAGTTTTTGCTACCTACTAATAATAACCCAACCCCGTGCAGCGGTGTACGCACTTGTGAGGAACGCAGCCACAACGGGCGTGCGGGAACGACACAGTCAGCGGGCGGGCCTGTGATGACGGCTAACGCAAGCTCGACTGGACAGCGCCGAGCACTGGGCAGGGTGTCGTCTGAGGCTCCTCAAAGCGGACTCCTGGAGCGAGCTAGGGACACCTCAAGGTCAACCCAAACAATCGCGACCACAACAAGTCCGAAGATAAAACGGAAACGCGGACCTAACAAACGCGGATCACGCTACGCAGCGAATCGACCTGAGCAATTGGGAGACCCCGCACCGCCTGCAAAGGCGAAGAGGGAGCGTCCCGATGAAATCTTGTCGCCAAGGGACGGGCTGAAACGCGCCAAACTGGATCCGACACCGAGGAAGACAGCAACTAGTTTTGCCGATGCGAGTAACACACACCTGCTCATAGCTATTGCTGCCACTCCTGCCACTGACCTGACGGAGCAGGCACAGAAGCGAACTCTCCATCGAAGAGAGGATTATTGAAGCAGCGCTTGCTTCACCGACAAACAACGTGCCACCATTCGCACCCGCATTTAGAGGGAAACCTATCATAGCAGAAGGCGTACTAAAAATGTGGTCTGAGAATGATGAGTCGCTAACTTGGCTCAAAAACACTGTAGCCACCCTACAGTCACCAATCTCCGACAGTCAGATATAGCGAAGCGAGTCCGCGCATCGCTGTGGCTTCCAAAATCCATTGGTGTCGACCTAACGAGGACCCATCGCCTGCTCACCGCGCAGAATTCATGGTACACTGTAAAATCATGGCAATTGTACGGCGCAACCATGCAGGAGAAGGGTATCTTCCTGACCCTGGGCATTCCAGAATCCAAGGTGGCGAATATTCTGGAAAGGGAAAGACGCCTTCATCTCCGGCAGTGTGTACATCAGATTCAGCACTGTTGGAGGTGGAGGTGATTCGGCAGACACAGAACCCCCAGACGAACCCAACACAAACGGAGCTAAGGCTACTGGACACATACCACCACCTGCCAACCCAACTACCTCTCAGCCTTAGCTTCCACAGAACACGCAACTATGGACACACACGCAGCTCCCACACCAAACATAGGCACCTACGACCACACGTCGTCTGATGGGGAGTCGTTGGACAGTAAAATTCTCGGGTCCCTATCAGATTAGCGTGATCCAAACTAACCTCCAACATAAGCAAATTGCAGCGGCTACCCTGCGCAGACTGCTGGAGGTTGACAAGAAGACCATAGCCCTAATCCAGGAGCCGTGGATTAGAGGAAATAACACATGCGGTCTTAACAACATCGGGGGTAAGTTGCTACACAGAATTTCGGCTAATCAACCGAGAACATGCATACCCAGATCAATACCAGCCTTGCTACTAACCAATTACTGTTCCAGAGACCTTGCAGCTGTAAGGCTTGATACAGGAATGAACAAACAAACGCTAGTGCTAGCCTCTGTCTACATGCCCGGGATGAGGTAATACCATCTAAGGAGCTGAATGAACTAGTGTAACACTGCAAAGACCACGGCTGGGACATTATAATATCAGCTGATGCAAATGCTCACCACCCTCTATGGGGGAGTCCAACACTGAACCAACGAGGTGAGTCTCTAACAGAGTATATATTCTCAACTAACCTTTCTATAATTAATAATGGCTCGGAGCCCACTTTTGTAATTCCAGATATCAGATGTAACTCTCGCATCCGATGGATCTTGTGTCAAACTGGCACGTCTCCGCTGAACCATCCTTTGCAGACCACAGAAGAATCTGCTATACCATACAAGTGCATGAGAAGGACCAGCAACCAAAACTTAACCCACGTAAGACGGACGTTGCGAGGTACACGACCTTCTTCAACATGAGGTAGATATAATCACCTTTAAAGACATAACCAACAGCACTGACAACATAAAACATAATATAAACACACTAACCAAGTGTATCCAACAAAGCTAACAGCAAGCCTGCACCCCTACAACACCAATCATTGGGGGAAAGTCTCACTGGTGGGGGGCCAGAACTAGAGAGACTCAAACTCAATCTGAAAAGACTCTTTAATCGAGCAAAAAACATAAGAACTGAAATAGACTGGGAAAGGTCTCTCGCAAAGGTGACTCCTGGCGGCGGTTCTGCGACAACATCAACTCCACCAATGAAGCAGCTAGAGTATAAAAAATATTATCACAAAATAATAACAGAACTCTGGGCTCCATAAAAAGACAGGATGGTACATATGCGACCTCTGATAGCGAGATAAGCGAGGTGCTTATCGAAACACACTTTCCAGGATGTGTAGTCACTGACAACCCAAACTGGGAAAATGTCGAACACAGAGAACTAACCCCTACAGATTGGAATATAGCCAAATCCATGGTTACTGCAGACCGAGTTGTGTAGGCAATCGAAAGCTTCCAACCCTTCAAATCTGCTGGCCTGGACAACATATTTCCAGCACTCTTGAAATGAGGACAAACAACACTTGTGCCACATCTAGTTGATATATTTAGAACTTCCATAGTTCACAACGATAAATCTCGCCAGTGGGGAGAAGTCAAGGTCATATTTCTACCAAAACCGGGTAAATCTGACTACACACAGGCGAAATCTTACAGGCCAATTAGTCTGACCTCTTTCATGCTGAAGACTCTAGAGAGGCTAACAGATAGATATCTAAGGGAAGGTGCACTAACGAGCATGCTAATGCACCGCCAACAACATGAAAGGTAGTTCGACAGAATCAGCCCTACACGCTGTCGTAGGAACTATAGAAGCAGCCTTTTCTGATGAGCTAATGACACTAGGCGCTTTCATTGACATCAAAGGAGCGTTCGACAAAACGAAATTCAACAGCATCAGCTGCTTTCTTAGTGGATTTGAAGTCGAACAAACCATCAGTGGGTGGATTGATCAACTTCTGAAGCAAAGAGCAGTACAATTTACAGTTAACACCACCACGAGAGGCATTGTAGCCAAAGGCTGCCCACAAGGAGGAGTACTCTTTCCTTTACTGTGGAACATTGTGGTGGACGATCTGCTGAAACGTCTTAACGATAGATGCTACTACACAGTAGGTTACGCGGACGACATTACCATTCTGATCAAAGGCAACACAGAAAATTTTATCTGCACTCGCATGCAACTAGCCCTCAGAATCATGGAAGAGTGGTGTCACCACCATGAGCTGACGGTAAACCCCAACAAAACAGAATTAGTCCTTTTCACAAATAAAAGGAAAATTCAAATAACTACCATGCCAAAACTATTTGACATTGAGCTTACCCTTTCAAGTGAAGTCAAATACCTTGGGGTAATTTTAGACAACAAACTAAATTGGAGTAAGCATCTAAGCACAAAAATAACCAAGGCATGTACAACCTTCTGGCAATGCAGAAGACTAATAGGCAAGAAATGGCGCCAATCCATCCAGCCATCCATAACCCTATGGCTTTATACAGCCATAATACGACCCATGATAACATATGGTGCAGTAGTTTGGTGGCCCCGAACTCAGTTAAGCACAGTAAAAAACAAACTACAAAGCCTGCAGCGTCTTGTCTGCCTGGCAACCACAGGCAGTATGAAAACGACTCCCACGACAGCATCAGAAGTCATTCTCAACCTCAGACCAATTCATCTTGTTATACAACAACAAGCTGCCACTGCAGTCATACGACTTGAGAAAGTAGGGCTCTGGAAACGGGACGGCAGCATCACTCACGCACCACTCAAGGAGGCAATAGGAAACGAGCTACCAATGATAGAGACGACTTGTGACATCATCCCAAAAACCTTTTTCTTTGACAAAAAATACCGTATCTAGCTTCATAAGGAACAAAAGGATAGCTCCATCCATGAGGTCAGGATCTACACAGATGGCTCCGAAACGGAATCAGGAATTGGCGCAGGGGTATTCTTCCATGACCTGAACATCAACATATTAATGAGCTTGGGTGCACTCAACACCAACTTCCAAGCAGAATGTGTTGGGATTACCCGAGCTGCAACAGCGGTCTTGTCTAGAGGCATAAGCGTTGCATCGATACGCATCATCTCCGACAGTGCCGCTGTGCTAAAAGCTCTCAACAACAACCGCATCAACAGTGGACTAATCCTGGAGTGTCACTGTGATCATGTTATCATGGGTCAAATGTGTTAAATTTACATTACCAAATGTTAGTCAGAGACAGACATGTATTAATATTAATGGCGAGCAATTAGAACTTGTTAATTCAACAGTCTTTCTTGGCATAACGCTGGATTCCATACTTCAATGGGGTCCTCATATTCATAACCTAGCCAAAAAACTTAGGTCTGCTGTGTATGCGATCAAGAAAATAAGACAATTGACCGATGTCGACACTGCAAAAATAGTATATTTTAGCTATTTCCATAGTTTAATGACATACGGTATCCTATTGTGGGGTAGCGCTGCTGATGTAAATACAATATTTTTGTTACAAAAAAGGGCAATTCGTGCTATTTATAAATTAGGATCTAGGATATCTCTGTTTAGGGAAGTAAATATTTTAACTTTAGTGTCGCAGTACATATATGAAAATCTTTTATATGTACATAAAAATATCAATAGTTTCAGCAAGAAAAGTGACGTTCACAAAGTAAATACTATAAGTAAAAATAAGCTGTTGGTGCATGATACACGTCTACACAAAATAAGTCACTCTTTTATGGGGCAATGTATACACTTTTACAACAAAGTTCCCAATAAAATTCAAAATCTATCAATAAGTAAATTTAAATCTTTTATCAAGCAGGTACTTTGTAAAAAGGCATACTACAATATTTGTAAATGATAAAAATCCTTGGGACTGATGATGCTCAATTACAGGATGCATAGGTAAACCAAATTAAAATGGAAAATAACATAAAATTGTATGACTAAAAATTTTTTATTTAAAACATTAATTGTATTTTAGTTTATTTGTATTATTGATAGTGTTTTTAAAAGAGTGACTATCGAGTTTCTTGCCGGATTCTTCTCGGGAGAAATCAACAACATTGTGAACCAGCGGGAAGGGGGTTCAAAAAATAATATTTTATAACTTTGACGATTCAAAAGTGATTGTAAAATCCTTATTTGAATAAAACATTTTGACTTTGACTTTGAACTGCAAAAAATTGCATGGAAGAACCGGGTTACTCTTCAATGGATACGTGGTCATAGTGGGTCTCTAGGCAATGATGCGGCAGATGAGTTGGCAAAGAGAGCATCGGGCACTAAAATAATGGGACCCGAACCAATTGTACCGATACCATTCATCCAACTCAAAACGTGGTTACGTGACAGAACCTTACAACAACACAACAAACAGTGGGCAGAAGAGATAGACTGCAAACAAACCAAGAATTTGCTTACATCCTTGGACGCAAATCTGTCGCACAAACTGTTAAAACTTACCTACGCTACATAGTTGGCATTATAAAAGGTAACTGCCCGTTAAACAGGCACTTTTTCAATATCGGCGTTACTGACACTCCTCTATGCAGGGGCTGTATGGAAGCCGAGGAGACACTGTCTCACATGGTTGTTCATTGCAGAAACGTGAGCGACCAACAGACAAAGCTCCTTAAGAATCCACAAAATCAGATGCCTCCTTAACTTTTGGATGGAGCTGGGATGGGTATGAGTGACCATTGACAGGTATTGGTTACCTACGTACAATGGCCCTATAATGAGGCTGAGTACGGAAAACATAAGTCCAACTAACTAACTAACCTACTAATAATATATTTTTAAAGCAAATGGCGATAAGACAAAACTCTGCTTCACCCTTCAAAGCACACAATATTACTTTTTGTGTCACTACTTCAAAATGCTTGAGCACTTTCCTGCTACAAGTTTGCTAGTTTGCGCTGAATTTGGTTTCCTACATGGGATTTCGAGGCCTAGGATTTACAACTACTCCTTGATAATAATAAGAAAGTTTGCTATAGCAAGCTATAGAAGGTCCACTTGAAATTCAGTTATGCGGTAACTTTCCAGTAATAAAAGTAGCCTTCCTTCTCTGTCTCTTCAACTAAGTCTGAGCAAAATTTCAGTTTAATTGGATGCTCCAGTTTGCAGTGAATGAAAATCAAAATATTTTTTTTTTAAAAACTTGCAAAAATACATCATAGCAAACTTCAAATAAATTTTAAAGACTAATCTGATGATACCACATAGAGTTCAGAATTGATGCAAATGCAGAATGGAATAGCTGTCACATATGGACAGCCCGAGGGACAGCTATAAATGATGAAATTATAAGGGTTCCATACATAAAAACTTTAGGTTATGTAAAGTGTTTGTGTAACAAAGTATAAATAAAGCAATGATTTACTTTTTCATTGGTATGAATCAATCCTCTGCTATTTCAATAAGCAAGGAGAGTACATGTAAATTTAAATTCAAATGCTTTATTTCTCAAAGATAGGAGGCCACATTTTAAAGGTCAATATTATATAAATATTAGCATGACCTATATTTCCTTTGAAAATCTATAAATAAGACAGTAAATTTAGTAATTAAATTAGTTCAAAATGTTGGTTTGAGACTATTGGTAGTAAAAATTATAGCACTACTGACACTTATTAAGGCAATTATGAAGGAGGCCACATATATAAATATTAGCTTTACCTATATTTCGTTTGTAAATCTATGAATAAGGCAGTAAAATTTGCCAATAATTAGTTTAAATTGTTGGTTTGAGACTATTGGAATTAAATACTATGAAGGCCCTGATTGATGACTGAACTATACTGCAGTTTTATTTCCCAGTAACATAAAGACAAAAAGATATTTCATCAGAACCGTAGATCAACATGCAAGTATAGGAGGGTTACCTTTCTTTAAGTAGCCTATGTTTTATTTATCATTTTAATTTTATTTGTGCGCTAATCTGACTCACACTTGATGTGTGTGTGTGTGTGTGTGTATATGTATGTGTCCTTCCCCAAGGATATCACCATATTTAATTTCATCAAAATATATCTGCCGTTCAATTGAATTCTGATTATCGGTCTCTGCCCTAAGCCAACTTACATTTGACAGTTTTCTAAGTTGATATGTCGTTTCCTTCACAAAAAATCTATTTAAATCGGTTTAGCAGTTCAGATCAATTCCTTTTAATCGTCCGTAATATGCCCTATCCAAACACACACGACAATTTTATAGTAGTCTACGTTCTTCCCCTTCCCCAAGGTGTAAGCCAGTGCTGCCACCTTAGCGCTTTCGGAGTTAGATCTAGCGCTTATTTGGGACACATAGCGTCAAAATTTTAATATTAACTCCTAGCGGAAAACATAGCGCATTTTTATGGCAGACCAAACTTAGTTGTAATCACGTCGCAATCTTGCCAAAAAGTAGGAATAAAGCAGCAACATCGTAATTAGTTTAGCTTCCGTTCCATTTGTTTAGGGTATTCCCCAACTAAAATAAATTATTGCTGGGTGTTGGTTTATGATGTGCAACCTGGACCCTCAGAAATTCAGTCAACTCAACCTGATTCTTCTGACATCGAAAGCGATTAGCCATACTTATTAATATTAAGGATTAATTTAGATTTAGAATCATGCCAATTTGTATTGAAATAAATAAAACCTTACAATTATGGGTTAGAGTAACTAAAAGGCAAGGGCTCAGCGCCCCATTTTGTACACCCCAACCCAATTATGCATTTTTTGTTCATGCAAAGCTAGCGGAATTTAGCGCTATTTTTTGTTAAAGCACGGAATCTAGCGGATTTAGCGCTGATTGGCATCAGAGAGGTGGCAGCACTGGTGTAAGCTATAACCTTGCCAAATATCATCCAGATAAGTTCAAAAGTTTAGCAGTAGAAAGGTAAAAAAAATAAAATTTACTCACTCTCGCTCTCAGATACACGATTTATCAATAGTTTAGGTACTGAAACTTACCAAAGTTTTCTAACAGTACTCGCACCATGGTAGGTGTTAAATATGCCTACGGGAGTTTAAATTTTTAGGTACTTATTTCATAGAGTAATTTTAGAAGTCTGATAAAATAAAGATAACCAAACCAAACTACAAAAGTACAAACTTTTCGTAAACATCAGTGTTGCTACTTCTTTCATTCTTTTCTTTTTTTTTGTTCCATTTTTTCCATTACTTCTAAAATGGAAAACGCAAAAGCACATTGCGCCATACAGCCAAGACTGAGGTTATTTTCTTGTTAAAATTGTTCTTCTTCAAAAGGGTGATATTGGTTACTTCCTGATTTACTTAAAAATCTTCTACTGTGTTTCTTATAAAATTGTATAAAATCATGTAACATTGGAAATTTTTCAGGAGTTCTGATAAACTGCGCGGGATGTTCTGCGGTGATTTATAAACTTGCAATAGGTTACTGGTTAAAATTATCCGTTGAAGTGAAAAGTGCGTACATTCGAAAAAAATCTGATCCAATGACTGATTAGCAGAGTTGCAGTAGTTGCATGATAGGGAGATCATGCGTATTCTATGCAGATGCTCATTAAAACGGCCATGTCTAATTCGCAACCGACATAAAATAGTATAAAATCTTCTACAAGTATATTTCCATTTGATAAACCACGGCTTACTTATCGTAGGATTGATACCGTGATACCAATTGCCTTTAGTGTGTAAAGTTTCTTTCCAATGTTGCTGCCAGTTCTTGAGTAAATTTTATTTAATGTGCGTTAATAGCAGTCTATACATGGGATTTAACTGTCTTTTAGTGGAACATTGGTAATATTCTTTGCCAATGAATCAACTCGTTAGTTACCAGCTACACCAATGTGTGCTGGTGTCCAAAATAATACTATCTGTTTTTGTCTTGAGGCTAATTTACTATATGTTTCTCTTATTTTGTAGATAAGATAGTTTGTTCTAGTGGAAAAGGAGGGATTTGATAAGGCTTGTAGTACGCTCATACTGTCAGTTAAAATAATCCAATTGTTAAATTCTGTTTTTCCAATATACTCTAAAGCTGCCATAATAGCTGTTGCTTCAGCTGTATAAATACTCGTATTATTTTGTAATTTTAGGCCATGCTCAATTTTTGTTTGAGTATCATAAAATGCCATAGATACATTTTTACTATTTTTTGCACCATCAGTGTATATATGTCTATATTCTGACAAGTCATCCAATTCCTTATATACATCATATTTGGTATAAAGATTTTTATTTACAACTATATTCATCTCATATAATTTATATGTACCATCATAACAGGGTAACTTAGAACTACTATATATATTATAGTCATCTTTAAATTTTAAGATTTCATTCAAGCCAATTAATAAGTAAGAGGGCATCCTATTAGGTAACATTAACTTTCTTTAAAGCATATTATTATTTACAGCTAAAAGTTTTAATACAAACTTTGATCGAAGAAATTCAAAACGAATTGACAGTGGTGGTAAATTGCTTTCTATTTGCATAGAGTTTATAGGTGATGTGTTCATAGTTCCTAATATAATACGCAAATTCCTGTTTTGTACTTTTTCAAGCTTTTCTACAATCTTTTTATCTAATGCGTAACAAAAGAAAGCATTCTCAAAGTGACTTCTTACTAAAGCTTTATACAATATTAACAAAATTTTAGGGTCGGCTCCCGACTGGGTTCCAGTAAGGGATTTCAGGATATTTGTTGCTCTGATTGCTCGTTCAATTATACAATCGACATATTCTTTCCATACAAAATTACTTTGAAAAATAGCACCTAAAAATTTTGCTGATCATTGTATTGGTAGTTTTTGATTTTTGTAGAAGAATGAAAACTTAGACAAATCAATATTTCTTTTCTTAAAAATAAAACCTTGCTTTTACTAACATTTAAAGATTTTAAAGAATTACATTTAAAGTCAGATGATCAAATTAATCACTCAATTTAGAAATAATCAGGTTTAGTGTCGTTTCAAGTTCAGTGAGATTGCATCCTTTTGAGTAAATTACTAATTCGTCTGCAAATTGCAGATTACAAATGGATGAGTCAGGCCCTAATATTTCGTTCAATCTATGAATATACAATATATACAGCATGTGACTGAGTATTCCACCTTGGCATACTCCTTTAAAAGATAAACGAGGTCCATGTAATTTATTATTATATTTTACATAAACCTGCCGACCACCGAGAAAATTATACACCCAATCTGCGATTATTGGAGGAATACCTATTGATAATAATTTTTTTACTAAAATAAAAATATTTATATTGTTCAAAGCTCCAACGATATCAAAAAATATGCCAGCAAGACAATTATTTTCATTTAAAGCTTTTTGTATGTCTATATGAAGACATCCAAGACTTTCGCGAGCTGAACGTCCTCGTCTGAATCCGAACTGGTTGTTAGGAAGTAGATGATTACTTTCTACATAAAATTCTAATCGTTGTTTTAATAGCTGTTCAAATACTTTACCTATACAAGATGTTAATGCTATTGGACGATATGAGTCAGGTCGTCTTTATCTTTGTTGGTTTTTAATGCTGAAACTAAGCAATCTACTTTCCAATCTTCTGAAATCGTGTTATAAGCCCATAGCCGCTTTAAAATTATAAGCAGTTTATTTAAATTTTGCATGCTTGGTTTCTTAAGCATTATGTACGAGATATTATCTAATCCACATGCAGTGTCTTTTCTAGATTTTATTGCTGACTCTTATTCTGATAAGCTGAATGGAGTGGTTAAGTAAGTGTTATTACTATTACAATTTGTATGAAAATGAGATTGACAAGGCAAGGGTCTAGATTCAACGTGATCTGGTGTATATTTTTTTATGAAATTGCGTACCCAAGGTAAAAAGGCATCATTCGATTGATTTTGAGGAACAAATGTTTTGTTAAACTTACGCATTGTATTCCAAATTTTAGACGTAGATGAATTTCTATTTAATTCAGAACAAAAGCTTTCCTTTTTTATAGTTAGTTTTTTAAAAGCTTGTAATTTTTTAAAATTAATGTAATTTTCAGTAGAGGGTTTATATTTAAAGCAACATATGCATCTTTACAATTTTGTACAACTGTAGAACATTTTTCGTTCTACCATTGCACTGAGAGATGTCTAAGTGATTTAGTAGTTTTTGGTTTAGATGTCACGGAACGTAACGCATTGTTCAGTACTCTGTGGTTATCTGCTGACGCAGTATTTGTTTCCTCTATGATCAGCTGCATCTGCATTGTTGGAGTTTGAGATATCAATTTCATTACTATTTTTATTCTGTTGACGTTTACGGTGAATCGATTTATCTACAACTTTTAACACTATCGTACGGAAATCTTTATAAGAACTTAGAGGGTCTGTCTGCGGATCAGTGTAGTTTGTTAACGCTCCGTTAACCAATGAAGTGTAAGTTTCCCAATTTACCAAACGTAGATTGGGTCGCAAGGGTAAGTCATTAGTGGAAATTGGATGTGAAAACTGAGTTCTTGTATCTATTTGTATTGTAGTTATTGTTGGTAAATGATAACTACCAAGAGGATTATCATGAACTTGCCAATCGCAATTTAATGCTATTCTAGGACTTACCATTGTTAAATCTAAACCATTTGGTCTCCAGGTGTCGGTACCTACAGTGGTTGGCTGGTCATCATTTAACATGACCAGCTCACAATCATCCAAAGAATCTAATAATTCTCTGCCACGAGCATCTGTGGAGTTGCAGCCCCAGATAGTATGATGCGCATTAAAGTCACCAGCAACATATATAGGTTTAGGTAAACTGTTTGGTTGGGGTGTACAAAAGGGGTTTTTTTCCCTTCCGCCCCCTTTTAGTTACTCTGACCAGATCTTTAAATTTTTTTATGTGAAATCTTAGTGTACTGAAATTTGGACAATAAATCGATACTATAGTTAGTAGTTGGTTATTCATTGTAATTTGAACAGCTACGGTTTGTAAAGAATCATCAAAAAATGCTTGTAATTTTTTATTTTGCAATCTGTTACTAATGATGATGGCTACACCATTGTGGTCATTGCCACAAACGTTACGTTCTACAAAATATCCTTTTATTTTCAACTTAAGGTTCGGTTTCAGCAATATACTACAAACAGCAATGTCTATACAATTATCATACAAAAATTTTGTCAGAATATGTCGATTACACATCAAGCTTTGAGCATTCCATTTCCATCCAGTTTCTAAAATTAAAATTTTAGTATGATGCGCATTAAAGTCACCAGCAACATATATAGGTTTAGGTAAACTGTTTGGTTGGGGTGTACAAAAGGGGTTTTTTTCCCTTCCGCCCCCTTTTAGTTACTCTGACCAGATCTTTAAATTTTTTTATGTGAAATCTTAGTGTACTGAAATTTGGACAATAAATCGATACTATAGTTAGTAGTTGGTTATTCATTGTAATTTGAACAGCTACGGTTTGTAAAGAATCATCAAAAAATGCTTGTAATTTTTTATTTTGCAATCTGTTACTAATGATGATGGCTACACCATTGTGGTCATTGCCACAAACGTTACGTTCTACAAAATATCCTTTTATTTTCAACTTAAGGTTCGGTTTCAGCAATATACTACAAACAGCAATGTCTATACAATTATCATACAAAAATTTTGTCAGAATATGTCGATTACACATCAAGCTTTGAGCATTCCATTTCCATCCAGTTTCTAAAATTTTATACACCATCTCTAAATGTAAATAGATACGGCCCGCTAACAGCTGCAGGTTGATTACCACTGTCTTTCTGAAACTTACTACACTTATAAACAACACACCTACCTATTGTTACTTATTAAGTATTAGTGGTTGAAGGTCATAGTATAGGTAGATAATAATCCTACTAATATTATAAACGTGCAAGTTTGTTTGGATGGATGTTTGTTCCTCTTTCACGCAAAAACTACTGCATGGATTTTAATGAAACTTTACCATCATGTTGCTTATACATCAGAATAACATATAGGCTATAATTTATGCGCAGACGAAGTCGCGGGCAGCAGCTTTTACGGAATATTAAACGTCCAATACGTATCAAATAACTACCTACTTATCGCGTGGTTATTCTAGGTCAGTAGTATGTACTAGGTAGGTAGGTAAAAGGTTATAATTACGAGAAAAGGATAAATTAAATAGTTACTTTCATAGAAATTATCTTCACAACTAAATGCAACAGCCTTCGGGTCCTATTGAATCCTGTCTCCGTATTGCGTCATCCATTTCTTCCTTATTATAGGATTTTTACGTATATTAAAGAACAGTTTGTCGGGTGTTTTAACATTGGAATTAAAACATTTAGGCACTGCACAGTATTTGCTATTATTTTTTTCGTAATAAAACCGTAAGTACCAGCGTACAGCATCGGTGATTGAAAGAATAAGAATGCCCGCTCTCCCGGCCGGCGCGCTTCGTTGTCGCGTTGACAAGAATCGTGACGTCACAGCGCGATCAAGCGCCGAGTGCGTTTTAATTATGGGACGCGCGAAAATGCGCATTTCGATTGCTTTTATCTCGGCCATCTTTGCGGATATAAAAATAGTAAAAATACAGTTGTATTTTCGTCTTGATTACTTTGGCATATCTAGAATAAAACATTGACCAGGTTGATTGTCAAAATCAGTGTTGCCAATCACCTAGGACCTAATGCATAAACATTGATACCAATAGAGAGCGTAGTCTGAATATTATATAAAATATCAATTTTTTGACCCTGAAATCGCTTTGAGTGTATTGATAGGGTGACCATAAAAAATTACGGTAGGGATATTATTTTAAAACTTTAGGAGGTATATAGTATTTTTATATTTTTAGGGTTTTGTACCATAAAAAGAAAAACGAAACCTTTCTGAGATCACTCTCATACCCGTCCCATCGTTTGTCACAGATTAGGGAGAGGAAAAAAAACACATTTTATGTTTGAAAATTTCAAGTTTGAGGTGAAAAATATTCAAGGACCAATATTAGTTTTCAATGGTGGCTAGTAATACCGCCACACCATACCGAGCTATACGAAACAATTTAAAGAAATCAAGGGCTCCATCCGGAGGTCCGGCAATCCTTTGCTCGTATAATAGCTTCTTTAGATTTTGATGAGCATTTTTCAATTTTTGTGACATATAAATAAAAAAACTTTAGATTTAAAACAGACCCATCCCAAATTATATATTAACATTTGGTGTATCCTTATTATGTAAATATCTGATAGATATTAATAAAAAAATGAACAAATTAAAATGTACACAATAATTACTCAAAATAAAAATGTATTGTGTTCCTTGTTGTTATATTTAAATATATAAAGAAATACATTGACACGGTTGTTTAGCTAGCTGCTAAATAAAAAAATAACATTAGGTCAATATTAGATTTAGCCTTCTCATCGCATCTGCAAAATTATTTATGTTAGTCAGTGGCGGTACCTTTATACAAGCTAGAAAGCCCAACTTACACTAGGAACTATTATTTAAAACTCCGCACCTCATTTCCAATTTATCTAATACTATATGACATGAATTAATAATGAATTTCAGGGTAACATCTGGTTATCTCACTCGCACGCGCTGGCTTTTTACGTGGCTTCGTATCTTTCTTTTTAAACTGTGACAAAATGTGAAATTTATTGGACCAGGCGGTCAAAAATTAAAATTACAGCCGCCATATTGAAATGGTGTGAACTTACAACGAAACTAGCGACCAAGCACCCAAGAAGGTCAGAGAAGTTTGTTGCACTGGACAGAGATGTACATTTGTGTATATACATCAATCTGCATGAAGGATGAATTCCAGATTTCGTACGAAGTTGGCAACAAGTGCACAGCGCGGCGTATAACTTTGAATGAAGTTCACTTCAGTGTAGAAATCGCGGCACATTTTCGATTCGTTAGGGCATTTGTCGGTGCTGCACCTGCGCAGACGACTGCCATTTTGGTTCAACTTATGTGCCGCGAACTTTACCTAGAATATAAGTGTTCTGTTATTATATTGGTTATCTAAAAAAAAATATGATACTGAAATATAGCCATCTCATTATATTATAACCAACTGACCTACCCATCAAATGATTATCTCAACCATAACGTCGAACTAGATTTTTTTTCTTAGTTTCTATAAATTAAAAAGGTCATTTCCAAAAATTATGTAGGTCATAATTTTTCTTAAATTTTTGGTTTTTTCTTATTAATATCATGATAAAATGATCATAATGATTTTTTCGACTCAAGCCCGTATTAATGGCTGAACGGATTTGAATGAAATTTAAAAGGCAGATAGACCATGGTCTGGATATATGATAATTTTTATCCCAATTCAGAGTTCCCACGGGAATGAGTTATTTTGCGGGCAAAAACACGAGGCAAATTAAATAATTACATGTAAGTCGTGTTTTCTTTGATAACATTATATAGGGGTAAAATCTGTTTTCAAAATAAGTCGTAGGGGTTTCAAGATTAAAAAGGTTGGAAACCACTGGACTACAGTGAATGGGGTTTTCTTAGCGGTGAACGCGCAGACTTGTGTCTTTGTAGGGTTGAATCGGACCAAGTTTACCCGTCCCCAGTCAGAGAACTTGGACAGTGTGGTCTCGATTTGAGATATATAATAGTGCTCCGCGGTTATCCTCCACGATGGAACGAGGGATGTTTGCACGACCCGTGTAATAAGCGTCTCCAGTACTGTCATCTGCATAGCAATGCATGTTTTTGATGTTCGACATGTTATTGATGTACAGTAGAAAGAGCGTAGGAGACAACACAGAGCCTTGCGGGACACAAGCAATAATGTCCATGCTATTGGAGCAACTACCTTCAACTACAGTTCGTATGCGTTTGCCGGACAAAAAGCTAGTCACCCTTGCCAACACCCACCCACCCAACATTTGCACAAACCCTCGAGCACTCCGTAAGATGTCAACATCGACAGAAGACCCCAGTGCCAGATCCGATCGAACGCCTTCGCTATGTCCAGGCTACATGCAAATGCCTCCCCCTGACTCTCAATGGCTAGTGCTCATCGATTTGTGAGATACACTAGAAAGCCATATTGTCGGTCACGGACCAGGTCGTGTTCTTAGAACCTATCTTAGAAGCTGTGTGTTGATCACACGCTCTCGAGGAGAGAGGTAATAGCGATAGGCCTGTATTTCGATGGATCTGATCTTTCGCCAGTTTTGGGCACCGGGTGCACATTCGCAGTCCTCCATGAAGACGGAAATTGCCTAGTATGGTAGGAAAGCGTGAAGAGGCGCGTGAGTACAGTACATAACTTAGGAGCACACTGCTTAAGCACCACTTCTGGTATACCGTCTGGCCAAGTCGACTTATGAGCGTCTAGAGAAAGCAACGCCCGCCGGACTTCCCGCTGTGTTATGCAGATTTCTGGCATGGTCTTACCTCACTACGATATAGTAAGCGGTGCAGCGCCTTCATCGTTCATATTCGAGTTTGGGGCAAAGAGACTGCCCAGTAGAACGACTTTCTCTTCAGCACTATGGGCCAAGTCACCATCAGTCTTTTGGTAGTAACGACGACTGTCAAAAGTTCCCTTCGGCAGCTATAGCAAATGACCAGAAAGCACGACTCCCAGAAAGATAGCTCGCAAGTCGCCTATTCTACCGATAAAAATTTTACTCTGGCAGTTGCTTTCTCAGAAATATTCGGTTGCAGTTTGCTTAAGAATTTTAGCTTCTCTGCAAGACCTAATAAACCACGGTCGTTTTTGACGACGGCGGCTACTCGCGGATTAGGAATATAACATTCCATACCAGCGAGAATGGTCTCAGTGACTGCGTCTGCGCCGTCAGGATCTTCTGAGTTAAAGCAGATCTGCCTCCACGGGTACGATGCATAAAATTCTCGCAATTCATCCCAGTCTGCCGACTTATAATGCCACATACGACGCCAATTAGTTGGCCCAGATGCATCGGGTTGTGTGCATGACACTTGAGTCTGAACGAGACAGTGGTTCGAGGAGCCTAAAGGCGCATCCACTGAGACGGAATATCCGTCCGGACGTGTAGCCAGCAGAAGGTCCAATAAGGAGCTCGTATGCTCCTCTATATCTGGTATTCTCGTTAAGTATCAGCTGAGAGAATCTATAGGTCAGAGTAAATTCATGAACAGATATCCCTGCGTAGTTATTGGTTCGAGAACTGAGCCACTCACGATGGTGGGCATTGAAGTCTAAGTTTAAGAGATGTAGGGCACAGCAAGTACTCGCTCGAACAAGCCGCCCGAACAATTAAAGCGGGGCATAGCGAGTACTTGCTCAAATGAGCAGCCTGAACTGGGGAAGTACCTCCTCCTTACAGAAAACCGCGGCCATAATAACACTAACATTGAGTAGTGTTGTGTTCCTGGCGGCGAGTAAGGTTACCAAAGCTAATTAAGGATTTCCCGAACCCAGGGATCACTTAATCTTCGCCCTGGGAGGCTGATCCACCAACCTGTTTAAAGTCTCTGAAGTAGTAATCGTGCCGGAGAAGGAGACCGGAGTGGACCTGGCTATTACAACAGAGGGGGATCAGGGGCCCTTCCGCCCACCATGCCAGCAACCGTATCATCTGTGCTGGCAGTTCTAGTACCGCACCTTTTGTCCTCTAAGCTGTCTTTGCAATGAATCCTCATCTTTAGTCTAAGTTACTTTTTTATACATAGCAAGGATCAAAAGAAAAAGAGTTTTTTCAGCGGCCACTTCATCCACATTCAGTGTGGATTTCTGCAACATTAGGGGTATTCACGCCATTCTTAACGCAGTCCACCACCATCTTTTTCTAACGGAGACGCAGGTATCCTGCTCGGCCGATATATCAAACCTTCATTATCCCGGCTACAAACTCTAGCACTAGTTTGTTCGTCCGGGTGGATATCTGCTGTCGCCGCCTTCATAGCCTTGAAGACAGAGACCTGCCGATATTGTGGGTGCGCGTAGATCACGGCGGCCACACTCGTATCTATGCGTGCCTATACAGGTCTCATAGCTGTGACACGAACGTAGCTCGACTCTTCACGCACCTGAGTTTGACGACTGACAAAGTTCTAGAGCAATATCCCACAGCAGAACTAGTTATTTTGGGAGACTTCAATGACTTAATTCCACTAATATAAATTATTATAGGTATCATAATTGTAATAGTTTATGTTACACCGTCTTAATAATACTGATTTAAAAATATTGTATTGCATGAAAATGTAAAATATTCTGTCGATAACTCTTACGAAAGCAAGAATCTTAAATAATTAGGAAGATATTCGTATATGTTGTAAAGAACTCCAATTATCCAGTATTCTGACATTTTAGATCTATGCCTATTTATTTCAAGATTATTGGGAAACATATTAACAATTTATTTTCAACATAACAAAAGTAATTATTGATGTCATCGATATGCTATATTTTATGTTATAGGTATTAGAATTCAACTTACACAAAATAATTTCATTTACATAAATAACTTTGACGACTTAAAGTGTTTGTAAAAACCTAATTTGAATACAAAAAATTGACTTTGAACACTATGAAGTGGGCAATAGATTAAAAATACCAGTTTTAATGAATTTAACAGCAATATCCTCGCAGAAGTAACGTTAAAAGAATGTAGAATTGAACTCCTCATTTACAATTCGACTTTATAAAATCACAATATTAAGAAGTTTGACTTACAAATGGAAAGACAGATTCATATTTTTACCCTGTAAAATATCCACTCGACTCAATCAACCAGGAAAGGTGTATACTATTGTTATTAATCAATCGTTTAGTAAAGTTTGATTTATATATTTTAAAGAAAACAAAAGAATATTTTTAAGCAATTAAAACACCTTGATAACATCTTGCTATACAGCTGGATAGCAATCAAACATGGCGTGCCAAAATAAGTTGAACAAAGAATCTGTGAACAGTACTCATCATTCTAATGCCATTTTTACGTGTATTAAAATAATAACAATTTTCGCACGTCTTAAAGCAGCGCCAGCAGCTGCCAACAGCTATATTTGTTACCGGCTGGTTATAACAAGGTTTCTTTTTGGAGTGCCATTGGATCCCTATTATTAGCCTACGCGTCTGTCTGTCTGCCCAAAAAATTAAAGGACACTATCTTTGAGACCTACACCGAAGTAAGTAGAAGCCTGAAATTTTTACAGAATATGTGTTATAATTGACGTTTATAATTTACCGTCGATCGACACGATGCGATTTTGCCGCGGACACTGCGCACAAATCGCGCGTGCCTCGCCTGGCCTTGCCTTGAAAGTCTACGGTAAAATGTCGCTATTAATTATAAAAGCGTCCAATGGCGGATTACCTAACAAATTTTATTGTTAAGTAGTAAGTAGTAAACACTCTTGCAGCTTTTATACTTTCAAAACATATTTTAGAAAATTGTGTATAAAAACTATCTGTGACTATAAATGCAGTAACATTTGATGTATTTCTTAATGGTTTTTTTAGGGTTCCGTACCTGAAAGGTAATTAGGAACCCTATTACTAAAGCTTCGCTGTCCGTCCGTCCGTCCGTCCGTCTGTCTGTCAGTCCGTCCGTCTGTCTGTCACCAGGCTGTATCTCATGAACCGTTATAGTTAGACAGTTGAAATTTTCACAGAAGATGTATTTCTGTTGCCGTTATAACAACAAATTCTAAAAAAAAGAATAAATTAAATATTTTTTTCGATTTTGCTCGATACTGGTTACGGCGACAGGCAGACGCTTAAAATATTTACAGAATATTTAGTTATATAGTCACCTTAAAAATAAATAATTAAATTAAGATAAAACAAATATTTAAGGGGGCTCCCATACAACAAACGTTTTTTTTGTCTTTTTCTATAGATGGTATGGATCTATGGATGGTACGGAACCCTTCGTGCGCGAGTACGACTCGCAATTGGCCGATTTTTCTACACAATTTTTCAAATTATTTTAAAGCATAAAACAAATTATATGGACTGCAAGAGTAGGTAATTATTTACTACACTACAAAGTTTGAGCCCAATATTTGAAATAATTTTGAAAATAAAAATATTTTGTTTTACTTTATTAAATTAATTAATTAAATTACAATAATAGTTGCAAAGTAAAACTAAATTATCTAGACTATTTTAAATTATCCTTAATTAATGAGTTCGCTGAATATTTTAGACATCATATTTTGTGATCAGCGTCCCAAAAACCCCGTTTTGGACAAATTAAAAAATAAATAAACCAAAGTCCGTAAATAAACTTAATGACCGGTATGACCTTTATGTCCTGGTCCCGAAGTACCTCGAGGACCTTTTCCGAATTAGCGACCCCAAAAACCCCCGAGTACCTCATATTTTTTTTTATAAAAGCACGTACTGTAACTTCAAGGTCGCGACTGGCTGGCGGACTGATTGCTGAAGAGGTACTGGGGGCGTACAGTTAATCTTACGATAGTAAGTTTCGAGGAACCTATCAGGATTCGGGAATCAAAAATGATAAGGGGTGTAACCTTCATGTTTATTCACCCCTCTAGTCTACTTAATCGCTGACAATGTTTTCTTATTCTAATATATATTTTACTCTAATACATTACTTTTTCGTCTTTATGCTACTGGACATAGGACGTACATTATCGGTACATTAGTTTAACAAATGTTTCTTCCCTAACCATAAGAAAGAAGGAGCACGAAGGAAACGGTAATCGTATACTCGAAAATTACCCTGAATTCGTAAAAATCTAGTTACATCTTTTTTCTACATCTTGTTTGAGCTGTCACCATACTCGTTTTCCTTTTTCTTCCAATTCTTTGGATTTAAAAAAAACTCTTTTTTCCTTATAAAAGTAACTTAACCATAGATAAGTAGAAGAGTAATAATAATTAGCTTGTGTCGCTTCCACTTACCATAAATACCTTCTATTACAGTTAGCATTTATTCTTATATGCATATGCTATATGCAATGTACAGGAACGAAAAAACTTTATAAATTACTCTATGAGTCTAATCTAGCTGGTTTTATCAAAATCCGATTTGTAGTCCAAAAATCGGAAGTTGAGTGCTTCGTTTCCTCGTCTATTATGCAAATTGTCAATACTGCTTTCTGTATGTGTAGGTTTATTGTGATGAGTCAACTTGATTTATTATGGCATTATAAATAAAAATGTATCGTTGAATTGGTCAGCTATGTAAAATTCCATTTTTTTTATTAATGTTCAAATACTAAATTTGATCCGCTGTTACCTACACTAGGTTTTATTTAACTACGAATGCAATAGATAATACGGAACGTATGAAACAGGAAAGCTAGCTATATTTAGAAAGAAAATTGTCTTAATTTCTACGATATCTACCTCTTATTAACAAAAAAAGGAGGAGGTTCTATGTTCGACGGGTATATATTTTTTTTATGTACGAGTATGTTCACCGATGTCTTCGTCAATTGTGAACCGATTAAAAAAAAAATTTTTTTTTAGAAACAGTAAGGAGTGTATTCCTGACGTGGTAGTCCCATATTAATGAAGTGGATTTAAAACTTTAACTTTTGAAGAAAAATAATTTTGAATTGGTGAAACGCGCTTTTTATGTTCTTCAAAAAAAAAAAAACAATTCGTCACTCAAAAGGAAAAGATAAAAACTTTTTAACAAAACAAAAAACAACCGGCTTCAAAAAGATGCACTAAAAAGGTAAGAAAGATTTTTAGGAATAAGTAATTGTTTTTACCTTTTTAGTGCATCTTTTTGAAGCCGGTGGTTTTCTTTTTGTTTAAAATTTTTAAAACAAACACTATCATTGCTTTAAACTAAGATATTGATTTTCTTTTTGTTAAAAATTTTTAATGCATACACTATCATTGCTTTAAACTAAGATATTCTCAGTACTCAGATATTCTTCCCTAAGCAGGTAAGATTTTTCCAGAACCAAGGCTGATTTTCTACTTTGGTCTTTTTACTTTTTAGGGTTCCGTACCCAAAGGGGTAATTAGCGGAACCCTATTACTAAGACTCTGTTGTCCATCCGTCCGACCGTCCGTGCGTCTGTCACCAGACTGTATCTCATGAACCGTGATAGTTAGACAGTAGAAGATGTATTCCTGATGCCGCTATAACAACAAATTCTAAAAAACAGAATTAATTAATTAATATTTGAGGGGGCTCCTATATAACAAACGTGATTATTTTGCTCGATATTGATAACGGCAACAGGTAGACGCTTAAAATATTCACAGAATATTAAGTTATAAAGTCACTTTAAATCAAATAATGAAATTAAAATAAAACAAATATTTAAGGGGGGCTCCGATACAATAAACGTGATTTTTTGCCGTTTTTATAGATAATGGTACGGAACCCTTCGTGCGCGAGTACGACTCGCACTTGGCCGATTTTTTGCTCGATTTTGCTCGATATTGATAACGGCAACAGGTAGACGCTTAAAATATTCACAGAATATTAAGTTATAAAGTCACTTTAAATCAAATAATGAAATTAAAATAAAACAAATATTTAAGGGGGGCTCCGATACAATAAACGTGATTTTTTGCCGTTTTTATAGATAATGGTACGGAACCCTTCGTGCGCGAGTGCGACTCGCACTTGGCCGATTTTTTAGGATTTCTTTTCCAAAGGATGCCAACGGAGCCCTATTACTAAGCCTACAATGTCTGTCTATTTGTCCGACCTTTCTTTTAGATCGATGTTGGGCCTCTATACAAGAAACATATTTTGGGTATTTTTGCCCTATCGTAAACACGGTAATACAAATACCTTCAAACTGAAAACGATTATAATGTATACTCTATAGTAAAGCAACAAATTATAAATTCCGGTCAAGTGTGAGTCGGGCTCGTGCATTCTGTGGTTGGGCGGAATCCTCGGTGCCCTAGTACTGGTTTTTTCGTTTACTGTTGGTATGAAGTACATAGTATTATTTAAATAAAATAAGCCCAATTAGAAAATATTGATAACACATTAAATTCTTTACAAATTATCGTAATTATCATTAAATGAGGAGAACGTTACTTAAATCCTGTAAAAAGTAAGCAAAGTGAATGAATTCCATTAGTGAAAATGGGGCGAAAGCCTCGCTTGCTAAATGATGATAACTTAGCTAAAAGACTTCCTCCGACCAACTCGTTGCATGGTAAAACGTTACTTGCTGAATGTAAAGTGTAAAATATTATGCCTATTAGTCGTTTGTTAAGTTCGTTGTTAGTGTAAAAGTAAATAAGGAATGAGTGGTTTACGAAATAAAAGTAAAAAAAAGTTGCATAATTTATCTACAAAGCAAATTGCAAGTTTATGTGAAGTCCTATGTTTCTGTAATAAGGTAGATATATTTAAAATAACATAAATAAAGGTCCGTGGCTTATTGGGTAATGATATGACTGCTGAATAGAGGGGCGTGGGTTCGATTCCCGCACAAGACAAACATTTGAGTTTGTCTTGAAACTGGCTGTTGTCTATGTATAATGTGTATATGTATTTACAAAAAAAAAGTATATGGGTAATGATCCGACTGCTGAATCGAGGGGCGTGGGTTCGATTCCCGCACAAGATATAAACATTTGAGTTTGTCTTGAGATTGGCAGTTGTTTATGTATAATATGTATGTATTTACAAAAAAAGTATAAAGAAGAATTTATTATTAACTAAGTTTACCTAAGTAACCTACTAAGTTAAAAAGAGACAAAAGTTTGTAAACTATGTTAAAATAAGCGTATATAATATTATTATTATAATAATAATATTGACCGACGTAATAACGTGGAGACTAAAGAAAAGAAGTATAGATTTCTGCGCATTTACATACTCGTTCTTACCTGTAGTCTCCGGGTAAAGCTCGGAGGATTGTTAGCCCTAGTTTGCATATTGCGGATGAGAGAAGTCGAGTGATAAATAAATCTCAAGTGAAAGTGAAATATAACCTAAACATAACTACTTACAGTTCCTCAAGGCTGAGGCAGAAAAGGGAGTCAGATGCGGGAGGATAGGAGCGTTCTGAGATGGGAACGGGTGATAAATTGATACAATCCTGTACATGACAGCTCTTTGATATATCTGACTGTGAATGAAGGTTTAACAGTTTCATATTTGTCCCTATTTCTTGAGAGTGATGTATTAAGTCCAATTCATATAGTTTACATAGGAAATTGAAATCAATAATCTAACTCTACTGCAGAGTTAGGGTTTCATGTCCATAAAGCTATTTTATTCTATATACATATCCTGTATAAGACATATTGTTGCAGCGATGTGCTCACCAACTGCCATGCAGGACAAGGAATTACAAATCCGTAACAAAATTGAAATCCGGATTTCACTAACGGATTTCGTGTCGAATTCGAAGCCGGATTTTTCGAATATTTCTGTATCATATATAAAACGAGTGTTTGTAGCAAATCAAGTTTTATTAATACCTCTGTAATCACAATCAACATTACAATACTTTTTAAGACGCTTTTTGGGCAATCTTAGGAGTATTTTAAAGAGTATTTTTCTGAAAACGTAGTAGATAATAGGTAGTATTTTTAGTAATATAATATTTGTAGTAACAAAAGTAGTAAGTGTAGTAAATATTCTCTGTAAACATAACAGTCCTAGTAGTAGTCAGTAACCTAGAAGACCGAGTTTTGCTCGTTTTTTTAACAACGCCATCTATTGTCAAATAGCTTTAGTTTTATAGATGTCAGGAAGAGTCATATTTTTCAGTTTATGATTGCCTGAAAACACGGATATAATGAAATTTTCTACAAATGAAACCTAGCTAGATCGATTTATCGCCCCCGAAACCCCATGCATGCTAAGTCTTTTGAAAATCGTTGGAGCTGTTTGCGAGATTCAGATTATATATATGCAAGAATTACTCGTTTAAAGGTATTAGACAGATAACTCAAGTCAGCACGAATTTGGTGCCTGAGTTTTGTGTACCCGATTTTCATTTCTTATACCTAATTTATAAAAGAAATAACATTTTATCTCATAAAGATTGCTTATCAAGAATGGTAACCTGTAAGCGTTTGGTTAAAATCATGTATTTTATTCATCATCGTATAAAGTATAAAAGCAAACTCTTTTACTCTTTTTTTTTATAAATTGAGTTTTTGGTTTTTTTTCAATGTAAAAAATCAGACAATAGTCATTAAATAACAAACACAAAAAAAAGGTATTTTTATTGTCTTGCTTTAATACTGTAATAAATAAAACAAAATAAGGGAACAAACTTCATTCGAGTTCTTTAAGCCAAATAACATTCTTAGAACATAAACAAGCATTTTCATATCAATAACGTGAGAAACGCTTTAATTAAAAAAATAAAAAATAGATTGTAAAATTTTTGAAATATCGTAAAAAAGAAATAGCGTTTTTCTCTATACCACTAAGGTGTCAAACAAGCTTAAGGGCCGCTTAATGGTAAGCGGTTACCGCAGCCTATGGACGCTTGCAACACCTAAGGCATCACTCGGGCGTTGCCGACCCTTCAAAAATCTAATAACTTCTTTATTGAAGAACCCCATACTGTAGGAATAAGAGGAAACCTTGGCAGGCTGCTCATTCCACAACCTCAACGTTCGGAACCGCACTGTACAAAATAAGGGACCATTTATGTTCCAAAGTGTGAGAATGAATGCCCTGCCGGTGGCGAGCGTTGCAATGGTAGAAAGTAGCCGCAAGCATCTTTTCGATCAATTCCTTAAATCACATCCCAGTGTAAGTACAAGCGGTAGAATCCATACAGGGAGGCAAAGTCTCTCGTCACATTAAAGGGTTTAATACGGCTAGTGAATTTGGGATCGTCGACGATTCTCCTAGCCCGTCGTTGAACCGAGTCAAAAGGGCCAAGCTATCAACTGTATCGGTATCTAGGTGCACCCGCTTAGAGATGGCAGCAGAACTTGCGACTTGTAAAGTTGAACATTCGCATCCAGAGCCATCCAAATTCTTAAAATAGAGCCGAAAATTGCGTAGTGTGCTAGGAAAGGGCGACGAGATGTGTGAGGACAGGACATAACTCAGAAGCAAACTGTTTAAGAACCACTGCTGGTATACCCTCTGGCCCACTCGAAACGGGGTACAGCGCCTTCTATGTTCATATTTGAGTTTGAGGCAAAGAGACTGCGTCAAACAACTTAGTCCGCTCCAGATTCTTTTACAAATAATTCCACAGTTCCTGCAATTCGACACATGCTGGCGGGATGCACAGTACAGAAGTCTGTAGGCTGCCTCCAAGTATTGACCTTGAGAGCCCGGGTCTTTGTGGATGTTTGTGTATGCATCATTTTATACACAAACATAACATAGGTACCCTAAAATAACTTGTTCACTAATTTCATATAAAACACTTACAAAAAACGAAACTTAGTCAGTACCAATATCAAATCACACACTTGCAACTTCAAGCCTCAGCCCGCAGCCTGACCGACGACAACTCGCGCAGCAGTTGGCAGTAGGGCCAACCGGCCTATATGCACCACTGCTCGTCTCACGTCGCGCTACTCGCGCTGACTAATCCAAAATGAAAAAATTTAAATTTGGCGCAATAACTTGTTTTTCTAACAAGGATTGGCATCCGGATTAGTTTTTTAAAATCCGGATATGAAAATGGAGTCAAAATAAGCTCATTCCGGATTCTACGGATTCCTATTATCCGGATCGCAATCCCTATGCAGGACTAAAATCATTGGTGAAAAGAGCTTACATTATTAGTTAAATCAACAATCAAAGGTTGAACCCATAGCTATCAAACATCTACTAATGTCAAAATTCATTCTGTAGTTTATTTAAGCTGACGATGACAGACACACAAACAAAGAGATTTCTATTGATAAGTAGTCGAATTTGTTAAAAACATACAGACAGAAACATCTCAGTTTAATGGTTGAGATAAAACTAGCTTTCCGTACCCAGGGGGTGCCAACGGAGCCCTATTACTAAGAATACGCTGTCTTTCTGTCCGTCTGCCTGTCCGACCATCTTCAAATCAAAGGCTCTATCTTTAAGACCGAAATAGGTAGGAGCCTGATTTGTTCACAGAATATGGGTTATAATGGGGGATTATCTAACACATAACAAAAAGTCAAAAAGTCAAAATTTAAGGGGAGTTCCCATATAAGAAACATATTTTCACTGCTTTTGCTCTATCGTAAAAACAGAAAGACGTACAAACTGCAAACTTGCAGAGAAAAATAGTGAGAACCCTAAAGTATAACAACAAATAATAAAAGCCGGCCAACTGTGAGACGGCCCCAAGCCATTACTATTTTTAATTACCTGTACAGCGCCATGTAGCTTATCATTAAGATTATCAGTTACAAATTTGTTTTTTGGAAACGATATTCAAAGTTAAGCAACGTCGGGCTTGGTCAGTACTTAGATGGATGACCGCTTAGCGGCACACTTTTTTGTTTGTGTTTATAAATTACGTAAATGGTGCATAGGGAATCCTCGGTGTGCGAGTCCAACTCGCACTTGGCCGGTTTTTAATCTAAGTACGCCTTTTCTTTTGTTCGTATTACTGCAACCAAATTACATCTCACTCTAAAGTAACCAAAAAAAAAAATAGATATTTTTATAAAAAAAATGATACATTTTTGTTTAGATGTTGATGTAACGGTTAAATTTAAAACACTTTTGTCATTCAGTTACAAGCACATACGTAAACGCAATATGTAGGAAATTTTTGAAATATTCTTTAACGCGCTGTACACATTTTCAACGTGTACTTGTTGTCTGACGGACGTCACAAACCTTGTACGGTTTAGTACGGAGCGTTTTTTGCTCGGTAGAGATTAGTCTATTAATTTTGTAAAAGTAGTTATCGGAGGTTTTTTTTTTAATTGATGTTTCTAATTAACAATGACCTTTCATAATAACAAATAAAAAAAAAATTTGGCAACTAGCCTGTCCTAACATTTACGGGGAAAAAAAAACTAAACATGTTGGCAGTAAAATTGAAAAAAACTAAATTAAAAAAACTGCTTTTTCTGTCGGGTTTTTGTATGAACTCAGCAATACCTCACTATTCAAACGATAGATATGCGCAATTCTTATAAAAGTATAAAAGTTTTCAGATAATTAATTACTAATAGTCGTATAAAAGTTTTCAGATAATTACAAAGGAAAGTCGGAGAATTCGTCGAACTGCGAAAGTTATAATATTTGTACTTATACTTAGTAATTTGTACAGGGCGACACCTGTTGTGTCTGATAGTGTACATTTTATATATCGTTGATACATATATTTATATATACTTAAATATTATTTATATATTAATATGCCATAGATTATAGTATAGATTATTTGGCAGTGTGATAGGATTAATACTTTCTAAAACAATATGCAGAATTCGTCTCATTATAATGACAATGGATAAGGTATATACATAGTTGTTTGTATTTCTCTTAAAATGGATGTTTCTATCAATGTTACGTTCTATTTAGCAGCGAATATAAACTTATTTTCAATAAATTCCTATTTACAGAATAAAGAGACGCTAATCAAGGAATAAATCTAAGCCCAGAACGATTTATTGCGAACTGAGATTTGTTTCTTTTATTTGGCAAAGCTCCGCTCGTAGAACCAGCAGCGCGCGCCATAAACATTTCATTGGACCATTAAACTAACTCCGCACATAAACTGTACTTATCTTAGTTTCAAACTAAAAGTTCTAAGGGTGTTTGTTCGTCTCCTGTTTTCCATTGAGGTTCACTTTAGCCTAAGATTTAATAGATTTAGCTTTAAAAGTAACTAATTTACTAAAATTCACAAGGAAACATTTGAAGTTTTTTTTTTTATGTATGACTAATACAGTATGTCTTATGCAGCTATTTCTGCTCCACCGGGCTTTTGAGATTATGACGGAGTCTCAGCCCATACAGCGCCCAACGCTCAAGGGCTCAAGTGTAACAAAGGTGAAGCTAAACGAAGGTATCTTGTCTCTTTTTAGATTGTCAAAGTCAAAGTCAAAAAGTCAAAATGCTTTATTCAAATAAGGATTTTACAATCACTTTTGAATCGTCAAAGTTATAAAATATTATTTTTTGAACCCTCCCACCTTCCCGCCGGTTCACAATGTTGTTGATTTCTACCGAGAAGAATCCGGCAAGAAACTCGATAGTTACTCTTTTAAAAACACTATCAATAATACAAATAAACTAAAATACAATTAATGTTTTAAATAAAAAAATTTTAGTCGTACAATTTTATGTTATTTCCATTTAATTTGGTTTACCTATGCATCCTGTAATTGAGCATCATCAGTCCCAAGGATTTTTATCATTTACATAGTCTGAAATATTGTAGTATGCCTTTTTACAAAGTACCTGCTTGATAAAAGATTTAAATTTACTTATTGATAGATTTTGAATTTTATTGGAAACTTTGTTGTAAAAGTGTATACATTGCCCCATTGATTGATTGAAGTTGATATAAAAAGAAAAGAGATCGCAGGTTCGCTTTGTCTCTTTCTATAGTGTGGCCAATTTTGTGGGGCTTTTGCGCAGTTTATTAGACAGACTAAAGAACTTGAAGTAACAATTAACCTATAACTTGCAGTTGCGTCAGGTTTTTCAATAAGGCCAACCCGCTACAACATAAAAATCGGATTACATATATTACCAACTGGAACGGGTTAATTAAGAGAGTCGACAGAGTGTGAAATGGTAAACGTATGTAGGTAAAATATGGCAGTGGTTTTCTGAGGATGCACGAATCACAGGGCATATTTTTGGGTTAATAATTTGTACTTTTATAAGTAAGTCTAATTACAATTTGGAATGAATATAAGGTAAATATAACGATATTATGTAAAGGTTAATTATCTAATGGAATATCCATTAGATCCATAAGGTACTGAAATGAATGATACTTTTTGGTACCGAAATGAATTGACTCAAGTTTAACACGTACTTATACATCCATATATAAGCTTCTTGTACTTAACTGAAGCATAGCCGAAAAATCCATTCATATAGGCGTCGCATTTGTTAAATCTGATAACGTCTGACTGGCTGGACAGCAGTCGACTAGCCATATGTGACGACATAGGCTATTTGGGTGCGCTTGCCCCCCGTCTTACCGCGCACCTTTCCATACCATTGCATTGTCTAGAGTCTAGGCGCCTTTGATAGCCGACTGATTGAGATATTGTTTAGGCTGTGGCTAAAGGTTGACACTATTATATGCAGGTCTTACGTAAGAATTTCTTCTATGACTATAGGGATCCATACCTAATATTATAAATGCGAAAGTAACTCTATCTGTCTGTCTGTTTTTTTAGCATGGAGATAGTTGAGTCCCGGGGAAGGGAAGCTACTTGATAACGTCAAGTGTGAGTTGGTTTTTTTTCTATAATTGAGGAGTTGCCGTTAAAATTCTGCACCGATAACCAAATTTATCGAACTGCGGGCAACAGCTAGTGTTGTTATATGCAAATTGACATTATTGGTTATATTATTCAAAAATGATTAAAAATCACAAAATATTTGGAAACAAATTTAAACAAAGCTTATATTTGATCAGATATTGCTATCTAAGTCGATATAAGTTTGGCAAGTCTTTATCAGACTTGGGATTTTTCTATGTTCGCGATACAGTACATCTATATATTTTTTATTTATTAAAGGTATATTTGTAAATGGTGTTTTGTACCGTTGCTACCTGGA
Source organism: Apoda limacodes (assembly GCA_946406115.1). Lineage (NCBI taxonomy): Eukaryota > Metazoa > Arthropoda > Insecta > Lepidoptera > Limacodidae > Apoda > Apoda limacodes. The sequence goes on from OX291544.1 coordinate 17,893,831, forward strand.
GCACACCTCACGTACGGAGCGTGAATCGGACCCTAGAAGCATTATTCTGTGCCCCTTCAAGAAATAACCTAAAAAAAAAATTATAGTGTTTTGTGATTAAATTAAAAGCAATTTTCGCGTATTATATAATTGGCTGCTTATATATAAGTAGTGCCAGTGCTACAAACCTTTGGACCAAGGAAAGTACCTAGTCGGATTTCTACCATTTATACTTTAATTTAATCCTATCCATACTTTTTATGTCCTCTTTTATTTACTTGATATAATTTAGGGCTCTCTTAGGTCCCCTTAGAGGACATTAGGACAGACAGATGTGGTCCATGTTCGTATTCGTATGTTCGTAACAATACCAATTAAGGTAAGTAATCGCCTGGTAGTTTTTAATCTGGGTTGAGCTTTACCTGTCAAAAAAAAAAAATGGTATAAATAAAATCCGACCAATTTCAAAATACAGAACATCACATTAAATTCTTTACAATTATCGTAATTATCTTCAAATTCAGCGAGCGTTATTTAAATCCTGCTGAAAGTAAGCAAAGTGAATGAATTCCATTAGTGAAAATGGGGCGAAAGCGCCGCTTGCTAAATGTTGATAACTTAGCTAAAAGACTTCCTCCGACCAACTCGTTGCACGGTAAAACGTTACTAGCTGAATGTAAAGTGTAAAATATTATGCCCATTAGTCGTTTGTTAAGTTCGTTGTAAGTATAAAAGTAAATAACGAATAACTGGTTTACGAATTTAAAGGAAAGAAAATGCTGCACAATTCATCTACGAAGGTAAGAAGGGGGCTCAAGATGGTACCATAGAATTAAAAATTTTAAAATTAATGGGAATATCTAAAAATTGGGAACTGATTTTGTCCTAATAATTTTCATTGCGAGTTCTATAACCGTATTTTATAAGAACACGCGGTCTAAAAGTTAGCGAAAGCGAGGTACACAAAATTTAGAAACCAATAACTCGCGAAATATACTTACGAGCACATGTCAGAAAAAAAACTCAAATCCATATCCAACGATAACCCACACGATGTGCACAGATTTGTTTTAAACTCTCGGTTTAACGTACTTACTACTAGGTACTAATTTAACCCCAAGATTTTTTTTTCTTTGTTTTTAAACGAATCTGTAAGATGGTTTACAAAATACACCTTTTTGTTAAATATCATTGGAATCGATGCAATGACGGCGGAATTATAAGTCTGTCATACGGACGCCGAATGACGGATGACGAATTTATAAGGGTTCTATTTGGCTACGGAACCCTGAATAAGACCAATGAAGGATACCAGGTTTGGTTTTTCAAAAACCATAACTATGATTAAGGCTTAAAATAAGAAAATAAGAGGAGGTTTTTACTGTATTTAACCTAGTGGAGTTTTTTATTTGAGCCTAAAATAATAGTTTACTTGATTTTGAGGTTAGAATTTTAATAAGAAAGTAAGAAAGAATGTTTTTGTTTATTGCAATATTATTTTCGTATGTACTTAGGTATGTAAAATATATCAACTGACGTAATATCGAGTTTTAATAATAATTTAATGGGATATTTCTTCTTATGTTATTATTTTCTAATATTTAATATCACACAGAGTAAATATATAATAGCAAATAGATAGAAAATTCTTACTTTCAGAAATAAAAGGTACCTACAACTGGTCAATTTGCGTACCCTTTGAGTTAAAGTAAATAAGTTTGTATAAGTTTTAATGCATAAAAAAAAACCATTACTAAAAAGATAAACGATACCTATTCGATGAGTTTTAAAGTTTCTTACACCTGCCCTGCCAGTTGGATAAATTTAATAATATTTTGCAAATTATTTGTTATTAATAACACTTATTTGCTCACATTTCAGAAAAATCATGTAGGTTGGCTGCACATACACGATTTTCCTGATGTGTTACGTTGCGTCACAGTGAAAAAAGTTTTAATGCGATCCACGGCACACGGCATATGAATGCGGGCCAATGAAAAAATGTGAAAAAGTCAAAATGGAGGTGGTATACGATTCTATGAAAAATAAAAAAAAATACTGAATTAAATTTCTACGCGAATGATTATCTAGTAGACCATAAAATAGAAAAGTGACTGATTTATTTTATACCTGCCTAGGTACAAAATAAATCATTGCCTTTTCAAGGGTATATTTTAGAAGATTTTAAATTTGTTTTTATTAGGATTTCGTACCCAAAGAAACTGTGCCGTTTGCGTTAAAACCGAAGGTAAGTTATTACTACCTGATAAATCAAAGGAAATTGTACTTGGAAGTAAAATAAGTCAAGTGCGAATCGGACTCGCGTATCTATGGTGCGTACTTCATAAGAATTATAAAAGTATTCTCAATTACACACTTACTCAAAAACTGATAGTTTGAATATTTTATTTTAGTTTTTTTTTTGGAATATTTAGACAATTTAAATATTTATAAGCTATTTAAGATATTAGGACGATCATTTATGTCGGTGATGGCCCAGGGATTTCGAATTCACCTTGGGTCCTGAGTGACGGAGGTTCGGACCCCGCGTGTATCAATGAGTCTTTTTCTTAATTTTTTAAGTACATTGATTATTATTCACTGGCTTAGCGATGAAGGAACACATCGAGAGGAAATCTGCATAAGTCAAAAAAAGACATATGTGAAGTCCACAATCCTTACTGGGCTCGTGTGTAGACTATTGCCGTGCCCTAACAGGGTATGAGACTGGTAAGTAAATTCTTTGTCAATTTAAGGCCGTACGTAAACCATATGTTATAAAAGAATGAAAAAAAGAAATATGACAGCCCACTTTTTGTAGTAACTCTACTTTTAGATGTCGACCCATTCTTAATCTTATTGCCTACAAATCATTATTACTGTTTTGCTTCATACATACTCATACTAAGCAAGAAAATTCTACGACTGTACTAAACGACAATGCATTTGTAGTTGATGAGAAAAACATCTGTAGGTACAGCAGACAGACATCGAAGTCTCAGCATACGGGCTCCTTATTGACATTTGGTAAAAACGCTAAAAATAAAAATCATACTAAAAAAACTTTATTTTCTAAATATTTATTTTAAAGCAAATCTGTGTTGCTACGTTCATAATCTATATTAACGACGTTTGCCGATTACGTTAAAATCGACTGGTGCAAAGTGATAAAATTTAAATAGTACATAGTGGCAAACAACAGACTTTATATCGAATGAATTTTAATGGGTGTTTAAATATAATATTAATAGTTGCGCGTTGGTGCATTGTATATTAAAAGTGCTTCCATATTGCATGAAAATCTACCAGTTTGTAAATTGCACTGTCATTGTTTACGGAGATAATTGGCTGCAATGTAAACTTTTGTGTCCTTAATCGGGTTAATCTACTTCAATACAATGATTAAAACTGAGATTTCTTGATTGACCGTCGGTATGTCAGTCAAAAGAAGAAGAAGTTAAGTTAGTTAGTTGGACTTATGTTTTCCGTACATAGCCTCATGACTGGGCCATTGTGAGTAGGTAACTGAGTCATGCCATTGGTTACTCATACAATTACAGCTCCGTCCAGAAATAAAGGTAGTATCTGATATTATTCAGTTCCTCTCTCATAGTTTGTGGATTCTTAAATAGCTTTACCCGTTGTTCGCTCACGCTTTTGTAGTGTAGAACCACGTTAAAACGTAATAAAAAACGATAAAATAATTTAAAAACTTAACCAAACTATGTTACGAAAGATAATAAACGTAAAAAGCTTTTTAAATTAGCGTTGATCTATTGTGAAGTCGGTCATTTAAACAATGAAGTTTAAGTTTTTATAGTCCTTTCTAATGTGCATATTTGTTTCTCGAAGATATACTTAGATGTGGCAATAATAAATAACATATTTTACTACTTATGAACTTAGTGTAAGAAATAGCTTTCTAGTATTCTTTAGAGTGGGCCAGAAGGATTCTAGGCTGGGCCAAGCCCAGGCTTGGACCCAAAACAATCGCCAAAGGGCAAGCTTATCTCGCGCTCAGTAGACTACGATCTTTAGATGGTGTAGTAATAACTTATCTAGATCAAAGAAAGTTTTTAATAACCTACATAATAGCATAGCGTCCGAAGAATTAGAGCGATTGAGAAGCACTTTACACCGGTCGCAAACCGAGGAAACACATATGTACCTAATATGATTATTTGATTTGTTTAACCCCTTAAAGTGTTCTCTCTTGTAAGTGTAGGTATAGGAAGTAAATGATATTTGAATGTGATGTGTTTAACCCCGACGCAATGAGAGGAGTGTTATAAGTTTGACGTGTCTGTATGTGTGTGTGCCTGTCTGTGGCACCCTAGCTCTTAAACGGGTTAACGGATGTTCTTATGGTGTTTTGGATCTGATTTTTTTTTACTTTTTAGTGTTTTTTTTGTGTCGGGGTTTTTTTTATTTTTAATTTTATGTTTATTTATTACCAAGTTTTTATTAGGTAGCTTTCTTGTCTGTCTGCTTGTCTGTTCGGTACAAATTAACTTCCCGATTTCCCGATGAGCTAGAGACTTGAAATTTTGACTGTAGGTCAGAATAATATTATTTTATACTTTTTAGTCCGTTACATTAACGTCCATTATTTTTTAGTCCTTTTTAGTCCGTTATTTTATACTTTTTAGTCCGTTATATTATAAACGTGGTACTTATATTAAATTTTTTTTTCGTTCAATGCCTAAACAGCGTAAGAATAATTATGTTTGTGTATCCTTTTTTTAGGTACAACACGCGAAAAAAGAAAAAAAGGTCAAGGTCGGGAAAGTAGCAGTGGAAGCGATGAAAATGAAAACCATGATAAAACTCATGTAATGCTAAGATCATTGCATGCTAACATTGCACAAGTGTCACATTCTCCAGCAGAACCTGTAAATATATCTGTTGCCGACTATTCTTCTCCATCGACATCCCAACAAACTTATGACGTCAACGTCGATCCTGAAGTTATAGTGGACGATGACTGTCATGAAAATGATCTGGGTCGTTATGTTGGGTTGGCTACTCAGCTATCGACGGAAAAGAAGAGGGAGTTGTTACAAAATCCTTGGATCCCACCCAGAAGTTATGATTTTGAAAGTGATGCAAGCCATTTGAAAAGAAAATTTAATCATGCTTGGTTGGATCAATATGCACCATGGCTAGTATATTCCAAGCGACTAAAAGGCGCTCTTTGTAAGTATTGTGTTTTGTTCCCTCCGCCCATCAGCACTGTGAGAGGAATTTTGGGATCATTTATGGTCAGGCCATTTACAAAGTTCAAAAATATGCATGAAGACTGTCGAAAGCATGCAACGACCAACCTTCACCTAACAGCGACAAATGCTGCAAAAAATTTTCTTGAAAACGTTCCTGTAGACATCCAACTGCAAAGTGGACACCGAAAAGCAATCGACCTAAAACAGACAAATATTGTCATCAATTATTTCTTGTATAGTATTTTGCGGTACACATGATATGCCTCTTAAGGGAAAACAAGCAGATGAGGGTGTTTTATTAGATTTATTGAAGTTGAGAATCGATTCAGGCGACGACAAATTAAAGAGTCACCTGGAAAAGTGCCGTCGCAATGCAGTTTACACATCGCCCAAAATACAAAACGAATTGATTAATTTATGTGGCGAAGTTATTAAGGAGAATATAATAAGTGAGGTTCAGAAGACCATGGCTTACGCAGTCTTAGCTGATGAAACAGCAGATGTAGCTGGGAAAGAACAGCTATCAATAGGCGTGCGGTTATACGACGAAAGCAAAAGGAAAATCAGAGAAGAATTTGTAGGGTTCGTTGAACTAAAAGCACAAAATGCTTCAGCAATTGCCGAAGCAATTGACAATTTCTTGATTAGTTCTAACCTCCCAACCGAAGATTGCGTAGGGTTTGGATTCGATGGCTGTTCTACAATGGCAGGGAAAGAAGGTGGCGTACAAGCCATTTTGAGAAAAAAATATACTCGTGCTTTATATTTTCATTGCTCAAGTCACAAACTCAACCTTGTTGTGAATGATGCGAACGCAGTGCCAGAAATTAGAAATACTGTCGCCGCTGTAAAGGATGTTATAACGTTTTTTAGAGAATCGACTACTCGTCGAAACTACGCTCCAAACCTATCACCATTGTGTGAGACGAGATGGTCCGAAAATATATAAATTAATCAGAAAGTTTTCTCAACATTTCCCAGAGCTTGTGAAATCTCTAGAAACGTTATCCGTAGAGGGAAATTATGCCACCAGAAAATCTGCATATCAGTTGCATTCAGCCGTTACAAAACCAGTGTTTATTGTTGCTCTACAAACAATAGCCAAATATTCAGCAGTTTTAGAACCAGTAGTTAATGCACTGCAAGCTAAATCGATCGACATGATCTCGGTGGGGGAACACATCAAAAATATCAAAGAAATTCTCAGAAATGACCGCGAGTTTCCTGATAAAATAAGTAATGAAATGCTTCAAAAAGCGCGAGCTGTTGCAATGGATTTGAACATAGAAATTTCGGTTCCACGTCTTGCTCACAAGCAAACACATAGAAGTAATCCGCCATCAAATAATGATAACGAATATTGGCGGCGTTCCTTGATTATACCATACATTGATTCACTCATTTCATCGTTGAATATTCGATTCTCCCAAGAAAATACTCCAGCGTTTGCTTTAAGTAATCTACATCCCTTGTATATGACCAAAACCAGCATAACAGACTTACAGAAGAACGCAGAATCATTCCAAAAAATTTATAACCTGGATATCACTGGAGAACTGAACCTTTGGCATAATTTATGGGTGAAGAAATCTTTATCAGATGATCAATTAAGGGACATAGAAGTAGTTGATCTGTTCAACGAAGCCAACATTTTTTACCCTGCTGTCAGAAAGGCATTGATTATTTTAAGCACTATCCCATGCACCACGGCGACCGTAGAACGGTCCTTCAGTACGCTTCGAAGAGTTAAAACGTGGCTTAGAAGCACCATGGGTGAAGAAAGGCTTACGGGTTTATGTCTGATGAGCGTACATCGCAATTATTTAAAAAGAAAACAGTGAGTTTATTCAAAAGACTGTCATAGACAAATTTTCGGCAAATCCAAGAAGATTACTGGTTAATTAATATATATATTATGATTATTGTATAAGGTGCTACAAAATTAGCTACAGATACTTTAAGAGATGAAATATATGGTGATTCTAAGCAACTTTTGTCAAATAAACTTTTCTCGGAAATGAAAATTTTTTTTTGACTTGTCATACTCTAAGCAGATTTTATAGTTATATTTGGAAAGTTCTGTATGGAAAGTCGAAAAGTTTTTTTCATTTTCGAGAAAAGTTTATTTGACAAAAGTTGCTTAGAATCACAATCTATTTCATCTCTTAAAATATCTGTAGTTAATTTTGTAGCACCTTATATATGTATAATATTTTGTTTTGTGCCATTATCAAACTAATTAATAGAAGTCAATTTTCATGATTTTTTGTTTCAATATACCCGACCAACCATCTTCTCGAAACAGGTATGAGCTGCCCCCCCCTAGCTGAAATCCTGGGTACGCCCTTGGTATTATCTAAAGTTTTTACTAACGTGTGTTGTTAAAAAACCCTGGATAAAATCAATGAGTGAAACTGACACATACATTCATTAACACTCAAAGGGGATTCCCTATTTGAAGCCCAAAAACGATGTATTAGAGCAATATATGTCCTTAAAACTAAAGAAAGTTGTATTTCGGCTTTCAAAGCATTAAAATACTGACACTTTCCTCAGTGTATATTTTGGAAGTTTGTAAGTAAGAAATGTAACCCGTCGCTCTTGTTAAATTGTCCGTCCGAAGCAGGGTTGCCACCTTTAGGGAAAAAAAAACGGGACGATCGGGCATCTATCAGATACTTACATAATGATTTTAAACGCACGTATAGTTTAAACTCAACGAATGTAATTTTTTTCACTAAACTCAACGAAGAAAGAAACTCGCCGCAAAGCACAATTATTATGTATGAGTGTGTGTGGCACATATTTGTGCTGCGCCACAGATTACTTAATAGGAACTGCGCGCGCGGGAGGAGGCGAAGACGAACGCGGTACATGCGGCGCGCGGTAGATGGCGCGGTGGCGCGTGACTGGGTTGAGTACCCGTCAATGAATTGATGAGCCTATCGCATATTGTCAAAAATCGGGACAAAATCAATAGGCCGTCGGGACGCGGGACAATGTCTTCGAAATCGGGACTATCCCGGCAAATCGTATAATCCGCCGTTTCAAAATATGCCTAGGCAGATCGTAAAGTATGGAATAGAAATCATCATATAACTGAAAAGATTATTATATGAAGCCTGGCTGGAACGCTCCGCTCGCTTCGCTCGCTCCGCATCTACGTTTACAAAAGAGAAACTGAACCTAACCTAACATACATGACTTATACAGTGCGATTTCTGTTCCTTTCGTTTCCATACTTTACGATTTGCCTAGGCATTTTGTGAAACGGCTGATTATACGATTTGCCTGCGACATACATACAGATTTTTTGTTTGTTAGCAACAATATTAATTGAAATGCGCCATAAAATAATTTAGAGAAAAAATTACAAAATAATTACGTAAACAAATAGCCTAATAGTGACGGATATTTTAAGTAAAAAGGTACCTAACCTATGATAATAATTAAATCGCCCTGCGGGCTGCAGAGAATATTTTCTTGTTTAATTTTGAAATAAATAAACCGGCCAAGTGTTTTCTTTTCCTACCACAACTAAGGTGGCAAACAAGCTTGCGGTCCGCCTGATGGTAAGCGGTCACCGCAGCCTATGGACGCTTGCAATACTTGGGGCATCACTCGCGCGTTACTGATCCTTCAAATGATAAAATATTATTAACTAACAATTCCGCTAAAAGCAATTCAGTAGCACTCCCGTACAGACGTATACCATCCACATGTGTCGGAGTGCACCTTCCTCCCTCCCTCCTTATGTGGACGATGCCAACTACACTATAACACTACACTATACCACTAAATTGTAGTTAAGAGATTTCAATTCATTTTACATACATTTTACATATCATACATTTTTGTCTTATTTACATAGGTAATTTTTTTCGCATTTTTGTTTATTTAACACTATTTTATAATTTTCTTTCGTATTTTTTATTTATTTACATATTTTAATTTATTTTTTTCGTTCTGCTGTAGGCTTACACTATTCTCGTTCCCTTGCCACCAAACTAACAGACAAGTTTTATTTGTACATGTTTAGTCAGGTTTGATACCCCTGACTTATTATAATTTTACACATTTTGCACTTAGCTTTATAATCACCATTGTCTTAAAACACAAACATATTGAATAATACACTCCTAAGTAATTTAATAAGAAATTGAAGGACATTTATCATTTTCGCCTAGCTCGCGACAAGTGTAATAAGATACAAAATATCAGTGGCATAATACATTAGGTACTTGCGAGTTTACACTATATTTGTATTAATATAAGGAATTTTGGATATAAACACAAAACTCGCATAAAAACAAGTGTTGTGCAGAACACATCCAAATTCCGCCGAGGACGGAGCGAGCGGCACGCGGTTGGTTAAGGGAAGATGGTCGCACTCTCAAGCCATAACGTTTCTCGCGTGCCGGGACGGGCGTGCTGCGGATTTAATTGCGGAGCCGCGTCGCATGCACCGAGGCGTCACAGCCCCCTGCCAGACTTGCAAGTTTTTACATAAACCAAGGTTGCGGACTTTTTAGTAGCAACCAAGTTTCAAAACCTGGTTGCGTATATACAAATTTTTTTTTGCAATCCGCTGAGCAAGTTAGTGGTGAAGCATCTCTGCAATGACGTTTCAACAGTTTTTTCAGATATGTATTAAGGTTCTTTCGGAGAAGGTGTATTGTGAAATAGTTAGTCATTCGTTAAATAATAATCAAATTTAGTGAGGTAAAACAAAATCCTTAAGGAAAATGTTTCTTTTCTGCAAGAAAGAATCTAATAAATAAACGATTTGAACGTTAGTAAAAGAGTTAATAAAATTAAGATTTTCTTTTTCCAGTCAACCTTTTCGTTACAATAATAAAATCTGCTTGAAATACTCTTATATCAAGTTAATTATTAACGTGATTAACTCTTCAAGTACGAACGTCAAATTAGTCGAGTTTCAAACAAAATTTTACGTCAAAAGTAAGAACCTGATTAAGGACTTCATTTCAATTATATATATACATATATAAGTGTAGGTACACACATTAAACAAAAATGTTTTGAGTAAGTGAACTGCATTTACGTTATTTTTGAGAATACTGAACTGAAGAAAATGGAGCTCGTGACCCAGTTACGTTCGTGTATAGATATGGGAAGTTAAGCTACATTAGGCGTGAAAATTCTGACGGTTGAGTCGGCCAATTAGTACTGAGCTAGCGCCGTGGATAATGACCTAGACCACTTTTCTTTAAGGAGATACCTAGAATAGAATAGGACTTTATTTGCTATATATCCTATTGACCCTGTAGTGGAAAAATTGCACTTATCGAAAACTCCTATCCGAAAGCAATTGGGAAAGCGATTTTATTTATTCGTCTATATTTATTGTATTTCGCGTGTAAAGTTGAACCATGTGCTTTCAAACTGTCGTATCGAAGACGCATTAAGCTAGGGTTCCGTAGAATAAAAATTATTGCGATTTTGTAAAGAACAATTTTTGTTGAAGTATTTATAAAATAGAATAGTGGTTTAAAAGTTAGATGGATGTAAGTGGACGCGATTTATTAAAAAAATATATATTGCAAGCAAAATATAAATCTTATAGAAAAAGTAGCTAACAAGATTTTTCAACGACACCCCAAAAGATGCAGTGCGTGTTACAAAACAAACCTTCAATAGCCTTTCGTACGGAGAGCTAACTAACCTTATATAAGTGAAATATTTAATAAGTTTCAACAACATCATTTTTACTACAATTAATGTTAAATAACTTAAACTTATGAATATTTATATTGTTAATAAGGTTCCGTACCCAAAGGGTAAAAAACGGGACCCTATTACTAAGACTCCGCGGTCCGTCCGTCCGTTCGTCTGTCCAGGCTGTATCTCATGAACCGTGATAGTTAGACAGTTGAAATTTTCACAGAAGATGTATTTCTGTTGCCGCTATAACAACAAATACTAAAAAACAAAATAAAATAAATATTAAAGGGGGCACCCATACAACAAACGTGAATTTTGCTTGATATTGATAACGGCAACAGGTAGATGCTTGAAAAATTCACAGAATATTTAGTTATATATTCACTCTAAAAATTAATAATTAAATTAAAATAAAGCAAATATGAAAGGGAGTACCCCTGACAACAAACGTGATTTTTGTGCCCTATTTATAGATAATTGTACGGAACCCTTCGCGCGCGAGTCCGAATCGCACTTGGCCAATTCTTGTTAGACCTACTATTAGAGAGATCGATAAATAAAGAAAGATCAGTTAGTAATAGACGAATAGTAAAATATTAATATCAATCTATTAAAATAAATTTAAAAGGTTTTCACGATTGTGCCACAAATGGATTTATTATTTTATATTCATAGTGCGTTCACTCGTGTACGTGATACGACTAGCAACGAAGGTACTGAATAAACTTATTTGTATAATTTGAAATTATATTCTCATAAAATATGGGTGTTATCCGAACATGATAAGAGTTATCCGAATTGTATTACAGGCACTGAAAGAACATATATTATACTAACAAATGGTGGGTATTTGTTAGTATAATGGAGGTTCTTCCCGCGCAGAATAGTTTATATATTTCGGGATATTTCGGGATATTTCGGATATTCAAAGAGTCTGCTTTCTTATTGTCTCATAAACTGTTGAAACTTGCTTTTCATGTTCGTGCAGCCTTGGTAGGTAACAAGCATTCTGTAGTACTGTGGTTTGAGTACCTTTTCATTTCAAAGATTAAACAAACAGCCATTTTGTTTGTTCATGTATTTGAAATTGAAAAGTCTTTAGCGGAAATGATTTATTACACGCAGCGTCAAGTGCCATTTTTAGAGCAATGTAGTAATTTTAGCTTTTACAGCTTAATAAGTTAGGTTGGAGGCTATAACATAGAATAAAACAAGGAATAAATAGATAAATAAAACGATTGAAATAATGCTACGGAGGAAAAAAAAATACGTAAATTCTACATCAAATATTACGAACGTCACAAACAACTCCTACTCCTAGTGATTATAAAGCCCTGGTACATCAATCTTACAAATAAACAAATCTTCATAGAATTACTAAGAAATATACGTACAAAATTAATCTTTCTTCGTTTATCACTGAAGATACATTAAATATTCCAAGTTATGTTTTATTTACACCTGAAATCAATTACTAAAACTACTTTGATACTGACCAAGCTATCAAAATTACAAATAAAACCGGACAAGTGCGAGTTGGTGTCGCGCGCCAAGGGTTCTGCACTTAACATGATTCTTGAAAGTTATTATCCATATGTTGTATATAAATTATATTTTCTATGACATACACTGGGGTTTTTGGCTGGGAACGGGCACACTTGGTCCAGTCTAACCTAACCAAGACACACATCACCGTGTTCGGTGAACTAAGAAAACCTCAATTACCGTCGTTATAAAATTCCAGAACTCATAATACAAGCTGTATAACCATTGTATAAAATATGCAGGGGGGGCAAAGTCTTAGACTAGGGCTCAATTCCACTAGTGAGTTTGGGATCGTGCTAGCGTGTGAGTTTGGGAGTGATCGGATTCTCACAGCTCGTCTTTAAACCGAGTTAAAGGTTTAAGTTTGTGTCAAGTCGAACGAGCCTAATAATTTGGTGCTCCGTGTGGAACTGTAACTGCGACTTACAAAGAAGCAACTTATACCGCCAAGTACTACTCTACTCTCTTGATTACACCAAGTTTCTTAAACGTCACATTGACCTCTTCGTCTAAATGATCTTAGAAAGCAACAGAGTATAAAATTTATAACGACACTTAATGAGGATGAAAACCGTGAAGGTATACATACATACATACGTACTTACAAAACTTGTAATTTATTAAATTTTATTGAATGGTTTTTATGTAATAATATTGCTATTATTAAAAAAAGAAAATAATCCTTAAAGTTTCATTTGACATGAATGATGGATAACGTTATTTTTATTATTTTTAATAATTTTTTAGCCAAGCAAAAATACCGAAAATTTTGGTTACTACTAATTACGCAAAACCTTAAATTGTGAAATGAATTTCCTGTAGAGGTTTTCTCTGGGGGTAATAATATTGGGTACTTGGAGAAAGAAGCGATTAGATTTCGAAAGGGCCAGTAACAGGCGACTAGTGCTCTAGGGGCACTCGTCGCCGTTACAAGCGTCCATGACATATCTCTTAATATCGGACGGTGTGAAAGCTTATTTGGTTGTTGTTTGTGGTATAAAGAATACTTTAATCACAATAACTAATAACTTATTAATACATTTACTACTTAAACATACTAATACCAATTTCATAACTTCCGTTGGAAAAACACACCTCCGACCAATAGAGAGAAAATCGACGAACATTTATCATAAATCGCAAAATTGTTTTCCGTTCTGTTCCGCTGAAATCTGTAAAACGTGTCGACGTAAAATGAATTCTTCTTTTTCGTTCCAACCGTTGCGTTGTAGAGGGAGCGGAATTATATGAACGTTATTAAAATTTATTGGAAATGTCTCTTTCGACTATAAAGGTAAATAGCTCTATAGAATAAAATTTAATTTTAAAAAAGATTTTATCTGTGCGTTTTGAAGGTAGTTATTGTGTTTTTTTGAAAACGTATTGTTTTTAAATAGGGATTAATATTTATTTATGTTACTGTTATTAATTGAATACGGTTTTTATCGCCACCCCGTTCAAAATAACATAATTAAATAAACATAAATTATACAGAAATATATACGAATAGTAATCATATTATTCCGTCCTCGTAGCAAATTTTATTGTTGTTCAAATTTATATTCTAACCAAAATTAAAAAGCTAAAAAAATATTTTTCATCCTTATAACTGTCCTTCTAAAACTCGTTGCTTTTATTAGTTTAGGAACTAAGTAATACAGATAACAACACTGTAAATTTGTACACATAACAAATATGGCCGCTCTTAAAATATAACTGAATATTACAAATAAAACATATTTAGGGTTAAGATCTATGTCGGTATATGTAAAGTGGGTATGAAAATTATAGGTATCGTCAGTAGGAAACTTAAAACCATTGTGAGGTTTCATAAACAGTTTTTCAAAGACATGGGTCGTTTTTGAAACACTTAGAGTTTCTATTTTCAGTTTGGATGGCAATGCCAGAGAAATCCACAATTCCAACAAGCAAATATATTGAAATTAATTTTAAAAAAACACGACGTATTAGAGTCAAATAGTTTTTGAGATATAACTGACCAATCTAACTAGCTACATAAAGCCTATGTGGCGGGTATAATTTTTTCTTTAGAATAGCACTTTTGAATCATTTATTTGATTATTTTTTTAGCTATTATACTGTATTTACGTTTTTTCTTAACTCTGTAAAAGGTAGGTAGGTACCTAATCATCTTCCATAAAATACTTCATAAAAAACCGGTGCAAGTGCGAGTCAGACTCACGTTCTATAGAAAATTAGAATAAGAAAATTGTTTTCGACAAATTTTAATGTAAATTGCCTAGCACTATATATTTCCTTTATAGTCAGGAAATGTGATCATTTCCGAAAGGCAAAGAAAATAAATAAAGCTATGCAATTTACAATAAAATTTGTGAAAGCAACAGAGTATAAAATTGGCAAAAAGTCCGCATGCCTTGCGTGAACTTATAAAAATCTCCGACCGTTTCTAATATACTGAAAGAACAAGATGGCCGTAGTCATTTATTTTTCCAAAAGCGCATGAAAAATCTCACTTATTTTAAATAGTTTTAAGTTAAAATTTTGTTTAACATAATATTTTGATAATTAAGTGTTATTGTTTCTTTAATTAATAAAGCCAGAATTACAAAAAAAAAAAAACATAATTAAGATTAAGTAATTTAGGGTCGGCAATTCTTTCATTTGCACTCACAAACTTTCGCCTTCTTAATATTAGTGTGTCTATTATTACAATAAAAGTACAGTAATAGAACAAAATAATATACTAATCCAATTTCTACAACAAAATGTAGTGTTTTAGATTGGAAAATAAAAATAGGCATTATTATAAAGTTAGCTGCAAGTGATTAAGTACTGTACTTTCATTATATGTATAAATATTACGAAATTTTAGAATCGAATAGAGTGTCTGTTAGAGGGGGTCATATCTTTAAATGGGGTATCATAC
This sequence comes from Apoda limacodes, assembly GCA_946406115.1. Taxonomy (NCBI): domain Eukaryota; kingdom Metazoa; phylum Arthropoda; class Insecta; order Lepidoptera; family Limacodidae; genus Apoda; species Apoda limacodes. The sequence continues at coordinate 17,909,167 of OX291544.1, forward strand.
AATTCAGCTCAGTTCAGCTTTATTTTTATAGCCTTTTCCTTCGATATTAAAATTTCATCTTACTCTTGCACGCTCCGTTTTATGTTTATAAAATGTTACATTTAACAATTTATTTTTAAAGAACGTAAGTAAAATGTGTCGTGAGAAGTTGGAGATAAGAAACATATTGCAATTGATTGCCATGACGTAAGTAAGAAGTTTATTTTTGAGGTAATGTTGTAAACAGAAACTTAGTCAATATGGAACAAATTGATTTACTTAATTAGGTAAACAGTAGGTATAATAATGTACTACATAAAATGCTGATTGAAACAATATAAGGAATACATATGTAGTGTTTTTTTTTATTTTAAAAATCTTATTGCATAAACATTTGTGTACAAAGGCGATATCTACAAAATTCGAAACTTAAAAATTATTGTAGGCTGTGCAGTACATTCAATATATAATTATTATAAAACACAACATAAAAAAGTAGTATATTTGTAAATAAACCTACATACAATACTAAAGTACACAAAATACTTTAAGTCTAATAAATATATACAAACCTACAACACTTTACATATGCATACATCTATACATACATACATACATAATATACATATGAGTCTGAAATAAAACTTAACTAATAACCTGACAGTTTGTGATGCACAACATTATGTTCAATTAAGGAGCTGCTTAAAAAAAACTCTTTTAACTTGATTTTGAAGGTCTGTTTGGTCTGAGCACTACGGATATCTTTGGCGAAGGCTGTTTCAAAGTTGTGTAGCCTGAAATGGCCTAAATAGTGAATGAGAAACAAAACCTGAGCGGTAACGAGAAGGAGAGATGGTTGCTTTGGGAAGAGCGAAGCGAACGACTTGAAAATAATAAGATTTCTAATTGGTCCGATTTTTGTGTGTGAATACTTGTTGATAGTGCGTGTCACATATGTTGTAGCGTCATAGAGGCGCCGTTGTAAATAAATACTTATTATACGACAGAATTATAGTTCCACTTTTTATCACATGCAAACTTATATACCAAGATTTTCAACAGAAGATAACACATAGCTGGGTAATTCCAATCTCAGTGATAAAATTTTGATGCTGCTTTTAATATAGATGATTTACTTGTAATTTCACATTTACAGCCTTAACTTTATTCAAGATTTGTGTGATATTTTAACATTTAAAAAAAAATGATATTTTTTATACAAAAAATATTTTTTTACCAGAAATTAAACTCGAAAGTCATGTCGTGTGCTACGTAAGCGCCGTATTAAAATTGGGAAATGTCAAAAATATTCTCTGGTTATAATGTCACACATCAACAGACATTAAAAACGAAGAAAATAATAACATTTAATATTCTATATCTTTCAAATTTTATGTTGGCAGATTTTATTTTATTTTAATGCTGTAGGAAGGTTACCAAAATACCGTAATTTCTGTAAGATTATCCAAATTTTGTAGAATATTATAGATCACAAATAGACATTGGGTAGCAATTTGTTTGATATGACAAAACGAGAACAAAACTAATAATCAGTCCTTGCTGGGTGTGCAGCTCAACTGTCGGTGTACGTAGATAAATATTTACAAAAGATAGATTAGTGGTTTTAAACGTTCGATCATCATTCCTGTTAGGACCAAATCACAGTAAGTACAAGTAACATAAATTGTCATTTCTCACATCCTTTTAACAACTAAAAGGTAATATTTTTGTTACGAATAATTAATGTAAACATAACCTCAAAATTATACATTAGTGTTGCGAATTGAATTAAAAACGTCATTTCTGTGTGAATCATTTCAGTGAACTCTTCGTTTTCATTTTCAAGAAAAGGCATACATGACTTCTAATTTGTATATTATTTGAATAACATGCTATAAAGCTGCCTGAACTATTATTTTTTTTATTGCCAGTAATTATTAAGTTTTTCAAAAATTTAGAAAATTTAATACTGGAATCACCCAACTCAATGTTTGCTAAGTACAAGTATGTCTGCTTCAGTCTTATTTCTTTCTTTTTAGTGAATTGTCTAATTGTAGCCAAGTCTGTTTTTTTTTGTTAAACGAGCCTTGACATAATAGGAAAAAACAGAATAAAGAAAAACTAATATATAGTTGCTCTGTAGACGAGTTGTAACTTTTACAGGGCGTCTATTTAATTCGGACTGGCGTCCAGTTAATAAAAAACAGGCCAAATGCGTGTGTTTTTCGCAGCAACGCAACGCATAGCAACCGTAGTAACTGAAATTTAAATGAAATGAAAAGGAACCTATATTGAATTTAAAGATCTTTGTATATCAAGAACTTTTAGTGTGTCTTACGTATATAATAGTATGTGTAGATAGGCATAAATATAACTAATAATAAATATTAAGTATTATATCTTATGGTATAGATATAAGTTTATAAACTTAGAAATAGAAAATAAAGAAACTTAAGAATAAAAATAAGAACACGTCGCAACATTAAAAAATGAAATTAAGCGCAGAGCATGCGTCATGCCCGGTTAGTGTTAGTTTTGTAATTTTATTTGCAGACTAAGTTAAAACCATCAGCAAAAATAAGCTTCTTGCTCTAAAAAGGCTTTTAAAGATTCTTTTTAATTTCTTTAATTGCTTCAACTTTCTTACAACAAAAAAACACTTTACCAGGTAACAGTTTCTTTTTTCTTTTATTATCTTTTTGCTTAGTTACGCATTTAATTTCTCAACTGACTAGGGTGCGTAGGTGTCGTTTGTAAGTTTGGAAACAAGGTAAATATAATTTAAAAAGGCAAATTTTATTTACAGATCTTTTAAAACATGAATTTTATTATTACAGTGTTTTGATTTTATGACACTTTTTGTTACTAAATTCAAAAGCCTTAGGTTAAGTTAGCAAAAAACCATTAGAGTTTTTTCTAACCCAACCTGTCCGCTCATGTACATGGTAAGGGCCTTAAATTGCCTTAAGTTTTTATTGTTAATTCCAGCTATTAAATTATAATTATATTTAGAGGACTCCCAATGCGCATACATTTGCCTTATAGGCTAGCTAAATTGGACGATGTTAATCTAAAAATTAATGGAAACGAAATGACAAACAGAATAACATTTTTTGTTTAGCAAAACACTCTAAAATTTACATCACAGAGAAGTAAAATGCTAATAATTAATTACTAAACTGAAGAAACACTCGGAAAGGAACTGAAAATTGGAATCTTTAGGCATTACATCAATAAATGTTAGTATATTAATTAACTATTTATTCAAGATACTTTATAGGGACTACAATATGGAGTTCTTCAAAAAAGAAGTGATTAGATTTTTAAAGGGTCAGTAAATAGCGAATGTTCTCGGTGTTGTAAGCTTCCATAAGCTACTGTGACCGCTTAGCATCAGTGGACCGTAGGCTTGTTTGCCACCTTAATGGTATAAAAAAAGTAGAATGCAGTTTACTTACATATTTATATATGAAAAAAATATTTATGGGATTTATTTTTCCAAATTAGGTGTTGGTAGATGCCCAAATGTCTGCGTCAAATATGACTTATACGTCTAGATACCGTGTGTGAAACAGCAGCAAACGGAGTATTGATAGCCATTTTGCTATCAATGTGTGTATAAATCAGCTAATACGACTATCATTTTTACATCTGTATGCGTAGTTTCGGTGTTACCAATCTTAAAATGATTACCCCAAACTAGGGAGTTCTTAGTTTTATTCGATACTACTATTAATTTTCACTTGATGAATCCTGTGATGACACATTGCATATATTGAGATAGAACGTAAGCCTTTCTATGAAAGTAGCAATCCGTTGACCATGGCCATGGATGTTAAAATCTTAAAGTAGGTTCCAAATATTGTATACTGTAGTGCTAAAATATAGATGGATGCTCAAAATAAAACTGTCCTCTTCAGTCTTCGCCGTGTACGTTATTCATAGGTTCCGCCATGTGACAATAGCCGTATTTGTTGACAAGATTTTTTTAACATAGAAAGCAATCGCATCACGGAGCAATTAAAATCGTTTTGTTCGCCAAATGTCAACAAACAAAATAGTTGTTTCCTTTTTTAAAAAAAAATCCACTGTTCTAACTCCTGAGCTTGTGCAGCCAATGCGTTAGAGCGCGTTCGTTTTTGGTCAACAGAAAGATCGAATGAGCGCATAGGGAGCATAGAGCACATTCAATGCTTAAATAATAGTATAATTGCTAAATTTCTTTAACGAAAGCGATATTGCTGATAGTGGAATCGAATGCTATGCACAGTGCTATTATTTAAATGTGTACAATTTTCTCAATTAATATTATACTGATACTCCTACTCGTCAGTGTTCTGTAAGTTTCAGCCAAAATTTAAGCCCTCTTAAATTTTTAGTTTCTGCTTTTATATTTCTATTATTAGTTAGGAAACCCGCCTATATAACACATATTCTGAGAAAATTTGAGGCTTTTGTCGAGCTCTTTAAAGGTCATCGTGGGCTTAGCAATAGGGCTCTGTTGGGACCCCTCGGGTAAGGAAATGATTAGGGATTTTAATCAATAACTATAGAGTATTTTAATCTCAATTTACATAGGCAATGTAAAGATTATATATATATAATATGATATTAAAAAATATATACATAAAATTAAAAGGTTTAAGTATAACATTTTATTAGTTTTCAAAAGAAAATATAACAAAAATCATTATAAGTAAATTATATTTGTTTTTCTTAAGACCTAATAAGTCTATCGTCATAATTGAATAACTTATATTAATGATTGACGTCTTAGAATATTACGCAAACAATGCAAATTACACTCGGTTTAACTTATAGTGCTCGTACGAAGTATTTTTGCATTAAGATTAAATGCACCCGTATATAGCTGTGCGTACTCCTTTGACCGACCAGAAAGGGCGCTGGTACATGACAATAAGGCAGCCCTATAATTTTACACACCCAATTGCACGTGTGCGTACACAGTTTTGCTAATAAAGCACCTAGTATAACGTAATCATAGTTGAAATTTTATATAAATAGTCCAAAGTTTAACGTTACAGTTCGTTGCAGAGATGATATTTTTTCAAACTATTTACTTTATTTACTATATACATGAGACTACTTATTCTATTGATATTAACATCTAACTGTTATGTTTTTTTTATTTAAACATTGCAGAAGTGCGGGGTAAAGATTTACGTTCTATAGATACAATAAGTCACAGGGGTCATCAATACATAAATACTTTATCAACCTGAAATAATGTACTGTTTGTAAGTGATATTAGGTAAAAAATATGTATTGTCGTTTCAGTGTTCGCTCGCTTTACTAAACTTGGGAAATGAATGTACCTACAGTACTATGTACAGACTTGGCAACACAGGCAAAAAATATTTGTTGTTTGTTTTCCGAATAATTATTTTGAAAACTTAGTTTGTAACTCAAATATAGCTAGCAGATTAGTGTAATAACTTGTGGAAAGTGTTTTTTTATCATCAACCTTTTTTTCGTCAATAGTTTAGCACGATTTTTTTGCACAAATCGACATATTTATTACTTGACACGGGAGCACAATTCGCGTTGACGCACAGATTACGTATGATGTAGTGTTGAGAGCAAGTACCTTAAAATTCAGGTACTCGAATCGGCTCGTTTTGTGTGCCTCAACACGGTATCTAGACATCTTTGGTCTGCATTATCATTTATAATTATTTAAGTAAGTATAGTAAATTGTATTGTTCGTTGATTAACTGCCCTCCTAGTTAGATTTTCGTGTAAATAAAAAATATATAATTCAAAACCAATCAAGTATCAAGGTATAACTATTACTATCATACATACATAACATTACGCCTGTTTCCCAGAGGTGTAGGCAGCGATCAAAAACTGCAACTTCCTACGATCCTGACATGCTTCTTTTGCTTCATCTACACGCATATCCCACAAATTTGACGGTTAAGAGTACGCTTGAGCTCGCCTTTTTTGAGAATAGACTCAATTTGATCGAGATACGGTGTCGATGTCTACCTCTACCGACCCTTATACGTTCGTTTTGTGCATCTATTTTTTATTTATCCTGTCAACATGCCAAACCACCTATATATACCTTTCTCAATCTATGTCAACAACCTTCTTTCACACCGCAATGCTTCCTTATCACAGTATTTCGTATCCTGTCAATTAGGGCCAATTCATGCTTCCATATTTACCTGATTCGTACATAATTGTTACCATTTTCTGTTACTTATCTGCTGCTGATGCGAAAATAGCCTGGTCATCGGCATAGAGGAGGCGCTTGATTTGTTACTCACTCATTTTTTATTAAATCTCTAAGACAATTGTCTATTAATAGATTGAACAACCAAGTCGACGGTACACTTCCCAGTTACACCTTTTTGGATGTTAAACCAATATGTGTGAACCCCAATGATCCTGACACAATCACTGGAACCTCTATACAGATATTTCAGTGCTTGGATCAATTTGTTGCTCAACCCATAATAAGGCAATGCCAAACACAACTTATTCCTCACCAATATGTTATAAGCTCTTTCCAAAGTCACAAAAGCAAAGTAGACTTTGGACTTTTTTCCAAACATATATAGTTGGAATATTTCTACCACGTTCTGCAGGGAAAATTCCTGATATATGCACCCGTATCCTTTTCTAAATTCTACGTACACATCTCATATTTTTCTATCCGTTGTTCCCTCACTCTTTCAATCAATACTTTTGCATATAATTTGCAAACAATCCTGAGAAGACTTATTCCGCGGTAGTTCTTGCAATTTTGCTGCGACGTCTTTTCCTTATACAGCGCTACGATAACGGCTTTGCACCAGTCTTAAGGTACAGTACCACTCCTCCAGCACAGGTTGCACAGGCCGTGCAGCTGACTCACAACTACTCCTTGTCCTGTTTCATTATTTCAGCATAAATCCTATCATATACAACTGCGTTTCCTAATTTGATATACCTCCATGCTTTTACTATATCTTTTACGCAAATCTTACATTCTTCCATATCTCCACTGGTATCTGTCGTAGGTAACTGTTCATCCTTTCTATACGAACTTTTAAATAATCTTTTCACACTTTCAGCAAATATTCTTCTCTTTTAATAATACTGCCATCCTGTTCTTTTATAAAGTTCAGCTCTGACTTTCTGGATTTTCACCCGGCTGCTGGTAGCGACTACCAAAAACTTTTTTTTTCCGGAGTTCCTCTTTCTTTCGGTTTAAGCTTTTTTTTACTATGTTGTTTATTATCTTATATTGGATTTAGTAATTTTCAGTTCCCTTATCCGTTGATTTTTGCATCCTTTCGCTCGCCTTTGTGTGTTAAATAACCAATCCATCAATGCTTTTTTATTTTCTTTTTCTTTTGCACTTCATTATTCCACCATACATTCCTAAACTTTTTCACATTTGTTCTTCTAGCAACTTCACACAATTTTGTATCCACACTTACAATCCCATTTTACATCAGCTCCTCATTTCTTCAATTTTAATTAATTTATTGTAACTATTACTTTTATTCATTGTTAGTCCTTAGATATTTGCAATTAGTTTTATGCAATAAGATTTATCTTCTTGGACGGCATATTTACGACAGTATACGAGTATAAAGAACTCCGTTACCATTTGAATGAATATCATAAAAGTTTGCACATTTGAGTGTTTTTCATGAAAACAGGTTTTTACTGACCCATTTATTGTAACTTGCCACTAGATAGCGCTACATAACAGAACGTTCTATAACAATGAAATGGACAGAACAACATCTGTCGGGCCAGCTTAAAGTATCTCTCTATATATTTATATACCTATACAGTTACTTTTTTAAGAGATAGGAGGGATTTCTCCACACACTTTTCTATACTATAAGTTTATACAAAATTTATATCTATAGTCTATAAAAAGTCTTTGCGAACTTTGTAGAACAGCTAAGTTTCGATAATTCGCAGCGACACAGATATATGTTAGGGTGACCCATTTTTCATTTTTAAAGAACCCTAAAACAGAATTCTTTATCTAAAGCCGAAGTTAATATTATGTCGATAAAATACTCCATGTTAGAACAGGTAGGTGATACGACAAGAAGTTACAGTACCGATTAAATTTATGGTTTTAGAGTTCATAAGTGGTATTAAAAAAAAAAAAGAAATGAAGAAATTAATTTTTAAATCGTTTTAGCAGATCCCTACTCTGGCTACTTCATACATCACGCGGATGTTACATGTTTTAAAATTATAGATAAGTACATAAAGAAGTCACCTACAGATATTTTATGTACAACGTTGACTCATTTAGCTTTTATATTAATTTTAAACTGGTATATTTGCACTTAAGGCAACGAAGTTAGGCGAGTTTCTTCATCAATTCCTCTTAATTACATTAAATTCAGTTAATTTGCAGCTGTGATTTTCCTTTCGTCCTTGTTAATGTCGCTCTCGTGATTTACATAAGGGGCACTTGTTTTGATGATTCAGTATCTAAAAATCCTTTTTTTTTATATTGCTTCTGATTTATATTTTATTTTTAAACTGCCATTTTTTCGGATTTTGTGGGAGCCAAATTTCTATGTCTTAGTTTTTAACGATTCTAGAAAACGAGTCTGCTAAATTAATTGTAATAGTCTGTTACGCTGCTTTGTTTTATTATATCCCTATTAATAAAATGTCTGGACTGACTTTAAAAGCTGTGGAAACTATAAAATTAAAATATGAACAAAAAATAAATTTGAGCTTTAGTTCATATACGTATACTTATAATGTAAACAAACATTTGTTTTGTTTGATTAAAAAAAATATTTAAAAAAGTTTGAATGCATAATAATCAACAAGTGCTTATCTGGAATAACCTAATTTAAACTCTTGATCTACTAACAATGTGTTAACTTTATATAACCTGTTTAACGATAACAAAGGCAAAGTCATTAAAGTTTCATGTTCGATTTTAGAAGTTGCATTTTGCGCAAGCTTCAATAAGCTCCAGTTCCTTAATTGAGTTTAAATGGGTTGTAAATGATATTTCTGTAATGGATTTTAAAATAATTGCAACTAATATAATACCTACCTGCTTAGCTTTGCAGTTGTTTTTACGTGTTGTGTTTTTAGAAGTTTATGTCAATTTTTTAATTAAGACTTAGGTATTGAGTCGGCTTTTGCATGCTCATTTTCTATGTAAGTATGTCGTGTAATAAATGTTTTCTTAAATTGCGTTTGCACAGTGAGTTTTACTTCCTAGTATGACTCATGCATGTATTATAACTTGATATGACTACAATTTAACTAAATATAACATAAAATAAAAAATAAAAAAAAAACCTGCCGTGATTGACTGTGACTGACAGTGAACTAAAAATTGTTTGCAGAAAGAAAACTCTTTAGAATTTATTTATTTAAACACTTTTTTGCAATAAAATACTATAGTTGGACTTAATGCCTTAGGCATTATCTACCAGTAGGGTCATTCAAAAGCTTAAGGTAGTTGTTTATGTAGGAACGATTATTATTTGATTACTTTAAATTTTTTTTTAAATTTCGGTTTATTATCGAAATAGAAAATTCAGTGACTGTTAAATGTTATGAGTAAAAATTTAAATAACCGTGTTTTAGCCGGCAAAATAGTCACAGTCAAACGTCTGTTTTTCTCAGCAGCTTCAAATGTCTTGAAAATTCGCGTAGTTGTAGAATTTGTTTGTTGATATGTAGTTGATAGGACCAGATTTTTGGATAGAAGTGTTCCCTTTATTGGATAACATTTACAATTATCGTTGATTTTTGCTAACAGTAAACTCTTCGTTTTGAACATGTACTTCAAACATGGATATTTTTGATATTATATATTATTAATATTATATATTATACGTCTGCATGAAACGTATGTTCCTATAGCTAGTAATGATATTTGAATGTCAATTTATCCCAATAACCATCCCTTTCTCATAAAATATTATGTCGGGATTTATATAATATCATTTTACAAAGAGTACCTATTAGACGCACGCAATAAAACAGTATTGTAATTAGTTTGTAAAGCTATTCGAAAAAGTTCTTAGTAACCCATTTGAATAAAAGATTTTGAATTTGAATATATGGACTAAGAATTTTCTACGAGAAAATCCAGTAAAATGCGAGTCGGATTCTTGAATTTTGGGTTCATTGGATGGTCGTGGGATTACTTATTTGTTGTTTTACTAAAGAGCTTAAACTTTAATCTTTGTATGTGTCAATGTATTATTGTTTTTAGGATAGAGCAAAAACCCCTTGCAAAGTTAGACTTTTCGTTTTTTTATTTTTATTTTGTTAGGAATTCTGCAATAATAACATAATTTCGATTTGTTAAGATAGGTATAGCCCTGTAAGTGTTAGACGGACAGATAGCAGGCTTATTAATAGGGGACATTTGGGTACGAAACACAAAAAAAGAATAATTTATAGAACTCCTGTCAAATTAAATTGGCTTGGATTTATATAATATAAAATTTTAAAGCTTATCATGTTAGTAAAATTTATTCTACTTTGAGTATAATATTCGGTAATGTTGAGACTATAGGTTTATGATAAATTATTCCCTGATGCAAAGCTCAGCTCGCTCCTGCGCTTTATTTGCGATGTTGTTTAACTTGCTAATGAGATTTTGATTCTACCACGAAAAATATACGTATAAACTAGAAATTTAATTATATTATGTTTAAATATTAATTTTATATCTGCTTTTGAATGATATACATATACAAAGTCTTATAAGAGCCTTTGTTGTCGTTGTAGTACATAAACATATATATTACATATACATATATAGTACATATACATATGCAGTACATATATTATTATTTTTTTATACTATTAAGGTGGCAAATAAGTTATCGGTCCGCGTGGTGGTAAGCGGTTTCCGTAGCCTATAGACGCTTGCAACTTTCCGGGAAAAGACTCGTGCGTTGTTGAACCTTAAAAAATGAACTACTATAGTCCTTAGAGAAAACCTCGGCACAACCAAAGCGTATACGGTAGGAAGTTCCTCTATGCGTGATTATTTAGGTTCTAAGGTGTGATGATGAATTCCCCAGCGACGGCGAGCGAAGCGATGGTAGAAAGTAGCTGTGGGAATTATAACGACTTGTGGGTTCAGTCCAATAAAAACTCACATAAATGATTGTAGATATATTTACACAATAAATAAATAAGCAAAGCTACAATTCGCGGTTCGCTTATGTAAGCACGTAAGCAGTGAGCGGAGCGAGTGGCCTCACAGTGTCAGATCGCAATATCGACTGTCGTTGCCACGAAAACCGAAGACATGTAAAAGGCGCCCGAGGCGCTGCCGATGATGTACGAAGTCTCATCGTCGGGCCGCCAGCTGTGAGTTGCGTGTTAGGGCTTGTCTTCACTACAGTTTATTAGGACGGGTTCCCACAGACTTAATCCTACTATAGAAATTTCGCTACTCAAAACGTGTTATGATCATAACGCACTTTTTTTTCAGTCGTAAAGCGCAAATTCATTCACAAAATGCCAATGAATTATAAATAAAAAAGTTTGTTATTTCAGAATTCATTGGAATTTTATAAATGAATTTGCATTTTGCTACAGTGATCAATAGCAATAAATGATAATAACGCATTTTTTAATTGTGTAAAATTCTACCAATTGAACAAAAAGTTAAAATAACAAAATTAATGGGACAATAGGGTGAATATGCCTATATATAGAGATAGGCGCCAAATATGAGATATAGCTCAAAAAGCACAAGCACGATGTGGCGCTAGTGTTTCCCGAAACGTCATACAGACAGTTCCTAACATATTATATCGATATACCGACATATATTACTCGCCAGTTAGAGACGCTGCGTACACGTGACCTGTGCATTTTTGAGGAAATGAAAAACAAGTTTTTTATCGCAAAACTTCACGAGGTATGTTAAAATTACGCTTAATTATGACATTAGGTATTTCTTATTATCCATTTTTACGTGCTGTAAATGCAGTAAGAAGCTATAGAATAGGTTACTTAAGGACTGTAAAACATTTTGGTGTTCCTAAGGGTAAAGCTAAGAGGGTTATGTGAAAAAAGATGGTGCCGCAGAAGTACTCGTAGAAGTTCGTATAAGAAAGGACCAAGCATTACTTAAGAGAGGTAGGGCACTGCAAGTACTCGCTCGAATAAGCCACCCGAACAACTAAAGCAGGGCATAGCGAGTACTTGCTCGAATGAGCGGCCCGAACTGGGGAAGTACCTCCACCTTACAGAAAACCGCGGCCATAATAACACTAACATTGAGTAGTGTTGTGTTCCTGGCGGTGAGTAAGGTTGCCAGAGCTCTTTGAGGATTCGCTGCGCGGACAGCGGAGGACCGGCGGTTCTTGTTGCTGTCATGCTTGGCGTAGACGCGGCGTGCTGGTTCGGCGGTCAGGGAGACCTGATGAAACGGCTGACCGCTGGCTGCCCGCAGGTTGAACGGGATCCCGAACCCAGGGATCACTTAATCTCCGCCCTGGGAGGCTGATTCGCCAGCCTGTGTAAAGTATCTGAAGTGGTAGTCGTGCCGGAGAAGTAGACCGGAGTGGACCCGGCTACTACAACAGAGGGGGATCAGGGGTCCTTCCGCCCGCCGTGCCAGCAACCGTATCATCTGTGGCGAGCTTGGGCAGTTCTAGTACCTCACCTTTTGTCCTCTAAGCTGTCAGTGCAGTGAATCCTCATCTTTAATCTAAGTAACCCTTTAAAAAAAAATGGCAAGAAATAAAAGAAAAAGAGTTTATTTAGCGGCCGCTCCATCCACATTTAATGTGGACTTTTGCAACATTAGGGGTATTCACGCAAATCTTAACGCAGTCCACCTCCATCTGGAGACTGCGCAGCCGACCATTCTTTTTCTAACGGAGACGCAGATATCCTGCCCGGCCGATACATCATACCTTCATTACCCCGGTTACAAACTTGAGCACAATTTTTTGAGTCGTGCCGGTGTATGTATGTTCGTCCGGGAGGATATCTGCTGTCGCCGCCTTCATAGCCTTGAAGACAGGGACCTGTCGATATTGTGGGTGCGCGTAGATTACGGCGGCCACACTCGTATCTATGCGTGCCTATACAGGTCTCATAGCGGTGACACGGATGTAACTCGACTCTTCACGCACCTGAGTTTGACGACTGACAAAGTTCTAGAGCAATATCCCACAGCAGAACTAGTTATTTTGGGAGACTTTAACGCCCACCATCGCGCGTGGCTCAGTTCTCGAACCAATAACTATGCTGGGATATCTGCTCATGAATTTGCTCTGACCTGTGGATTCTCTCAGCTGGTACTTTCTCCAACGAGAATACCAGATATAGAGGAACATACGAGCTCCTTACTGGACCTTCTGCTGACTACTCGTCCGGACGGATACTCCGTCTCAGTGGATGCGCCTCTTGGCTCCTCGGACCACTGTCTCGTTCGGACTCAAGTGTCATGCACACAACCTGATCCTTCTGGGCCAACTAATTGGCGTCGTGTGTGGCACTATAAGTCGGCAGACTGGGATGGATTGCGAGAATTTTACGCATCGTACCCGTGGAGGCAGATCTGCTTTAACTCAGAAGATCCTGACGTCTGCGCAGCCAACAGTCACTAAGACAATCCTTGCTGGTATGGAATGCTATATTCCTAACCCGCGAATAGCTGCCGGCGTCAAAAAACGACCGTGGTTTAATAGGTCTTGCAGAAAAGCTAAAATTCTTAAGCAAAATGCATATGAGGCTTGGACCACGGCTCGTTTTAATAAGGATCCGAATATTTCTGAGTTAAAACGCAAATTAAATGCTGCCTCGAGGTTCAGTAAGAAAGCAACTGCCAGAGCAAAATTCCAATTCATCGGCAAAATAGGTGGGCGACTTGCGAGCTATCCTTCTGGGAGTCGTGCTTTCTGGTCGCTTGCCAAAGCTGCCGAAGGGAACTTCTACCAGTCGTCTATACCACCACTGCGAAAGACCGATGGTGACTTGACTCATAGTGCTGAAGAGAAAGCCGATCTACTGTGCAGTGTCTTTGCCTCGAACTCGAATATGAGCGATGAAGGCGCTGTACCACCTACTATACCGTGGTGCGGTAAGACCATGCCGGAAATCTCCATAACGCAGCGGGAGGTCAGGCGGGCGTTCTTTCTCTAGACGTTCATAAGTCGAGTGGGCCAGACGGTATACCAGCAGTGGTGCTTAAGCAGTGTGCTCCTGAGTTATGTCCTGTACTCACGCGCCTCTTCGCGCTTTCCTACCACACTAGGCAATTTCCGTCTTCATGAAAGACTGCGAATGTGCACCCGGTGCCCAAAAAGAGCGATAGATCAGATCCATCGAATTACAGGCCTATCGCTATTACCTCTCTCCTCTCTAAGGTGATGGAGCGTGTGATCAACACACAGCTTCTAAGATACCTAGAAGTACACGATCTGGTCAGTAACCGTCAATATGGCTTTCGCCACGGTCGCTCGAGTGGTGACCTTCTAGTGTATCTCACACACCGATGGGCACTAGCCATTGAGAGTCAGGGGGAGGCATTGGCATGTAGCCTGGACATAGCGAAGGCGTTCGATCGGGTCTGGCACCGCGGTCTTCTATCGAAGTTGCCATCTTACGGAGTGCCCGAGGGTTTGTGCAAATGGGTGGCTAGCTTTTTGTCCGGCAGACGCATACGAGCCGTAGTTGACGGTAGTTGCTCTGATAGCATGGACATTAATGCTGGTGTCCCGCAAGGCTCTGTGCTGTCTCCTACGCTGTTTCTACTGCATATCAATGACATGTTGGACATAAAAAACATACATTGCTATGCATATGACAGTACTGGAGACGCTTTTTACACGGGTCGTGCAAACATCCCTCGTTCCGTTGTGGAGGAAAACCACGGAGAACTTGTGTCTCAAATCGAGACCACACTGTCCCAGGTCTCTGACTTGGGACGGGTAAACTTGGTCCGATTCAACCCTACAAAGACACAAGTGTGCGCGTTCACCGCTAAGAAAACTCCATTCACTGTGGTCCCACAATTCCAGAACACTCCCCTCTCCATCTCCAAGAGCATTGGGAACCTTGGTGTCGAAATCTCCAGCGATGTTCAGTTCCGAGATCATTTACAAGATAAGGTGAAGCTGTCGTCCAAAAAACTTGGTGTACTCAACAGAGCGAAGCAGTACTTCAGGACGGGGCAAAGGTTGTTACTTTACAAGTCGCAAGTTCGACCCCATATGGAGTACTGCTGCCATCTCTGGGCAGGTGTACCCGGATACCAGCTTGGCCCTTTTGACTCGGTTCAACGACGGGCTGTGAGAATTGTCGACGATTCCAAACTCACTTGCGGTATCGAGCCCTTAAGTCGGAGGAGAGACTTTGCCTCACTGTGTGTGTTCTACCGCTTGTACAATGGGTTGTGTTCTGAGGAATTGTTCGAAATGATGCCCACGGCTACTTTCTACCATCGCACCGCTCGCCATCGGCAGGGAATCCATTCTCACACTTTAGAACCTAAATGGTCGCGTACAGTGCGGTTTCAGAGAAACTTCCTCCCGCGAACGCTTAAGTTGTGGAATGAGCTCCCTGCCAAGGTATTCTGCAAGGACTACAGTATGGAGTTCTTCAAGAAAGAAGTTATTAGATTTCTGAAGGGTCAGCAACGCGCAAGTGATGCCCCTGGTGTTGCAAGCGTCCATAGGCTACGGTGACCGCTTACCATCAGGCGGGCCGTAAGCTTGTTTGCCACCTTAGTGGTATAAAAAAAAAAAAAAAAAATTACATACCAGTGCATTTAGAATAAGATCTGGTAAAATATTGCCAAGAAATGGACCAACGCTTTCATGAGTTACAATTGATGGACATTAATTATATGGCGTATCAACTGCCTATAAAAAAATCACCTAAACCACCCTTTTAGTTTGACAATTTGAATTTGACGGCTGCTGGAAAAACTGGTTGCGAGGTTTTATAACAAGGCACATTACTTTGTCAGTTAGAACACCTGAAGCAGTTTCTGCAGCCAGAATAAAAGCATTCAATCCTGAGGCAGTTAGCCATTTTCTTGATTAATATGAGCTTGAAATCGGCAAGATAAAGTTCAGATAAAGTATATGACGTTGATAAGACAGGCATTACGGTAGTAAAACATGAACTTTCCAAAGTCAAAAGTACGAGGGGCTATAAGCAAGTTGGCGCGTTAAAATCTTTAAAAGAGGAAAACTAATTTGAAGCTATTTTGTTGTAAAATTTATAAAATAGGCCATAAGTAGGGAACTATGATGGGTGAGACTATGGTGAGCTGGGAGTTCCAAATATGAGATAGCATGGACATTAATGCTGGTGTCCCGCAAGGCTCTGTGCTGTCTCCTACGCTGTTTCTACTGCATATCAATGACATGTTGGACATAAACAACATACATTGCTATGCAGATGACAGTACTGGAGACGCTTTTTACACGGGTCGTGCAAACATCCCTCGTTCCGTTGTGGAGGAAAACCGCGGAGAACTTGTGTCTCAAATCGAGACCACACTGTCCCAGGTCTCTGACTTGGGACGGGTAAACTTGGTCCGATTCAACCCTACAAAGACACAAGTGTGCGCGTTCACCGCTAAGAAAACTCCATTCACTGTGGTCCCACAATTCCAGAACACTCCCCTCTCCATCTCCAAGAGCATTGGGATCCTTGGTGTCGAAATCTCCAGCGATGTTAAGTTCCGAGATCATTTACAAGATAAGGTGAAGCTGTCGTCCAAAAAACTTGGTGTACTCAACAGAGCGAAGCAGTACTTCAGGACGGGGCAAAGGTTGTTACTTTACAAGTCGCAAGTTCGACCCCATATGGAGTACTGCTGCCATCTCTGGGCAGGTGTACCCGGATACCAGCTTGGCCCTTTTGACTCGGTTCAACGACGGGCTGTGAGAATTGTCGACGATTCCAAACTCACTTGCGGTATCGAGCCCTTAAGTCGGAGGAGAGACTTTGCCTCACTGTGTGTGTTCTACCGCTTGTACAATGGGTTGTGTTCTGAGGAATTGTTCGAAATGATGCCCACGGCTACTTTCTACCATCGCACCGCTCGCCATCGGCAGGGAATCCATTCTCACACTTTAGAACCTAAATGGTCGCGTACAGTGCGGTTTCAGAGAAACTTCCTCCCGCGAACGCTTAAGTTGTGGAATGAGCTCCCTGCCAAGGTATTCTGCAAGGACTACAGTATGGAGTTCTTCAAGAAAGAAGTTATTAGATTTCTGAAGGGTCAGCAACGCGCAAGTGATGCCCCTGGTGTTGCAAGCGTCCATAGGCTACGGTGACCGCTTACCATCAGGCGGGCCGTAAGCTTGTTTGCCACCTTAGTGGTATAAAAAAAAAAAAAAAAAATTACATACCAGTGCATTTAGAATAAGATCTGGTAAAATATTGCCAAGAAATGGACCAACGCTTTCATGAGTTACAATTGATGGACATTAATTATATGGCGTATCAACTGCCTATAAAAAAATCACCTAAACCACCCTTTTAGTTTGACAATTTGAATTTGACGGCTGCTGGAAAAACTGGTTGCGAGGTTTTATAACAAGGCACATTACTTTGTCAGTAAGAACACCTGAAGCAGTTTCTGCAGCCAGAATAAAAGCATTCAATCCTGAGGCAGTTAGCCATTTTCTTGATTAATATGAGCTTGAAATCGGCAAGATAAAGTTCAGATAAAGTATATGACGTTGATAAGAGGGGCATTACGGTAGTAAAACATGAACTTTCCAAAGTCAAAAGTACGAGGGGCTATAAGCAAGTTGGCGCGTTAAAATCTTTAAAAGAGGAAAACTAATTTGAAGCTATTTTGTTGTAAAATTTATAAAATAGGCCATAAGTAGGGAACTATGATGGGTGAGACTATGGTGAGCTGGGAGTTCCAAATATGAGATAGCATGGACATTAATGCTGGTGTCCCGCAAGACTCTGTGCTGTCTCCTACGCTGTTTCTACTGCATATCAATGACATGTTGGACATAAACAACATACATTGCTATGCAGATGACAGTACTGGAGACGCTTTTTACACGGGTCGTGCAAACATCCCTCGTTCCGTTGTGGAGGAAAACCGCGGAGAACTTGTGTCTCAAATCGAGACCACACTGTCCCAGGTCTCTAACTTGGGACGGGTAAACTTGGTCCGATTCAACCCTACAAAGACACAAGTGTGCGCGTTCACCGCTAAGAAAACTCCATTCACTGTGGTCCCACAATTCCAGAACACTCCCCTCTCCATCTCCAAGAGCATTGGGATCCTTGGTGTCGAAATCTCCAGCGATGTTAAGTTCCGAGATCATTTACAAGATAAGGTGAAGCTGTCGTCCAAAAAACTTGGTGTACTCAACAGAGCGAAGCAGTACTTCAGGACGGGGCAAAGGTTGTTTCTTTACAAGTCGCAAGTTCGACCCCATATGGAGTACTGCTGCCATCTCTGGGCAGGTGCACCCGGATACCAGCTTGGCCCTTTTGACTCGGTTCAACGACGGGCTGTGAGAATTGTCGACGATTCCAAACTCACTTGCGGTATCGAGCCCTTAAGTCTGAGGAGAGACTTTGCCTCACTGTGTGTGTTCTACCGCTTGTACAATGGGTTGTGTTCTGAGGAATTGTTCGAAATGATGCCCACGGCTACTTTCTACCATCGCACCGCTCGCCATCGGCAGGGAATCCATTCTCACACTTTAGAACCTAAATGGTCGCGTACAGTGCGGTTTCAGAGAAATTTCCTCCCACGAACGCTTAAGTTGTGGAATGAGCTCCCTGCCAAGGTATTCTGCAAGGACTACAGTATGGAGGTCTTCAAGAAAGAAGTTGTTAGATTTTTGAAGGGTCAGCAACGCGCAAGTGATACCCCTGGTGTTGCAAGCGTCCACATTTTAAAATCTTTAAAAGAGGAAAACTAATTTGAAGCTATTTTGTTGTAAATTTTATAAAATAGGCCATAAGTAGGGAACTATGATGGGTGAGACTATGGTGAGCTGGGAGTTCCAAATATGAGATACTGTCTTGTATTAGGAACGTACAGTGTCCCATATTAGGAGACCGTTTGACTGACATATATATATATATATATATAGTTTTTTTTTATTGCGAATTGCGATTGTCCTGTGGAAATACTACCTATCTAAGAGTCGGTGAATTTTATATTTATGTCTGTGCATATATTATATTCGTAAAATTATTCAGTAAATAATAAACTATAGACAAAAATATATAAATTGTTAGGTACCTATTTATAATCTGTTTTTAATTTTTATTAAGTACAAATAAAAAATTATATAATTTAGTTTGTAGATTATAATAAAACAAAAACTGGAATATTAAGCTAGTATCGTTATAATGTAATTAGAAAAGGTATCTTTAAAGTGTCTAAAATTTCATGATGTGTATTATTTAAAAATATTAGGTCGAGGTTTTATATTATAAAAAAAGTAATAAGTTTTCGCAATAAAAAAAATGTATATATAATAATATCTTTGGTAAGTCTTTTAATTTGTACTATATATTGGTTTATTAATATTTAGCTCCAATATAAAATGTAAGTGGAATCTGAGTTAAAATTTATATCTTAAAAAAATAGGCCAAGTGCGAGTTGGACTCGGTTCCCTACCATTAAAACAGAAAAAAAAATTACGTTCGTTGTATAGACGCCCCCCTTAAATATTTGTTTTATTTTTATTTTATTGTTTATTTTTTAAGTGACTATATAACTAAATATTCTGTGATTATTTTAAGCGTCTACCAGTTGCCGTTATCAATATCGAGCAAAATCGAGCAACAAAATCACGTTTGTTGTATGGGAGACCCCTTAATATTTATTTTATTCTGATTTTTAGTATTTGTTGTTATAGCGACAACATAAATACATCTTCTGTGAAAATTTTAACTGTCTAACTATCACGGTTCATGAGATACAGCCTGGTGACAGACGGAAGGACGGACGTACGGACGGATGGACAGCGAAGTCTTAGTAATAGGGTCCCGCTAATTACCCTTTGGGTACGGAACCCTAAAACTCACAGTAAATTTAGTATTCATACAACTTAGTATAGATTATTTAGTATGCAATATGTAACCTAGCTTTTATAACTTTTGTAACGAAAACAGCTGCCGGCAAACTGTTTTGCAGTTTGGCAGAGATAAAGCGTGTATTTTTTAAAATTGCATCCAGTATGAAATAAACAAAAACAACAAATTTTAAGCAGCAAAATGTTTATCGTTACAAATGTGTAGTGCACCGAAAGTTGTATTCAAAAAATATAGTATATGAGCGGATGGACTTGCGACTTATAAATACTGCTTCGTTAATGTTTGTTAAGTACATTAAGCGAGATGCCCGCTTCATTTCATAAAACATTTATCTAACTTTTGTACCACCAAAATGCATTCACTTTACATAAATAAAGCGTTTTGTTTTTTTATTTATTAAGATGTTCGATCACAAAAAAAAAGCTTAAGCACATACATAGACATTACTCTAAAAATAATATAAAATAATCGGCCAAGCGCGAGTTGGACAAAACAAAAAAAAGAGTGCTGCTAAGCGGTCTCCCATCTAAGTACTGACCAAGCCCTACGTTGCTTAACTTTGAATATAGTTTCCAACAAACAAAAGCTAGATGGCGCTGTACCGGTAATTTAAAATATTAATTGCTTGGGCCCGTCTCCCACTTGGCCGGTTTTTTATTATTTGTTGTTATACTTTAGAATCTATAATATTTTTAACTGCAAGTTTGAAGTTTGTATGTCTGTCTGTTTTATCGACAGAGCAAAAACAACAAAAATGTGTTAAGTTTTTATTATTTGTTACACAATCCCCTTTATAACACATATTCTGTGAAAAATTCAGGCTTCTACCTTTTTCGGTCTTAAAGATAGAGCCTTTAAATAGTCGGACAGATGGGCAGACAGACGGACAGCGTAGCCTTCTAAATAGTAGTATTCATACGAAAACACAAAGAATTAAGTAAGATTTCACATTTTTGTAAGTATACGTCAAAAGTAAATTTACTTTTGTACCTATGTATTGTAATGTTAACAAAGAAAGTCGTGCTTCGGATAATAAGGCTGAAAGCGTAAACTTATACGCACTTCTATTGGGTAATACTGTAATTTATATGCTGTCACAGACACTACACAACACACCACTTTTATATGTTAAGCACTATAGAGCAGTTTTGTGTTTGTGTATAACATAAATCTTATTTTTATTATGTGAACATTAAAGGAAATAAAAAAATTTCTTGCTAATATAGTATACTACTACGGGAACATCTGCATAGAAGAAATTGCAGCGAAATCTTCAAATACCAAACAACAAATTAAACAAATATCAAAACCACGGGTAGTCAGCGGTAGCCTAGCCATGGCACGCGACTAAACAATTCGGGCACGCTAATAATTTATGAAATTTCTATTTTCACGTACCTATGCTTGCAAGTCATTTTTAGAAATGAACTCTAGTTTAGCTTTTTTTCTGCTTAGTAACAAAGTACGACCCTAATGTAAGATTTTTAGCACCTAATTTGCAACATATCATTGATGTGCAGTAGAAACAGCGTAGGAGACAGCACAGAGCCTTGCGGGACACCAGCATTAATGTCCATGCTATCAGAGTAACTACCGTCAACTACGGCTCGTATGCGTCTTCCGGACAAAAAGCTAGCCACCCATTTGCACAAACCCTCGGGCACTCCGTAAGATGGCAACTTCGATAGAAGACCCCGGTGCCAGACCCGATCGAACGCCTTCGCTATGTCTAGGCTACATGCCAATGCCTCCCCCTGACTCTCAATGGCTAGTGCCCATCGGTGTGTGAGATACACTAGAAGGTCACCGGTTGAGCGACCGTAGCGAAAGCCATATTGACGGTCACTAATCAGGTCGTGTTTTTCTAGGTATCTCAAAAGCTGTGTGTTGATCACACGCTCTATCACCTTGGAGAGGAGAGAGGTTATAGCGATAGGCCTGTAATTCGATGGCTCTGATCTATCGCCCTTTTTGGGCACCGGGTGCACATTCGCAGTCTTCCATGAAGACGGAAATTGCCTAGTGTGGTAGGAAAGCGTAAAGAGGCGCGTGAGTACAGGACATAACTCAGAAGCACACTGCTTAAGCACCACTGCTGGTATGCCGTCTGGCCCACTCGACTTATGAACGTCTAGGGAAAGCAACGTCCGCCGGACCTCGCGCTGTGTTATAGAGATTTCCGGCATGGTCTTACCGCACCACGGTAAAGTAGGTTTTCAAGTAATAAGACGTATTTCACGTACGTACGTACGACGTAAGTCCATAAAACGCACTGGCGTGGTGAACTCTGGCCCAAATTGCGGTTGGAGAAGGTAGGCCGTGCCTCAATAGTAAAGTTTTGTGAGGCTGGTAATGAGGAAGGGGTTATCGCACTGAGTATATTATAGTCCTTCTGTTTATATCCTCATTTTGTGGCAAAAGTAGATTGATAGATAATGTAAATTAAACAGCCTATGATCTATGCTAAAGCTATTGTTGTCAACAAATAAAAAAAAAAGGCATAGAATACAGAGAAGACAAGTAAACTCAATTATATTATATTAATATTGCCTTACGATAGCCAATAACACATCTATGTAAGATAAAACAAGCAACTACCTATTTGTGCGTTAAACTTCTGTTTTCACTCTCGCATTTAAAATTTTCTTACTTACTCCAAGATAATTATTTACATGATTAAGTCTTTTTTTTTTTTTTTTTTTTAACATTTAATTACTCGAATTTCAAAGTTCGTGGCAAAAGTGCTACGAGGAATAACGACTTCCTGTGTTAACTAAATAGAAAAGCATAAGTAGATATATTTTTAAATTAATTTACGTTTTCACAACCTTTAAAATAAATTTAATTAAAAGTTGAGTACAAATTAATATTTATACCCGACTGACCCAGTATGTATATCTCCGTTCAATTGTGACCTTCTGTAGCCTAAACGGCTAGACCGATTTCGATAAATGAGGTCTCATATTAAAAGTATTCATCTCCCAAGTGTTATGGGGTAATGTCAACTATTGTATTTTTTAAAAGATTAATCGATTGGTCGATGCTGATTGGCGGTAATCTGGATGCATCGTTATATTTTTCTTGAAGACGCCACATTGACAGTCAAATTGATTAACTTTGAACTTTAGTGGAACTTTAATCAAGATAGTTGATCAAGAAACAGAACCTTATTTTCTTAGTGTTGATGGACGCAAGTCCATTAATCAATCGGCAAAGAAAAAGTTGGACCGAACTTGTGGCTGATGTAGGATTAATTAACTCACAGGCGTTTGATTAAAATAATCATCAGGAAAATGAAAATATTTGTTTTTGTTCAGTTTGTATTTGCTTTACTGAACTTTTCTCGGCTTTTCGATTATCTTTATAGATGTAATAATTACTTTATTACATTTTTTTGTTTCCGTTTGGCTAATAGGGGAATTTGCACTTCTCGAACCTACGAATTTTGTAAATCGGCTGAAATTGTCGACCTAAAATTATTATGAACCATACGATATGGTTAGAATAAAAATAAATGTTTATTTCTTTGTTGGTTTGGATTTTTTGCGTTCCTTTCTACCATTCATCCAATTGTAATAAAACTTCTAACGACTTGATTTACAGCCATTGATATTTTGAACTTAAAACTTATTGTAATCAAAAAGTTAAGTATATTTTACTCAGGGATAGTGCAGCTTTCTTTAAGTGAAATATTTTTTACAATCGGGTTGGTAGTTGCAGATAAACAAAAAAACAAATTTTACATCTTTATAATATTAGTAAAGATTAATATTTGTGTAAAAATCATTCGCAAAATAAATGACTCGTTAATTACATGGGTTTCAAAGTTCATGTCAAAACTGTAAAGCTGCATAATGACTTCCGCATTAATTATGTCCTCATATAGGTTTAATATTTCTATATATATATATTTCTATATATACTCAGTATAAAGGTTACGATAAAATAAACACGGACGGAGACAGTAATAGACTAATCAGAATGCCGTATTAGTTCTCTTTTTTTATTATGATCTTGGTTATGTATAAATTAGCCACCAACGTAAACATAGAATTGCCTAATATTTGTATATGAAACTGATTCAGGATATTTTAGTGTTAAGATTTTCTTTAAAACTATACATCATGGTCTTTTTAGTGCAAGTTATTAATTTTATGCGTGGGACACTCAGGAAGTTTTGAGATACTAAAAAACTAACTCCTATGGATAACATATTTTAATTAAATATTTTCAAAGAACTCTGCACCAGCCTGTATACAAAGTTTCTAGTGTCTGGACCAAGAAACAATTTTCGAAACATTTTTTCCAGTCCGCCGCGGACACCTCTTCCATCATAATTCAATCATATCACGGCACCACTCCACAAAGGCCTGCTCCTGAGCTTAGGTGGGGTTGTGCGGCACCCAGCGCGAAACTATCCTCCTCACGCGAAGGTGCTCGTGTAGAATCTTGTGAACGCTTCCCTAACCAATCCGCAGTGTATGCTGAATCTCTTCGTATGTAATTCGCCTGTTTTCTTGAATTAAATTTTTTACTGCCAGCACACTTTTTTCTGTGACAGCCGTCGTTGGATCGCCCAAGGTAAGGCGATGAACAAAACGCGCTTGAACTCGCTATGCCAACGACGGCTGTCACAGAAAAAAGTGTGCTGGCAGTAAAAAATTTAATTCAAGAAAACAGGCGAGAGCAAGATGGTTGCTTTTGAAGGTCCTTCATCCATAAAAGCCATTTAAAGTCGATCAAATGACTCATCAGGTTTAAGGCCACATTTAAAATCGTAGAAAATCATCGCACGAAAATGTTCTCGATGCAGATCCATTTTTAAATGAGACACGATAATTTAATTTGGAAAATGTGGAGGGAAATTCGAACAATGGTAATTTTACTTTTAAATAACCAAATTTTCCCAAATAATTACAAGTGGCCAGTGCCTTATACGTGAAAACTTTTTTTCGCAAAACTTTCTGCGTGGCCTGGTATAATATACACTGACGGACACATAAACTGCATCAAAGTTCAGGATAACTTTCAAATTACTATTTTTCATAAGAATGCGAACTTTTTAGATTTGCATTATTTAAAAAGCTAAAACTGGCTGTTAATCATAAAAAAAAAACTTATGAATGTAACTGCAGCAAAACAAATGATTTTAGCCGAGAAAAAAAATTTACGCGTGGTCTAAAATTTATGAAATTTATTGTATTTATTATAATCTTTTTTTCATTTGTAAATGAGACACGATACTTAATTTGGCAAATGTGGAGGGAAATTCGAAATTCGAACAATGGTATTGTTACTTTTAAATAACCAAATTTTCCAAAATAATCACAAGTGGCCAGTGCCTTATACAACAAACTTAAATTTGTTTTTTGAAGTGAAAACTTCTTTAGCGGCGTTGTGCACTTTTTTTGGTATGGGTAAAAAATTATAAACTCGCGTCAGGTCACGTGTCTTGATCGTGAAAATTAAGACGGATGGAGAGTAGACAGCTGGCGCGGCGTAGGAGAGGGAGTATCCCCCTCTCTTTCTACGGCGCGGCAAAAATGTATGCCCGCGCCTGCTGTTTCGTTTAGGCAGCGCAGGGCGCTTGCGCGAATGGTCGTGTGTGTTTATGTTACAGCGTGCTACGCGCATCCATTGATGGTGATGTGTAGTGGCCATACTGCTGTGTATTCGTAAAATTCGTGTATATAAAGTATTTAAAATATGGAAATTGAACAAAGTGCATCTTTGTCTTTGTAAAATACGGAAACCGTAATGCCACGCCTATTATAATTTTTATTTTTAGTATTGGCGATTATGAGTAGTACAGGGAGGTTGGATATGGAATTTTAATTCTATGACAGATTGCGATGTTAAAATTACTACGTCAAAAAAGTAAATAAACAAACATTATTATTTCTTGACAATGTCAAAGACATGTATTGTGACATATTTGACTGTTAAGCGCGAATCGTGTGTAAAGGTTTTCACTTCTGCCGGCACTCCCGGAGTGCAACTTTTTTTTTTAGTATTTGTTGTTATAGCGGCAACAGAAATACATCTTCTGTGAAAATTTCAACTGTCTAACTATTACGGTTCATGAGATACAG
Organism: Apoda limacodes; assembly: GCA_946406115.1. Classification (NCBI taxonomy): domain Eukaryota; kingdom Metazoa; phylum Arthropoda; class Insecta; order Lepidoptera; family Limacodidae; genus Apoda; species Apoda limacodes. The sequence continues at coordinate 17,935,278 of OX291544.1, forward strand.
CCTGGCGACAGACGGACGGACGGACAGCTGATTCTTAGTAATAGGTAGGGTTGCCATAAATATTGGGAACTGATACGGGACGTTTAAGGTGGTATCTCTTGAGATTATCAATAACTTTAAAAGAAATATATTTTGTTGCAATTTAATACATTTTTTTATTAAATTATAGGTTTGCGACAGTCGTATTGTTGCATACGCATATTTAGCCGGAAACAGGACAAAATAGCAATACGGGACAAGGTTCTTAAATAAGGTGAGAGTCCCGTATATACGGGACGTATGGCAACCGTAGTAATAGGGTTCCGCTAATTACCCTTTGGGTACGGAACCCTAAAAATGCATGTGCGGAAGTAACTGCCGAACACGGGAAAAAAAATTGTAAGAAGAACCAAAAACATTATAGCGTTGGATTGGGAAATTCATGTAGCATTCGATAATATAGAAGTACAGGAACTTATAATAAATGTTGAGGAGAGATCATCGAGTGACAGTGACGATTCATCAGATTTTGATTAAAATAAATAAATAAAAAATCAACAACTATTTACATCTAATCAAATAATTACATCTAGTAATGAAATGTAATATTAGTTAATAAATTTGAACAAAATTATCCGGCAATAGTTAAGTTTCCTACATTTTGTAAAAAAATATCGGGTCTGTTATCGTGTATATATCGATAGCTCCATCCCTATCAGTTTCTCCGACTCTGCTATGACCTTGTACGTTCATATTTTTATTAAATAATGTATACATAATGTAAAAAAAGACGCTCGTTCAAGTTTCCACAGAACCTGTCATCGAGAAAATAAAGAAATGGAAATAGTATAGAAATTTAAATTTAAACCCGCCTACTTCTGGTCACTGAAAAAAATTATGATGAAAATAAGAAAAAACATAATTACTCTCGGAAAATGTATTTTCCCTTGCAGTAATCGTGAAGATCTTTATGATTAGCCTGCGGAAAGAATGATTCTCAGACTTAATAAAATCTTCCTCGTCCGAGTATCTCAAGAAAAAGTTGATTCTCTTGTAAAATGCTGGGGCCAAAGTTTAAATTCTTGAAACTCGGTTGAAACCGAGAAGATATTCGAAGGCTGTTTTAAATTGTTTATGGTACGCATTTAGTAAGAAGCTATCTATACCTCGACATAAAATGTATGATAAAATAAGAAGAGCTATTTGTCACAATAGGACTGTCACTTTTTTTGACACTTGTTACTTTGAGTGGAATAGTCTATGAGAGGTGATCAAAATTAAAAATATCAACATAATCGAAAATGCTTAGGGATGGTAAACAAATATGGACTAGAAATCTATTTTTTTACCTGTTTAGAAATACAGGTAAAATAATAAACTTAAAAAAACAATTTATAAAAACATTAATCTTTGCAATAAAAAGTTTTTACTCTATTTTTGCACTATTTAACATTTGGTGAACTAATTCAAATAGAAAGGCTACAGGAGCACTTAAAAAAACCTGTTTTTATCTTTTAAATAGGCCAAAAGAAAACGGATCTACACATTTTGGGCAAATATCACAACAAACATGGTGGGATTGTTCCCGGGGATTATTTCCGGAATGGATATGGATTTGTATACTCGCATTCAAAGTATTCTATCATACGTGATGTAACTGTTGATTAAATTTCGTAAAGCGTTTTCAAATTATATTTCCATTAATTAAAATGATATTGTTTGGAAATAGACTTCTGTGATGTGGACATTTTATTCCATATTATTTTACCCTGTTGTTACACTAGTGCCAGAAATCAAGTGAGCCCGTTCTACCAGTAGGATGTAAAGAAATAGTGCCTCACAGTCTCATCCACAGGAAATTCAATTACCATGGGAACTCTGTATCTTTCTTTGTCATTCAAAATAAAATGTAAGGCAAGGTAAGGTAAGTAAACTAACAGTAAAACGATTATCTACATTAATATTATTAAGCGCGCATATACATTTGCTTTGTTAAGCTAAAATCGACAATCTCAAAAAGACCTCATTTTCAGGGGCACAAATATATATGCGAACAGCTTAGCGTAAAAAGTGAAAAATAACTTATTACAGTTTTATCACATAAGATATAAAAATTCTATTACAGTAATTTTCTAGCTATAAAGTTACTTAATATTTCATAAAATAATTTATGTGTCCGCTACTAGTTGATAATGAGTTATGAATTAAAAATAGAAAAACGAGAGGTTCGGCCGTTATTTATTTAGAGCGATGTCTCAACAGATATCTTAAAACAAATACAGTAATTTGCTAGTTACAAAATGTAGAAAACCATGTTATTTTTTTTTTTCCAGTCTAAGACTTGAAATAGGACAGGGGAATCGATTTTTAAAACAATGAGAAACCTGCACAGTCAAGTAGGGCGCAGTCTTAAGAGGTACTTAAGTTTCTAAAAATGTAAGTTAGTATGTTTGGGTGTAGGTGATAATCTCCGGAACAAATAATTCAATTTCCAAAATTATTTCACAAATATTTGTATAATAATTTTTAATGGGTGGATGGATGGAACAATAGGATAATAGAAAGCTACACTGTCTCTGAGTAACAGTGACTGCTAATGCTAATGCTTTGATTAGAGTGAGTTTTTAGTTCCAAATATCAATATTCATAATACCAAGTTATCTCATTGCTTCGTAGCAATAATCTGATTTTTGACGCAGGAATAGCTGTAGGGATTTCAAAGGATATAATATACTTTTTATCTCGATCAAGAGTTCCCACGGGTTTTTTTTGTGGTGTACTTTTTCTCACGTCATACAAAAATATTTTTCTTAGGTTATAATTTGTCTCACCGAGATAGATAGGTTAAGGAAAGGAGAAATACAAATTTATATTATAATATATATATATATATATATTACATTTTACCATTGCTACTGGAAAAAGGGCATTTTATTCATCGATAACAGTGAATAAAAACATAACAGTGAAGGAAACTCACTTTTACTCACTAAGTGAATATAAACATTTGAATAAATAATTTTAACTTTTATTGTGGTTGTTTTATGTTATGGTTCTCTTATCACCCGGTAATAATTACCGAATATATATCAAAATGTGATAATAGTACTTTTTATTTTCTCGCAGTCAATGGTAAAAATTAGAGCAATCAACATGTGAAAAAAAAAATCATATCGGTCCTTTGTAACTCTCGCTCGGGATTCTACTCTAGCATCCTTCGCTACTCTCGGGGCTCAACTTAGTCCCTCGAATTAAAGTCCCTTTTTTTTAAATTGTATAATTTACTCTTGATCGGGATTCAAGGGGTATAGGCATTTCCACGAAGTTTGGCTAATATAAAGTAAATAGTGATTTTTACTCTATTTCATTTATTTTAAGTACAGCCTTCAATCTCAAGGCTGTTAAAACGTCGAGACTACAAAATTAAACAAAATGGAATTTGTAAACACCGCACGTTTGTTTAAAATTAAAATAAACGTTTTCTCGTACTTAAGAACGTGAGTTTTGCTTTAGTAAGGGTGATTAAATTACACAGACACACGAGATTACCGCAATGAAACTTCCTTCATGCCACGTACATTTTGCGTGTTGAGATTTTCAAAAGTTTACGTTGTAATTACATCTTGGAAATAATTAAAAAAGTAAACAATTGCATGTTAGCAATTTTATTAAAATATTCTTAGACTAAATTTTTTTTAGTAAATTTAAATGTATATATATCTATATCTATACTAATATTATAAAGATTTGATTGTTTGTTTGTTTGTTTGTTTGTTTGTATTGAATAGGCTCCGAAACTACTGGACCGATTTGAAAAATTCTTTTATCATTAGAAGCCAACATTATCCCTGATAAACATAGACTACTTTTTGCCGCGGGAAAATGCATCATTCCTACGGGAAAACGGGTAATAGGACAACGGGTAGTAAGAATTATCCTTCCGTACATTCCTAATTACTTAATTACGTAATTACTTCCTTTTTCACAAAAGTTCTAAACGGCAAAACCTATTGGGTTGAAATTTTGTATGTGTATTTCCATGGTTTCACAGACACGATTGTATTATGCCATTAAAGAGGAAAGATTTGATTGTTTGTTCTTTTTTGTATAATTGAGGAGTTGCCGTAAGAACCTACGCCGATAACGAAATTTAGGGCGGGCGAAGCCGCTGGCAGAAGCTAGTGATATATAAAGAACTAGTTTTTGCCTGCCCTAAATTTGGTTATCGGTGTAGAACTCCTCAAATATAGCAAAAATTCCGACTATACTTGACGTTTTAAAGTTGCCTATGTCCTTTTCCTGGACTTAAACTATCTCCATGCCAAATTTAATCTTATTCGTATAGCGGTTTAAGCGTGAAGAGGTAACAGACAGAGTTATTTCCGCATTTATTATATTTATATTATATAGATTTTATTATGTTTAACAAATAACGGAGGTAGTAAAAGCAAACCCGTATTTTAACATAATTTCATTCAGTTCAGTTAATTGGCAGCAGTGATATTGTTTTGTTCTTAGTATTCAATAAATTAGTTTATTCAAATACTTGAAAAAAACTTATTAGACTTGTGCAAATTGTTAGCTTCAATTACAATTCTGGTACAATATTTATATATGTAACTCGTACTTGGCGTTTTAATACCCTGCTTTGTTTAAATATTCTTTTTTTCGACATTAAATTTTCTCTTCTATTTACTTTAAGGAATTTTAGATGTTCATTAGTAAGTCTGTTATAACATTCACTTCCGATTTTTTTTTGTTGTCTATGGTATTTATATACCTACTTAAATTACATATTTCTTAATTATTCAAGAAGTGAGAAGAAAATTTAAATATGAAAATTTTATTTTATTTTCTTGTAGCTGTAGACAATTTTGTCCGGCAGTCAGAATTATTGGTGTAACACATTCACACATTTAGTGACTTGTGGTTTTATAGTGGCCCGGATTTACTTATGCATATCGACGTTCACAAGACCTTAAACCAAGCTTAAGGAATAAGTAAGAAATTGAAGGAGCATAATGTATGGGAGCCATTTTTACCTCAATTCGAAACGTATATAGATGAATAATACATAATTTCTAAGTTCATGACTTTTAGAATAAAGGGAAAATCAAATCATTTTAAAAATCAAAATCTTTTTATTCAAATGGGTTACTAAGAACACTTTCGAATCGTCAAGTAAATTAACTACAACTAGCTTTACAAACTAATTACAATACTGTTTTATTGCGTGCGTCCATTTGTGTAGCCTAACCGTTCCGGTAGGTAACTTGAGAAATCTGCCCACTAACCGTACGTTTGCCTAATCTATACGCACTGGCGAGCGTAGTTATGACTTCTATAAAAAAATATAAAATATTGAGTGAGTACAACTAACCTCTATGGATAATCTTAGATTTTACATTTCTATGGATAGATGTTTTCGGCAAAGGCAGTCGAGCTATAATTTAACACTCTTTTCTACTCTTCTAAACTTGAGTGATTGGTCGCTAGTGTCGCTGTAACTTCACACCATTTCAATATGGCGACTACGGTTTTGATTTTTGACCGCTGGGTCCGAAAAGTTTGTTGCACTATACACGTTTTCATACAAAATGGCTTCTTTCTGCGCACCCGGGAAACAAAATAAAAGACTTCATATCTTTGATAAATGATTCCGGTTAGAGTTTAATGTTTAAAGTTTTGCAAGTTTAGGATTGGATTAATATAGATTAGCCACTTGAAGACATACACACACAAACAAATGATTTTACAAATTATTGTAAAATAATACTATTTTTGTATATTTTCCAAAAAATACAAACTTTGTTGAAAAAAACGTTCTGAGGAATTGTAGAGTGCACTCCACTTTCAAATGTGTCTTAGTTTTAAATAGATAAATCAAAATCACTCGAAGTATATACTACCAAAATATGCTACCTACATTGTTATTTTAATTCAAACCAAAAATGTTAAATTCTGGTTCCAGAGAAACAAGGAGAATATATTAAGGAATAATATATATTTTATTCAAAATTGTAGGTAATAGATATGTCATTTCAAAAATACGAAAATCAACGTATCGAATAAATATTTGTAAAGGCATGAAATCTCAATATGTCGTTTTTGAAATACATACTCGTACAAGCGCTGTTTTGTTTTATATTTTTAAAAGTCTGGGACTAGTATCAACCAAAGCTTTTTCTGTAGTTTTTTTTATTCTATTTAAAACCGTATATAGTTGCTATGAGAAATTTGCTAAAATAGTGTGCTTCACAAATACTTTTTATAACTATGCTCTGAGACTTTAATAATCTCCATTTGTTATAAGCTGTTATTTTTAACTTTTTCACTTATTTATATTACTTAATATAGAAAAAGTTCTAAAGTAATATTTTTTTATGTAACATATGATACTTTATTTATTGCTTTTAGAAGCTCGAAACTAAAATATTTATACCTATATATAATATCACATAATATGAGATATATGCAAAACTTTTAGCATGTATGTATGTTGAAGTTGGCCATAACATGCGGGCGACTTTGTGTCTCGCTTTATAAGCCAGAGAGCGTAGTAAGAGCTGGAGCTACGTGTCTCTATATTTCATGCTCTGATTCATCGCAGACTTTCTTCGCTACTTACGAACAATGAAAATAAGGATTCATTCCAAATATATGTTTAAAGTCTTTTCTCTTGGACTTGAAGTCTCTTAATAAAAATTCTGAGTCCCGAATAGGTTCTGGTTAACTTTTGTATAACTTGCTTCTATATAGAAGACCTACAGCTTTGGGTGTTGAGCAGCTTGAGTGAGATTCGTATAACACCCAATACCGGATTATCTTAATACCGGAATATCTGGGACCCTTTTCCACCGGACTGCCATTCACTTTTCAATGATAGGCACACAATTAATCTACGGGTCAGATTAATTATGGTTTGTTTTGATTTCTATAATGAAATCAAATTTGACGGTAAACTCTCAGTTACTTACTTACTAACGTACTCACCAGCCTCTCCCAATTTTCAACCTAACAAGTCTACTTTGCTAGTATGTTCAGAAATTGGCACACCCAAAATCAATTCGTACTTGTATAACTTTTCATGCAACAATTTACACAATTCCTACTTTAGTTTTTTGGTACCGCTATGTACGGCTTATTGGCATTGATTAAAATTATTTGCAGTTTAATTTAAGTCAATCAATACGACAAAGGTAATTTAAAGTAGTTAGGAGCAGGAGGCTATGGACGAAGCTATTAGAATGGTAAAATTTGATGTAATTAAGCCCTGCAACGCCATTTTAAGGGCGTTATTTAAAACAAAATTAAGAATATGGATAGCGTAGAAGATCGCAGACGTAGAAGAGTTGACATAAAATAACTGTTTAACTCTTTTTTTTTAATTTGTTTGACTGTGGAAACTCTATAAAAAGTAAAAAACCAATAAAATACATGATCAAAAACTAAATCAAGTTAAAATAGACTTGCTATTTGAAATATACAGTCTCAGAATATGTATTTTGATAAACTATCGACTACGGCGAGGAGGGTATACGTTTTTTACCGGTATGTATCTTTGTATGTGTGCCCGTATATCTTCCTAATTACACATCAATATTTAACAAATGAGGTGTTGTCTTGATTGATAGTCCGCTGTTAGAAGGCTATGCGACATCACACTAAGTTCAGCTTGCACCCTCTTGAGTCTAGAGGATATAAAGTCCTGTATTTTTTTTGGAATGTGCCGTGTCGGATATTAAATCAAAGTTAGGCACATTTAAAAAAATATATAATATAGCTGTTGCTCGCTGCTTTGTTTGCATTAACTTAATATGTATGAGAATTTTGTAGCTCGAAATATCTAAAATAAAAATAAATTCGTCATATTTAGTAGGCATGTAGGTTGTGTAGTCGAGATATGATTTGTAAACTTGTCCTGCAAGTTTTTCTGTGACAGCTGATTGATAGCTTAATAAATAAAAATTACCTGGCTGTTAAACATTTACGTACCCAAACGGTAAAAAACGGGACCCTATTACTAAGACTCGGCTGTCCGTCCGACCGTGTGTCACCAAGCTGTATCTCATGAATTACAAAAGTATTTTTGTTTCCGCTATAACAAAAAATACTAAAAAATAGAATAAAATAAATATTTTAGGGGCCTCCCTTACAACAAACGTGATTTTTTCGCTCGTTTTTGCTCGATATTGTTATCGGCAACAGGTCGTCGCTTGAAATATTCACAGAATATTTAAAAACAAATAATTAAATTAAAATAAAACAAATACTTTGGCGGAATCCCATACAACAAACATGATTATTTTGCCGTTTTTTTAGATATTGGTACGGAACCCTTCGTGCGCGAGTCCGACTCGCACTTGGCCGATTTTTTATGATTAACAAAGATCTAAAAGTAATTTTGACTTAGCTAGTCGTACCCCCACTTAATCTTATCGCAAATAGCACATATCTACTCGTACAAAAGATACGTTTATATACTATATTTATCGTACTACATTCGATTATTAATCAAGTTTGAAACTTGTATATTTGCAATCAGGCAAACGAAGTTAGGCCAACAGTATCTTATCAATTGCTCTTAATTTCATTCAATTAATTTAATTTGTAGCTGTGATTTTGTTCTAGTCAGTTACATTACGGGAACCTTTTTGATAATTAAGTTCTTATTGCAAATTTGGCATTTTGTGCTAAATTTAGCCGATTTTCTTTCCTGTTCAGCACAGTTCTCAAGTGTGTAGCATATCTTTTAGCATATTCTTCAAATGATATCTTGGAATGAAACGAACAACCATTTGTTATACAGATATTAATTTGCAACATCATATAACCCCTTTTCTCGTGCAAAAAGCAATAATTGAAGTATATGTCATGCTTTTCACAGGAGAAAGATTACTTCCAATACTGGAATACACAAGAGCTAGTAGGCTAAATTTTATCTACTTACCCTAAATAAGCAAAAGGATTGTAAAACTTCAACACTTTGTTTTAATTTTAATTTCAACATAATATACCCAACATTTTCATATGGCATATATTTTTTGCTATATTTAAAAAAAAGTTTTTCATATATTTTCCACAGCTGTTTAGCATTTTATACCTCAACTTAGTTAGCAACACTGATAAAGTTAGATAAATACTGTTTCTTTACAGTTGATTGTTATCACGGAAATGGTCTGCAAATCTCAAAGAGTCTGATGTGGCAGTTACTAGATAGTTGACTGCTTGTGGCATATTATCTGCATTTGCATATACATCGTATACATTTGCTTTATGGGCATTAAGCTGAAATCGACAGTGTTAATCTCAATTACAGCTCATTTTTCAGTGACATAAATATATTATAGATAGGCGAACAGCTTAGCGTAAAAAGTGGAAAGTAATTTAATTACAGTTATATCACGTAAGATATAAAAATTCAATCACAGTAATTTTCTAGCTTTATAGTTACTTAACATTTCATGAAATAAATTATGTTCCCGCTACTAATTAATAATGAGTTATGAATTAAACATAGCAGAACGAGAGGTTCGGCTGTTATTTTTTTAAAGCGATGCTTCACCAGATATCTTAAAACAAATACAGTAATTTGCTAGTTAAAGAATGTAAAAAGCCATATTATTTTTTTCTGTCTGAAACTTGTTATAGGGCAGTGGAATCGATTTTATAAACGAGCACAAAACTGCACATTCAAGTAGGGTGCAGCCCAAACAGTAGGTTCTAGCTATTGTCAATGGACAGCCGTTAAGCTGTATAAGGGGTTCCTGAGGGTCAGGCAGCAGCCGGCCACTTCAAAGTCAACATAATTTGAAGTTTGCATGATATTTCATAATTTTGTAAACAACGAACCGCCCTTGCCCCATTTAGACAACCTGATGGCTACACAAAACACAGCTTATAACCACTTTACATGTTATACTTTTACAGTAAGCTGTTACAGTATTTTCACAAAATGTCTAATAGTTTTTGAAATTAGCTTTCACCAAAAAACGAGTATAATCAAACATAAACAAGAATATACGTAAACGTTATTTTTAAAAACAAGCTCTCATCAGACCCTAGTTTTTGTTTAAGACCTGAGAACTTGTCAAGAGGAATCAAACTAGCCGTGGTAGCGTCGTTTCGTTACTGAGATCCTATGGCCACCTTCCGGCTCCATCATCAGACCATAGCATTGTCATACGATTTACGTTCGTATACAAAATTTCAACTCAATCGAACGCCGGAAAAAAAAAGCCGGGAAGTGGGTGAAATTTAACTTAAATTTGATTAAACACGGGTCAAACACACTTTGATACGGGTCGGGTATAACTAAATAAAAGCTTGTAATAAAAAAAATGACTCTCTTTGTAATACACTATATGTTACTATTATTCGGATTCGGAATATCGAATTCGAAAGTAATTTAACAATATTAACATGATTACGCATTTTTTAATCGTTGTTTAGTGTTTTTGGTGAAAATAATTTTAATGTTTGTAGTAATTTCCTAATTGCGGTTGGTACTTATCAAAATTTACTTACAGGATTGTTTTCAGATTTTTAAAATCCTAGTTTGTAATTAACAGTAGGTAATCAAAAGAAAACACTTTGTTTTTCTCGTTTTTGGTTACTGTTTATGAATAACCAACATAACATATGTTTTTACAACATAGTCAAAAAAAGATAAGATATGGTTTCATATAATGTAGTGGTACCTACTGTTCACATAGTTTAATAAAAATAACTTATTTTTATACAAAAATAGTTATTTCGTCCCGTTGCAAGTTGCAACTATCTGCAACTATCTGTCCATCCGTCCGTCCGTCGCTAAAACCGCTATTTTTTTTTTTTTTTTTTTTTTCTGAGCTGACTATGCAGTTATTACTGCTTCACCGGACTTTTGGGGCGAGACTCTGAAGGAGCCTCAGCCCATATAGCGCCCAACGCTCAAGGGCTCCCCGCGGGGGAAGCCTCGGCTTGGGTTGTCGCTCTCGGGGGCGTCCCTTCGACCGGCGTGAGTCTCGAACCCGAAGGTGAGTCACCGCCAGGAGGGGAGTTCCCCGTTACGCGGGTACGATTGCGATTGAGTGGGGGCGAGAAGCGCCCCGGCACTCTTTGATACCTAGTGTATCCTTGTGGGCGCCGACGAACCCGGGGACGTCGGCGTCGTGTTTGGAGGGAGGCCCTATTCGGGGAGGTCGTAGAGACTAATCACGCTATCCGGACAGCGAGATCGTCATCTGGGGACGTTAGTACGTGCCGAGGCCGCCTAACAATAGTTTTACGACCGTGACCGGGTCGATCGGGGGGACGATACGTTGTGGATTGCACAATTAAACGATTCGGGTTATTTTGCGTACGCTCGAAAAAGCGGACTGCCAAGTCTTTAAAGTATTGGGGAATCGTGGGAAGTTCGAAGTCTCTGTGTAGGTCCGCATTGCGAACGTACCAAGAGGCTCCAGAGGCCGCTCTGAGAAAGCGGTTTTGGAGGGTCTGGAGTTTGTGGAGATTGCGCTTGGACAGCGCAAAGACTACGCTAGCATAAGCTAGTATGGGGCGGATACAAGTTGTGTAAAGATTTAGCTTATTTCTAAGCGACATCTTACTATACTTGCCTATCATGGGATAGAGACGGCCGAGGACAAAAGCGGCTCGGTCTCTGACTATTTTGGTGTGAGCTTGGAAGTTCAAACGACTATCCATGGTCACACCGAGATATTTGGTCTTATTTTGCCAGGGAATGGCACGACCGAAAAGAGAAAGGGGAGAAGGCCGCGGAGGGCGGCCTAGGGTAAAAAGAACGGCAGAGCTTTTGTCGGGATTCACCTCGATTCTCCATTTCCGAAACCACTCGCCTAGGGCGGTGATAGCGGGTTGGAGTCTCTCAGTGATTCGACTCACTTGCCTATCTGTGGTATAGAGAGCGGTATCGTCCGCAAAGAGGGCTAGATTGGTACCTATCGTTTCAGGGATATCGTTTGTGTACAGAAGGTACAAGATGGGGGCGAGCACGGACCCTTGTGGGACTCCTGCTTCAATGGGGCGGGGGGAAGAGAGAGTGCCTTCGACTTTGTAGCGAAAGCTACGATTCGACAAATAGTCTCGTATGATGAGCACGAGACGATCTGGCCACTGAAAGTTGTACAGTTTAAAAATTAAACCGTTGTGCCAGACTTTGTCGAAAGCTTTCGCTACATCGAAGAAGACAGCGCCCGTGTGACGGGTCTTACCTAACGCTGGCTGAAAGCCAGTAAGGATATGTTCCGTTATGCGGAGGACTTGATGGACGCATGAGTGTTTGGCACGGAAGCCGAACTGCTCGTCTATTAAAATGCCTCTGGAGACTATAGCGTTCCGTAGGCGGGCGAGAAGGAGGCGTTCATAGAGTTTACCAAGGGCCTTTAGTAAACTTATGGGGCGATAGGAGGACGGCTCGGTACGAGCTTTACCTGGCTTATGGATGCCTATAACAATTGCATCTTTCCATTGAGATGGAAAGATGCAATGTTCCATAGCAGCGTTAAAGATCGCTACTAGGAGGCAGACAAGGGGCAGAGTGAGGCGCTTTAGGATATCGTTAGAGATACCGTCCGCACCGGGGGACTTACGGGGGCGTAGGTCTTTGATGACCTGTACGACTTCGTCGACAGTGACAGGGGGCAGGGGGTCTTGTGGAGGCAGAGAAGTTCTGCGCTCCACTTCGCCGTCTACCTCGCGCACGTGGTCGGGATCGAAGGGCTGTGTGCTTAAGGCACATTGGGCTTGGAGGCTAGACGCTAGGCAATCCGCTTTTTCGTCGTCGTTGAACGCGGGAACGTTGTTGGGACGAGATAACGGAGGGAGAGAGTTTGCGGTTTCGGACTTTAGAGCTCTGGCTAAGTGCCAATAAGCTTGGTGAGAAGGAGAAATGTTCTCCATAAGATCACCGAATCGTTGGGCGCGAAGCTCAGCTACAGCGGTTCTTACACGGCGGTGTAAGTCGTTGAAGCGAGCTTTATTATCGATAGTGGGAGCGCGATCGCGAGCGCGGCGGGCCGCGTTACGCTCAGTCATTAGCGACCTGATGTGCTGAGGCAGGATTAGGTGGTGATAATCACCAACCGGCACCTGTCGTGAGCACTCGCCAACGGCGGCGGTCAGGTGGCTAGTGAGTGAGTCGATAGCTACGTTAAGATCGGTCGCGGAAGAGATTACGTTGGGAACGCGGTCTAGATGTGGCGAGCTGGGATTTTCGAGCAATTGCCCAAATTTATCCCAGTCCGTCACGGTTCTAGTGTCGGGAGGAGAGTCCGAAGGGAAACCTAATCGGAGGATGACAGGGCGGTGGTCTGAGTCAAGGTCGTCAAGCACCTCTATAGAACGAAAGCTTAGCCTTACATTCTTTAGAAGTGCTATGTCCAGTACGTCGGGGTTGTTCCTAGTATTGTGGGGAAAAAAAGTGGGCGTCATGGGAGCGATAATGTCAAAGTTTAGTCTGTCAACTAAATCGTCAAGGAGTCTGCCTCTCCGTGAAGTTACAGAAGAGTTCCAGCGGCGATGCTTGCAATTTAGGTCGCCGGCAAGAATGACGGCGTCGCCTAAACTTAAGAGCGACTGAAGGTCGCTCTCGAGCAAGTCTTTTAGGGGAGAGAGATAAACCGATGCAATGATGATCGGCTGATGGCCGGTCATCGCTAGGCGGCAGACGGATGCTTCTAAATTCGTAAGCGGTGGAGGGTCGATAGGGGAGCAAAAACCGCTATACGAGATAGTTTGAGTACCGAGAAAGGACATAGAGTAATTAATAACATCACGCGTGAGTCGGTTTTATTTTCATTATCTAATTTAGGACGGGTGAAACCGCGGGAAACAGATAGTTTTTTAATAAATTTTTATTTAAAACGCTTATATGTAAAATAGTGCGTAACAAAATAAGTAAAAATAATAACTTTGCGTATGAAAAGTTTGGTGCGTGTAGTGCCTGTTTCAGCCTTTCTGCCTTTTGGACCAAGACTTAGTTTGTTCATACCTTTGTATTTTAATTAAATTCAAATTTAAATCAGCATGCACAGGATCTAAAATTAAATTTATGTCCTCTTTTATAAGGGGTAATTCAGGGCTCCCTTAGATACCCTTAGAGGACATTAGGAGAGACAAACGTGGTCCTTGTAACGTACATCAACAGTACCAATTTGAGGTGAGTAATCGCCTTGTATTTTTTAAATTTAATAGGGTTTAGCTTTATCTGTCACTGAGTCAAAAAAGAACAATAGTATTTTAAATGAGTAATGAAATAAAGTACCTTTAGTTGATTTATAAGTAATAATTAAAAATTCAAAAGATACGCCGAAACCATTAGGCCACCTTGTTTTACGTATACGATCTACTAAAATTCAAATGTGTTAGAGTAAAAACCATAATTGTGTGTAGTCACTAGAGCTGCCAACATTTCTTCAGCGATATATAGTATTTTTCACACTAAGCTATGAAAAAATATACAACACTAAAAACAATAGTATTTTATGGAAAACGCAAAAAGTAGACGAAGATATATTTGTTACTTATTTATTTTTATAAAAAACTATATTTACTTGCACTTCTTGCATTTTTGAACAATTTTTTGTCTAAAATAAAAGTGTCATATGCTTTATCACAATCAATTTTTTTTTTCAAATTGACATTGATAAGTTCGGAACGCAGTAAGATTACGTCAAACGCTGCACGCTGTTGTATCAGTCAAAAGTTAATGAAAAGGCACGTTTATACATTTTTAAAATAAAAGATTTGTTTGTTAGATTTCGGTGTTGAAAATAATACTATTATTGCGTACTATATGTTTCTTCAACAGTATATAGTACGCAGAACCGAAATACAGTCCAATAGTTGGCAACCCTAGTGTTCTCGCATTACATAACTTTTGTTCGACACCAAAAAAAAAATACCTACTGCTTCCATTTTTAAAATAAGTTTTGAATAGATATCAGCTCTATTATTGATAACTCAATTTCAATCAGCATATACGTATGATTGGTTTAAATGTAGATGACGCTAACCTCTGGTGATCATAGCCCTCATTAATCATAGCCCATGGCGTAGTATGATTAATTAGCAAGCTACTACAATTAAACTCAGAAGAGACAATGAACTTGGAACCACAGTCATGCACATAATAAATTACTCACAGCATAGAAATTAGATACAAGGTCGTGACTTGCAAAGCCGTTAGTTAGCCTAATGTGTTCTTAACGTAGTCCAATGTTACCCTTTTAAGGAAATCTTTAGTTCCTATATAACTTCCTAATGTGTGAAGATGAAAATATAGCGCTATTGAATTTGACAGGTTTAGTAGTCGATAGTCAACAGACCTACTTAGATTTGAAAAAGTTTGGTTTAAGCTTAACTTAATTGTATTTGTTTTCTGTATTTATTTTGTTTTATCTAAGTTTTTATTCTTTATTCTACATAAAATGTGTGTTTATATGTTTTGTTTGACGCTGATTCAAAGTAGGAATTTGCTATGGCATCAATAGTAGTAGCATTCTTTTGTACAAGTTAGTAATAATTTAATGTTTTTTATACCACTTAAGTGGCAAACAATTTATACCTACTTTTAACTATACCTACTTTTAATAATAACTAGTTTTGAGTAATTGTATAAACCTACTTTTAAGGACCTTACTGTGTTGAATTTAGTTTTATATTATTTAATTTTTATCATGTAAGTTAATTTTGTAATTTCTTAATTAAAATCAGTCTTACAAATTAAGGACTTTCAAGGCGAGAGTGAATAGATATTATTTGAGTTTGCGTGTACCATCCTCGACTGGATCGTCACTTTCCATCAGTAATATATACATATATACAGGTAATATGCAGTCAAACGACCTCAAATTTATGTCAATAAAAACGGCTGCGGTGACCGCTTAAAAAGTATGTAGGTATAGTAATAGTAGGTATGAATTTAGAGTATGTATAATTAACAGTGGGTTTGATTATAAGTACCTAGGTAGGTATAATTAAGAGTAAACAAATTAATTCAACTACTTTCAAATATATTAGTAAGTATGGATTACGATGTTGATTGTACAACTAACTAGAACATAAATAAAAAAAACCGGCCAAGTGCGAGTTGGACTCGCGCACCAAGGGTTCCATACCTACGACTATTTACATGATTTACAAACACAAACAATAAAAAAAAGTGTGCCACTAAGCGGTCACCCATCCAAGTACTGACCAAGGCCGACGTTGCTTTACTTTGAATATCGCTTCCAACAAAACAAATGTGTTACTGTTTCTCTTAACAATAAAGTAGATGGCGCTGTACTGGAATTTAAAATAGATGACTCGGGCCCGTTTCACACTTAGCCGGTTTTCATTATACAAAGATTGTATATTACGTAAATCATATACGAAACCCACGGTGCGTTAGTCCGACTTGCACTTAACCGATGTTAATAACACGCATGTAAATTTACGTAATTAACGAAAAAATACAAAAACAAAAATGTGCCGCTGAGCGGTCACCCAGCCGATTACTGACCATACCGCTTGCTTAACTTTGAATATCGTTTCCAACAAACAATGTGTTTTTGTTTCTTTTAATAATAAGCTAGATGGCGCTGTACCTGTAATTTAAAATTGGGCTCGTCTCAGACTTGGCCGGTTTTTATTATTTTTGTTATACTTTAGAGCTCACACTATTTTTTAATGCAAGCTTAAAGTTTGTATGTATTATTGTTTTTACGATAGAACAAAAACAACAAAAATGTGATACTGTTTCTATTAATATTTTCTAGATGGCGTTGTACTTGTACCGGTAATTTAAAATGGTAATGGCTTTGGCTCGTCTCACACTTGGCCGATTTTTATTATTTGTTGTTATACTAAAAGTTCACACTATTTTCTACTGCGAGTTTGAAGTTTGTATGTATTACTGTTTTTACGATAGAGCAAAAACAACAAAAATGTGTTTCTTGTATGGGCCTCTAGAATTTTAACTTTTTATTATTAATTAGATAATCCCCCATTATAACATATACTCGTATTCTGTAAATATATTTTAAGATATTTTTATTCATAATTACAATACCTAAGTACTATAAATCGTTTGACTTGATACTTCTACGAGAGCTTAATAAACATTTCAGATTTACTGAAAAAAAATGAGAGCATTCAAGAGGAAATTAAAAAGCCACTGAGCGTCTCAGCGCGGATGACAGCTTAATTTATTGAAAGTTTTAATAGATTATGATAAAAAAATATATTTATAAAGCCTTTATTTTATGTAGCAGTTTATACTTTACTGACGGTATATCCAATATCAGTGCATCATTAACATTTTCTGCTTGCTTTCTAGCGAAGGCCTCCACTAACCTTTTCTATTATTTTCTATCGTACGCGATTCTTGCCCACAAGTTTCCTGCAATTTTTATGATATCATGTTCCCATCTTCTATTTGATCATCCTTTTTCTCTTTTACCTACCCTGAGGTACCATGTAATTATGTTTTTACTCCATTTTTCTTCTCCTCGGCTTGTGTGTCCGGCCCATCTCCATTTTAACTGTTTGATTTTAACTGTTACGTCATCTGCTTTTGTTATTTTTGTCATCAAGCTGTGCTATTTGTCTCTTTCCATTCATGCTTCTTTCCATAGTTCTTTGGTAAGTTCTAAGTTTAGTTTCTAAGTCATGGGTTAGTACCCATGTTTCGCTGTGATGAATAATTTGCGTTTTAAGGAAATGCTTATTTGCCTATCTTTCATTGTTTCTTTAAAGGATCACCGTTTCCAAGCTTTTTTGATACTTACATCTATTTATTTATTCGTAAATTTCTTAGTGGAAATTATTTTGCCAAGATATATGTATATTCGTCCACATATTCTCTCTTTGTCGTTTACTGATACTTTATTTTGGCATCTGTTTGGCCTTTGTCTTGAATAGGTTCATATTAAGGCCTGCTCGTTTGCTTTGTTTGTCTAGTTCCTACGAGATATTTTGTAATTCCTTAGAAGTTTTAGCAAAAGGCAATACATTCGGCTAATTTTAGGTTATTTAGCTGTTCGCTGTTAATATTTAGTCCAAGATGGTCCAGTCTATTTTCCTAAAGGTTTTCTCTAAAACTGGTGAAAAGAGTTTAGAAGACAGAGGGTCTCCATGTCGTACTCCTTTCTGTATGTTGATGGTTTCTCCTTCCCTCTCCATTTTATTTTTGCTGTACTATATTTTTATATATTCTTAACGATTGGTTTCCATAGTTAAAATAAACTTCCCATATTTTTTTAGTGTTCTTGTAAAATAGTAATTTTTGGCGCAGGGTTGATTGGTCTAAAGACGAAGTTAAAAAGGCAACAGCTGAATTCTTTATATCACATTTAATAAGTCGATTCAATATCACAACTAATACAGAGGGTATGTGTTGCTCGCTTTTCGAATAATGTCGAAATGTCGAGTCGGTCAAGTCTTGTAGCTATGCAAGCAACACAACCCCTCACCTCATGTTTTCCCCGCTTGCACATGTCCAGCTATCGACATGCCTTGTGCGGGCAAAATAAACGATGACTTGTAACAACATGTGTGCTTACGCGCCAAGGCAAAGATAAGTTATACAAAGAAAACATTAACTATACTACATACACAGACAATAAACAAACAAATAAGAAACTTAGGTACCTAAACTTAGACTACAAATATTAGTTGTATAATAGACTACAAATATTAGTTGTATAATAGGTAAGTCAGGCCGCATGAGTTCTCTATTTAAACTGTACGACCAAATAATACCTAACTTATATCTATTATTACACTTATAAAGTTACGCTAGCTTATACCTAAAGATCACGTCATCGTCGGCTAGTAGAGTCGTTAACAGTTCTGTTGAGTCAAACGCCTTACAGTAATCTATGAAGCAGCAGTAAAATGGTAACTTAAATTCTTCATATTTTTCTATGCCTGGTCTGACTACGTGGACGTGATCCATAACTGAAGAGATGCTTCGGAATTCAGCTTGTTCAATAGGTTGATTTTCATCTAAAGTTTTAGTTATTCCGCTTAGGATTATTTTCGCAAAAATCTTATAGATGTTTGACATCACATTTATTGGTCTATAATTTCCTATATCTTTTTTGTCTCTTTTTTTATGTATGAGAATAATAATGGTGTTGGCCTTGAGGAATCGTTTCTGTTATAAGAATTTCATTGTAGACTGTTGTCAATGCAGGTATTATTATTTGTTAGACTGTGGAATAGATACTATACTTAATGTAAAATAAAACTATAACTCTGCCCAATCCTGACTCATTTCTTGTAAAAAGTTTCACATTTACAATATTATCTCTATGTCTGGTTTTTGATTATACCAATCTTAAATTGAGTTATACGAATAGAAAATAAGTATGTGTATATAATAAAGTAAGGCATTTTGAATAGGGAATGTTATAGATATTTAAGGCAATGAAGATAGAATGGAAGCAATCTAAATCAGTTTCGCCGTCAATAGGTTCCTAGGTATGGGTAAGTATTAGGTTTCTACAGTGCAAAAAACTTTTTTGATCGAGTATTTGGTCGCTAGTGTCATTGAAAGTTCACAACGTTAATAAACAAGTAGTATGGCAATTGTAGTTTTGATTTTGAACCACCGGGTCACAAAAGTGTGTTGCAGAGTAAAAGCATTGTGACAACAACCGACGTTTGCAAGTCAGAAAGCTTCTTATTTGAATTCATCCCCGCATTTAAAATTCCCTTAGCCTTAGTTAATTATTAACGTTATTTTACTCTTCAAGTCAGAAACATTAACTTACTTGAGTTTCGGAGCTCACGGCAAAAGTGCTTCTTCGAATAAAGACCAAAGACTCTCTTTGTATATGAACTAAAATATGTAACTAGAAAATCGGCCAAGTGCGAGTCGGACTCGCGCACGAAGGGTTCCGTACCATTATCTATAAAAAGCACGTTTGTTGTATGGGAGCCCCCTTAAATATTTATTTTATTCTATTTTTAAGTATTTTTTGTTAAAGCGGCAACAGAAATACATCTTCTGTAACAATTTCAACTGTCTAACTGTTACGGTTCATGAGATACAGCCTGGTGACAGACGGACGGACGAACTGACGGACAGCGGAGTCTTAGTAATAGGGTCCTGTTTAACCTTTGGGTTCCATGGAACCCTAAAAACATCATGGCACTATGCAGTTTTGACACATTATTATTATTATTGTTTTATGTGTTGAAGCAAAGCAATCTCGCCCATACACAAACAATCCCTGCGAGGCTTAGCATTAGCGATAGGCAAAACATTATAAAATGAATACCTTCTCGATTAAAAGTAGTAAAAAAATAAACTTAACTAAAAAAACATAATGTACTCGTAAGCCTTTTTGTTATTCTGGTTATTATGTAGCTGGGCAATGCTGTACATTGATAAATGAGTGTCACATACAGCTTCTGCTGGCCTTCTCATGGGCCATTATTTCGTTCAATGTTCCATGCCATTCGCATCTGTTACTGCCGAGATCAACAATCTAATAATACAATATACAAATGTGCTGAACAAATAAACGGTAAAGTGGCATTCGACAACTTAGTCACCGTATTTCTGTCAAGTATGTTTTATTGACTATCTATATTCATTGAATTCATTATTAAATTGCATGTAAAGTTTTATTTGATTATTCCAATTTTTAAAATTACATAAATATAATTAAACTTCAGGTACGTTAGGTACGGTTAATAATTTCTAAATTTCTACAAAATATAGGTAAATAACTTAATCTTAACGTATTTTACTGAACTATATACTGCGGCAATTATCTCAAACAGGAATATTATATTGCCAGCCAGTGATAAATTGATTTAGCACTTGCCAACGCCCTCGTCTTTAGTTTCTTTTGGGGACAAAGTAATTAATATTGTCGAAGGCAGAAGAAGATCTAATGAAATTGATTTAAGTTTAGATTGGCTTGTATCTTTGCTATGTAGATACTTCACTTAAGTTATAATTTAGTTCTTTTCTTGTTTACAAAGTGATTATTACTGGAAGATCAAAAAAATATAAAAAACTATCTCAATCTGGCAAAGTGCAGAATGGACATGGAGACATAAAAAATATTAACATAAATATTGCTAAAATAAAATATTACTACGTAATCTATACTAATATTATAAATGCAAAAGTTTGGATGGATGGTTATTTGTTACTCAATCACCAGAATGGCTGCACGGATGTGGATGAAATTTTGCACAGAGATAGATTATGTTCTTGAATTATAATCAAGAAGTTGACGTAGTAATCCCACGCCGATGACCACATTTAGGGCATGCAGAGCCGTTGGCAAAAGCTAGTACTATGATCATATGAAACATTTATATGCAAGTCCTCTAATTTGGTAACGCAATTTAATAACTTACTGTGCACAATGCTTAATACATTTTATTATATAATTATATTATATATTATATTCTTTATAAATGAATACATCTGTTATTTGTTTTAGTTAAAAACTTTTGATTGCTATTTTAATTTCGATATCCTAACCCAGTTTTGGTTATCAGACGATAGGAATTATCCTGACATATCGTGAATTTTGGCTATCCACTAACTCCCCACAGCCAACAGCAAATGCGGAGTAGAAAATTATAAACAATTTCTGTCTAACAAGATTCAATTTATGTAGCTGTGAGGATAAATGTATTTTCAATAAAATATCCATTTACAGAATAAAGAGACGCTAATCAAGGAATAAATCTAAGCCCAGAACAATTTATTGCGAACTGAGATTTGTTTCTTTTATTTGCCAAAGCTCTGCTCGTAGAACCAGCAGCGCGCGCCATAAACATTTCATTGGACCATTGAACTAACTCCGCACATAAACTGTACTTATCTTAGTACCAAACTAAAAGTTCTAAGGGTGTTTGTTTGTCTCCAGTTTTCCATTGTGGCTTACTTTAGCCTAAGATTATCTAGGTTTAGTCAAAACTAATTTAGGGCCCATTTACCCAATAACGATAGCTCTGATATATTGTATTTTCAAATAGGCAGTCTGTCTATTAGAGTGCGGTCACATTTGTCTGGTTTCTAGGGACCCGAAGGATTCAAACGGAGCCCTATTGCTGTCACTCACTAGCACAAAAGGGATTTACACACCTACTGCTTATGAATAATTCAACCATTCGGACGGTTTATATTTTACACTATACGGAACCCTAAGTGTGCGAAGCCGGTTTTTTTATTAGATACAAATAAGTGGGATAGTGGACAACTTGCGATCTACGATGTACTTTTCACTTTGATGATCACTTTGATTTAACTTAAAATAATTATATAATATTTTTATATTTTATAGCTAGATAGCCTGAACTGAGAGCTTCTCGTATATTATTTACTATTTTGTTACCTTAATTAGAAGAGGTGAGTGCCAATATAATATGAAACAGATATGCTAAATCATATGATTTAACCCATTTAAATAAATTATAAAATAAATCTGTGAGAGGCTTAAAAATGTATATTTTATTTTTGCCCGCGTTCTTAAAAAAAATGAACCCGCTACGGCCATCTTTTTTCTTTCTGATTATTACAAACGGTCGGATTTTTCTAAAAGCTCAAGCATGGCAGACATTATTCAAGTTTTACTCTGTTGCTTTTATATTTTATAACATGCAATTTATGACCTAGAAGCCTGCCTAATGCCTGAAGTATTAAATTCCTTGTAACAATTGAGGTTCCAATAATATGTTACTAACACAAACAATTATGTAATTGCTGTCCTGCAGATATTCATATTAAATTGAAAGTTATTTAAATTTAAAAGTAACGTAAGTTGATGTAAGTAAATGTAAAATTACAGAATTGTTAAAAAATAAAGTTAGTGTGTCCTAGGAGCTTATTGGGAACAGTCTTGAGCTATTCGGACTCTGGAATAAGTGACTAAAATGTATGGAAGTCTGACCTACCTCTCGAAACCCTTGAATGTACTTGTATACATTTTTGTCTCGAATTCCTGAGCCCGAATAGCTCGAGACTGTTTCCAATAAGGGACCTGCTTTTCGACACGAGACGTGCTTTAAAAGTCATGTACATGATGTGGTAGGACAAAACCCGTGAAAGACGTGTCTTCTTGTATTTAAAATGATTTAGTACCATTCAAGCTTTCGTGAACATGTCTGTCTGTATCAAGGGTTTGAAAAGCCCAATATGTTCAATACAATTTTATTATTTGCCCAAGAACTAGTACCATATGAATAAAATGCATAGCACACAATAGCTTGACATGTAAATATGTAAGTACATATTTCTCTGTATTTAACAATACCGACTTAAAAGCTCCGTTTGTGAGGTTTCAGAATTAATAATAAGAAAATTTCAAAATGCTATTTCGCCAAATATATTTATATATATGTTGGTCAAGGCACAGATTATATAATACTATGCTAGGTCAAGGTGTGGTTAAGGAATAAAAAATATTTCATGGATAGGAACCACACAAGCTAAAAATCTATCAGCTAAAACTTTTGAAAAAGATTAATTTTTGTCGAAATTAATCCATTTGTTAATCCGCTTAAGCATTCAACGAACACATAAATAAGTTTTTGATTTTGGGGTTTTTAAAAAATTCTATTGAAATCATAATGTTGATTTTTCTTCTAATAAATACTAACTTTTCTCTTTTTACATGCTCAGAAGTAAAAGTTCACACATTTTACCACAGAGTAAGAATTAGACTGCATAACATTTTCTGCATCTCCTGTTACACGTAACTGTTTACCCGTGAGGTGCAGGAAACTTTACGTCTCGATTTTTAAAATAGTGAGCGCAAAACGAATAGACTTCGTGTGTCTATATTTCATGCTCTGATTCACTTAAGAACAATGGAAATAAGGATTTATACCAGAAATTTTCTAAAGTCTTTCCTCCTTAAATTTAAAACTTACTTTTTAAATAACCGAAGTGAATTTATTACGTTTAAATTTGTAAGACTTCGTCTTTCAGCTAACAATAATAAAGAATTCAACCTTAAATCTCCTTGCCTCCAATATTTGAACCTGAAAACTATGAAGTAATACAGGACAGTTTTATCTATATTTTTACTAAAAAGCTATAGCGGTTAAATACATTTAAATAGATCAGGAAAATAAAATATAAAAATAATTTTATATCCTGGTACGGAACCCCCGTTTGGCGAGGTTTGTAAGGTATAGTATAGGCATATAAGGTAATTAGGGTTAGGTTTTTCTGTTCGATTTCTAAAATTCACGCGTCAAAGTTATATTTTTGTTATATTACGTCTGCTGTCATCGAGTGAATTTCTTTGCTAGACTACGAGGTTTGAAATTTAGAACGGGTGTCAAGAACGAAAAAAGTATGACGGATTTTTAGATAGGTAAATTTTCGTGAAAAATATATAAAGAGATATAGGCCAGTTGAAAAGGTCTAGTTACTACAAAAATATTAAAGGACCTATGTGTTAGTAGGCCCGTCGAAACCTACAATGGGTATTTACTAACCTTTATACCGTAGCGTTTCGTCGAGGAACAGACAGGATTCGAGGCATCAGCTTTTCTGGTACACCATCTAAGCCCTTTATAAAATTAGCTAATCACCAAGAGGCCATAGATAAGGTAAATCCCAGAAAAATTACTCGTTTTCCGTCACTTTATTCGGACTTTTGAATTTCATTACCGACAGACGTCTGTGTTTAACTGTGTTTTTTATACGCCCGTGACTGTCTTTTTGTAAATATTCATGTGTAAATAAGTGTGAAGTAAATGCTCCATTTAAATCCCACATGTCTTAATATTACCTTGCCTCGCTAAGAGTTTCGAGCCCCAGACGAGCTCCACGTTGGGCGCTATTTGTCAAGCCTGCTTTTTAGAGATTACTTGTGACTTTTATAAATCGAACAGAAACATTAAAAACTAATTACCTAACATGCTACACGTTATCATTTGCAGTTAATTGTGCCCTAAATTGTGTTGAATAAAACATAACCCATTCAATTAATTATGTATTTTCTACAAAAGATTTATCTTTTACCTAAACTTCAGAGAGCTGAAAGCCGAAAGTAATTAAACTCAAAAATATTATACAAAATCTTGAGGACTTCACAACGGGGATTGCAGCTTAATCCATTGAACGTTTTTGTTATTTAAATAAAACTAGTCATTAATTTCTTAGAACGTTTTCCATCGTTTCTTGAATACATTTTTGTGAATTATGGTAGTAATTTTTAGTAAAAGTGGAGATTTTTAAGGGAAACTACCTATTTCGCTACAACTCGCAGATTTCAGTGAGTTTTAACAACTTTAGTCCTCACTCCCACATTTAAAATTCTGTTACTTAGCCCAAGTGAATTATTTACGCGATTAACTGTTCAAGTTTGCAAAATTAAATTACTCAAGTTTCAAAGCCCATGGCAAAAGTGCTCTGTTACTTAACTTAACTAACTTTGTTAACTGCGTAAAATAAAGTAAATTATATTTTAAGGATTTGGAAAAAACTATACATGGGTAAAATTGTTAATTTTCTCCAGATTCTAAAAAAACACAACCCCTGTTGTAGCAAGCGTCCATAGGCTACGGTGACCGCTTACCATCAGGCGGACCGTAAGCTTGTAAAAAAAAACCTTTTACTGTCGTTGAATTATTTTGCCACACATACAAGTATTTTGTATAGAATAGAATAAGTCTTTATTTGCATCGAATTTGAGTTACATAAAAGATATTTAATACATTATTTGAAGTCCATACATATTATACCATTTTAACTGGTGTGCAAAATTAATTTGTGAGGTACAATGTATCTACTAATCTTACAAAAATTACATTACAATGGCATTATAAATATCTTTGAGTTTGAGTTTTGAATTATCTTAATATATCATTTCATCCAAAACGTTTGGACAAAAAAAAAACTTTTAATACCTATTTTTTTAAAAACAAAATATTTGTAGGACATAAAGAAGTAGTCATGGAATGTTTATTTAAGCTTAAGATACCCGTCAAAAAATGAGAACGGTCAGAGATGCTAAAATTTATCTTCATGAAAATGCCCCCGTTTAGGTTCAGTGTGTGGGGAAGTGGAGCGTGTAGGCGGACGCGGACAGTGACGAACTTAGTTTAGGCGCCTGTATGTTTTTAATCGCTTGATTGTTAGTAATGTTTATCTAGTATTTTTAGGTATTTCGTTCCTCTTTTATTATTTTATTTTGCAAAGAAACAATTATTGTTTACTTTAAGGTGAAAAAGAATTATATAGCTCAATTTTTTCTTTTTAGTAGATTTTTGGGTCTTTGTAAGAAAAATCAATCAAGTGACTAACTTAACTCTAGTGAGGCTTGCATACTTTCTTTATTTCCTAAACATTAATTGCATTCATACAGTCGGCATACATCAAGACAGACGGATAAACTATAGTGTATAATAGCTTAGTAATAGGGCTACTAGGCATACACGGACGCGAAGCAGGAAGAATTTCGTTTAGTGACCGTTCGCTATTTGTCTCTGTTGCACGCGCATAATTAATAGCCGTCGTGCTCGCACAGATGCGATGACCGACCGCTGTCATCAGAAATTACTACTAATTGACCACCGAACACGGGCTAAAAAGTAAAAGGTCAATGTACGAAATTATTTGTGCTTCGCGTCCGTGCTATACCTTGGCACCATAAGCAGCTACCAGGAGTTTGTTTTATGAATTTCCGTACACCTCCTAGTCTGATTTCAGAATTTTCTTTACTAATCGATAGCGGCAACTTCTCTTTGCAGATGTGAGCGCGGGTGTTCAGTCAAACTTGTGGATTTTGCAGTCATTAACTTCGAACTCGGTCGTGGATTCTTGTACGTAATTGTAGGAACAAGCCTTTTCTATCGTTTGGAACTCATTTTGAGTCAGTCTTACCCATATAAATTCAAGAGATATAAAAAATTACAAATCTTGACAGACAAATTTTCGAATGTTTTGGCAAGCCGGAAGAATTAAGTTTATGGAGATATGGCTTACCTTGCTGTACCTGTTTCGGTTTTCGAGATCTAAGACGCTTAAATAAATGAACATAATATGTTTGTCGCAACTTTTTTAAGATACTCTCTGTTTTTATAAAATTCAGCTTAAAATACTAAAGGTATCTTAACTATGTACAATATTTATGTTATTATATAGTCCGTGCTTATGTGAACGTTGTGTATTTTCGTAAAATGTATGCTAATTTCAAGGAACTTTGACGAAGCTTTCTATTTACTTATAAATGCAATAAATTAAGTAAAGTTAAGTATAAATACGGGAAATAGTGTAAATGCTCTGCTCTAAAAAATCTATTCTATCTAACATAGAATTAAGATAATTATTTCTAAAATAAAATAAAATAAGTGTGAAAAAATTAGATGATTACTGACTTTAGTAAACTAGCTTGTAAATAAATTAAAATTATAAATTTTAAAGAAGTCTCAATTCTGGGTTTCTTTTAAATTATTTATAGTTAAGCTTTATAACTATATACTTACTTTATAAAAAGTTACTAGATAAACGCAAAAGACCCCATTTTACTCACAGTATGTACGATAAATTTACTAAATTTGTTGAAATGAATTTGTTGATTTTTAGCAAATACGGTGTGTACAAATCCATTCGAGCTAATTATCAGTATGATATAGCTGAGATCTTATTGAGTACTGTAAGTGCTTGTCGCAACTCGCTGGCGGAGTTTGCTAAAGAGTACCTCGTACCGCTGCTCTTACCGCAGTAAGATTCGAAGATCTTGTCAGGATGTGGGAATTAAACATGATAAGGGGTGTAACTTATTGTTTATTCACCCCTCTACTTTACTACATCGCTGACAATATTTTACTATTAATATATATATGTTATTCTACTACATAACTTTTAGGTATTTCGTTCCTGGACTTCAGACATCATTGATATATTGCTCGCATATCTATTCTTACTTACCCTTCAGGACGAGAGGTCATTATCGTCGTATATTTAATATTGATAGAAATTCCTAAAAATCTACATTTTTTTCTATATATTTTCCACTCAACTGTCATTCTATCTGTCTTAGTTTTTCTGACAATTGTTACGTTATTAAAAACACTCCGTTTTCCTTACAAAAGCGACCTAATCATAGATACGTAGAAGTTTAATAATAATAAGATTGTATCTCTTCCACTTCTAAATACCTATCAGGTATCCCCGACCAGTAACAGTACCTACCAAACATATCATTGAGTGACATCATAACATATCAGTTGGTGGTGTAGGTATCTCCAATTACTTGCGAATAAAGCTACGTGAATTAGTCATGATTCATAGACAGAAATACAAATAAGTCTAAGGTTTTAAACACGTAATTCGCAAAATATGCAAAAGAGAGGTTTCATAGCATTTTGTGATAATTTTGTGGTCCTCTGAAATTTAATCACCCTTATTAAAGCAATACCCTCCAGGGTTAGATTAGAAACCATTATTAAAACTAATCTTGTCTGTGGATAATTAGTTTGTTTATTTCAAAAGGCTTTTTTATTTTAATATCATTAACATTAACAATAACAAAGACGTACATAAGAATTATACAAAGGAAAAAAAAACGACTCAAACTTTACGTTTTTAAGTAGCCTATGTCCCTCCCCGGAACTTGGACTATCTCCATGCTAAATTTCATCTAAATCCGTATATTGGTTCAAGCGTGAAGAGGTTACAGACAAACAGAAAGACAGACAGAGTTACTTTCGCATTTGTGATATTATTATGGACTAGTATGAAAACAACCTCTCCGCCTATTTCTCCTCTCCACCCTTTCTCACCTCTACGGCCTCTTCCCCATCTGCATGCCTCCTATCCCCTTAACCCAACTCTAAGCAATCAAATCTCTAATTTAATTTGTTAAAACGACTTACTGCACGTATCATAAAATGGTTGTAGTAAGTTAGACACCTTCTTCGCCAGCGTGCGCACATCTCACCAAAGTTTTTATCGCAATCAGCCGTCCCATCCCATTTATATACTCTGTTTTTAAATACTTACTCAACATTTGGATAGCGGTATGCCAACTACCAGATCCAGATTTTGCGATTTCCTTTCCTATTTTGCTCCATAAATACAAATTTATTTTATAAATAGACCACATCTACAAAGAATCTAAACCCCAAAACTCACTTAAACACACACAAAAAATCATCAAATTCGGCGCAGCCATGAGTTCATGACGTACACACGTAAAGAATACATTTACTACTACTATAAAAAGAGCCACTAAGGATTACATATAAATAATACACATATTTAATAATTTTAGAAAGTTCAATTTCACAAAATTGACGATGTTATTAATAAATGTGATCATATGTTTTTTCTTTTGTTATCCTAGTAGCTTAGCCCCGTAACATTAATAGTTACTGGGCTAAGCTGTACCATTGATAAATGAGTGTCACATACAGCTGCTGCTGGCCTTCTCATGCGCCATTATTTCGTTCAATGTTCCATGCCATTCGCATCTGTTACTGCCGAGATCAACAATTTAATAATACAATTTACAAATGTGTTGAACGAATAAATGGTATAGTGGCACTCGAAAACATTGTCAATGTTTTTTTAATGTTTGTTATTAATTATATAGTTACAACTGATTACGTTCCAACGTAAAGTTACTCTCTATGACGAAGCTAGTTTTTTTGCTGTAAACATTATAGCACAGTTGTCATAAACATAGACTTTTCGTATGTAGGTAATTATTTTCTCCGTAGGTATGGGATTATTTTTCCCCGTCTGTAACACATCTTGAGTGTTTTCTACCAACACATAGGCTGTTGTACAACATGCCTAAAAATTTTTTATCTTCCTAAATTAGTAGGTAGCGGACGGCTCAGGACCGGCCGTTGTGGAGATATATGGAGGAGGCCTACACGCAGCCAAGACTTAAATAAATTATAAGTCCAGTTTTCCGGTGCTTTTGTATCACGTTAGGCAGTAGAAATGGGTCTGGTACGGATAGAAGGAAAAAAAAGACGGAAAGGATAGGGTTTAGTACCGACTATTCTTTCTTTACTAACTACACCTAATAATATCTAACTACTCGGTAATAGTACTTAAATCAACTTAAAATTGTCTGAATTACATCTATCCAAATCTGATGCTGTGATGCTAAGGATAACAAAGCAAAAATTCTGTGCCAAACAGAGATAACATAAATTATAGATTCATAATATTATATGAAAAAAAATGTTTAAATTATCAAAATAATAAAATCTTTATATTACACAAGTCAACAAAAAAAAACTTTTTTTTGTGTTTGTTATTTAATGACTGTTGTCTGATTTTTTACATTATTAAATAACAAAAAACTCAATTTATTTAAAAAAGTTTGCTTTGGAACTTTATACGATGAATAGCTTTTGCAGGCGGCTTCGCCCGCCCTAAATTTGGTTATCGGTTCAATTATAGAAAATAACCTACTCACACTTGACGTTCTCTCTTAATCTGTCTCTCTCTATCTCTCTCTCTCTCTTTCTCAAAATAAACAAATAATTGACTACTAAGAACTAATCAAGTAATGGATTAACCTCGTGAGCATCCTACAAACTTTGAACCCTCGTTTAGAGGGTGAGTTGTGGAAAATCCTTTCTTAGCGCACGCCTACATTATAATAGCTATATGTATGCTGAATTTCAGCTCGATCCGTCCAGTGGTTGGAGCTGTGAATTGATAGATCAGTCAGTCAGTAATAATAGTTACTTTGGGCTAACGTTAACTTTGTCTACGTAGAAGGTGAAAATATTTTTAAACAATACGTACCGCCCTTCCCCCTCATGACTGCCCGCCGGTCTTGCACATCATAAATGCGCGCGCAGTACTTGATCATTATTTTGCTGCAATGTTATTTTAAAACAGCGTTATCTTCTGAGGTATTCATTGAAATCAAATGATGTAAGGGGCAATTTTGTTATAAATTAAATACTTGTGATGAATAACGTATTTATTTGGATAAGGGTTAATATCATGTTTATAAAAAAACCCCTTCGCAAATTATGCATTATTTTAGAACATGGTTAGCATAAAAAAGATATAGTGAGCCAACCTTAAAAGATAGACAAAGCTGTCGCCGACTTTTTTTAGAACTTTTAAAGGAAAACAATTCTGTCAGACTTGATTTTTGCGAAACTTTAACCGCTTACGCAGCGCACGCAGCGGAAGCTCTCAAAAGAAAAAAAACTCCCGATTTTGAATCATTCTTCATTGGTGCTCCGCTCCTGTTAGTCTTAGCGTAATAGTATATAGTCTATAGCCTTCCTCGATAAATGGGCTATATAACACTGAAAGAATTTTTCAAATCGGACCAGTAGTTCCTGAATGAATTAGCGCGTTCAAGCAAGCATACAAACAAACAAACTCTTCAGCTTAGTATAGAAGAAGATTTGCTTATGTTTTTAAGTGAGTTTAACCTTTTTTGAATAAAATCGAATTGAGTTTTCAAACATGTGTCAAAATAAAATGCTAATTATACGAGTCATTAATCACTACAAATAAAAAATAATTAATTAGTAATGACAGATTCTTTGTTTCTCCTTTCTCATCACGACGAAAAAAAAAGGTTTTCTCATTATTGTAAAGTATGCATGCATACAGAAACCAATAAAAAAAACGAATCGAAATCTTATTCTACTACTATTTTTTTGGTAAATTAATCCCATTTCATTCTACAAGTATTTTCTCAGTCGTGTCGTGATAGAATGAAGTTAATTTATCAATAGGAGAAAAGAAATTGGATTGAGCTTGTGGCCGATCATTAATTCATTAATAGTCTTTGCCAGATTAAGCTTCAAATTAAAAGGATCAGCAAAAAAGCATTGAAGTTATACTAACGAACCTCTTGTTACAAACGTTTTAACTACTTTCTGTGTTATATTTTCTGTATGTTCGCTTAAGTTTATATCTAGATCTAGCACTAGGGGCATGTTGGTTTTGAAATGAAGAATCATTATTTTCGTTTATTTGATTACCTGTCATCCGTTGGTTTAGCATTGATGACAAAAATATCAAAAACTTACTATCCCCTGTAATAATCTAGCGTTCGTTTACGATATTTTTGTTACAGTCACTTACACCGAAAAATAAAATTTTAAACCCATGTCTGTTTTGGTGTTAGTCTGTTAAACTGCCTATACATATTCATTATTTATAGTAGTGTGTGTGTTATTATCGTTGTTTGTATACGCTAACCGTTCGTTTTGCAACCAAAAATGTTGTTAGTAACGTTTCAAAGCTACACGAACGATAGGTGTAGGCGGCAGAACTGGCGTTATCAAAAGTGTAAAAACTATCAAACTTAGGAACTTTTTATTTCAAAACGAACACATTCTAATAGGCATTATTCAGAAACATAAGAGCATAAATAAAATGCAAGTTGCTTTGAGTCATTTTTTATGTTCAAGAAATGTTACATGTTTGTTATTAAAAAGGGTTCTTTTGATCATATTATGTTGTAAAAACTCTTGAAAAGGAATAAAACCCGATTTCATATCTTTTTTGCAACCGTACTTTTTTTTTGCGTTGGAAATCGTCATGAATACCCATGGGCTGCGAGGATAGCGCACTGGTTATGTCGGACTATCGATTGGTAGCTTACCAGACCCGAAACAGTGCCTCCCCCTTCTCTTCCAATTTGTAAACGTACCTTGATTATCTTAAATTCATTTTCATTTATATTTTTTGTAACCATACCTTGATTGTCCTGAATTCAGTTTCATATAATTTTTTATTGTAACCATGATTATCCTAATTTCAATTTCATATAACTTTTTATTGTAATCGAACCATAATCACAAGACTAAATAACCTACAGACTAATAGCTTCAAACAACCGGCGCTAGCGAGAGCACTACTACAAGCACGGGTATGTGTGCGTGGCCTGTCACTGACACTGCGCGCGGGGCGAGGACTGGCGCCCGCTAGAGTATAAATCAATTTCAACTGGCTCAGTGAGCGTGCGCATCTCAGGGCTTTGTGTGCCACTCGCACGAGCGATTAAAATTATAGTTCTTTAGAAATGCCAAATACATGCACTGTGTGTATGAACAATTCTAATAATAATAAGGAAATTTCCTTTTTTAAATACCTAAAAGATCTTGACAGGTAAATATATTTTTTTATTTTAAGTTGGCTAAATAATTACAATTGGAAGGTGAATCTTAAAAAACGTAGGTAGGTACGTAGGTAGGTACCTACGATAATAATAATACATATAAACATGCATAAATCAATATATACGCATAAATATGCATAATTATATTATTGGTACGTCCCTACTGAATACAAATAAAATCAGAGATCTTTGTTAGGGTTCCATAGCCAAATGGCAAAAAGGTCCCTTATAAATCCATCATGTCCGTCCGTCCATCCGTATGTCACAGATTTATAATTCTGCTATCTTTGCATATGTAGATTGTGATGAAATTTTACAGGAAAGTCTTATGTGAACCGCTAAACAGATGTGTAATGAAATTAAGAAAAATATTTAGGGGTAGCTCCATACATTGAACCGAGGGACGAAATCGATATCAGCTATCTATTGATTTAATTTACTAAATGTGTCAGTTGACAACCCTACCAGCTTAGGTATGATTCTTAAAACGTTGTTAGCTATCGGTCTGTTGGTTATTTAGTCACGTGCCATAATTATCCTAAATTCAGTTGCATATATTTTTGTTTTGTAACCGTACCTTGATTATCCTAAATTCAGTTTCATATATCTTTTCTTTGTTAACCGTACGTTGATTATTCTAAATTCTACTTCGTGTACCTTACATGTTGAATTTTCAACAAACGCTACTGTGACACAATAGACATCGTAAGAGTAATTTGGGCTGCAAAAGTCATCATATTCCTTTTAAATTAAACGTAACACATTTCTCTAAACAACCTACATTTTGTGCTACGTTAAACTGTATGTTTTGACTCATTGAAGACTCGACATATATTTTAGAAGGAGGTAGAAGAAGAAAGTTGTACGATTTCTTACAGAATGCGAATGTGTGCGAAACAAGGGATTAAAATAATATTTTTACGTCGAGGGCGCTATTTTCAATCCAGAGTGGACCGAAGGATTTTAACATAGAATCCGGACGCAATATATTTGCGACCAAGTGATACACTCTGACTCTACTTTTTTATCACCATCTATGAGAAAAGAAATAAGTGTATCTGATAAATAAGAATAGTACATTTATTTATTTTATTATCACTTCTTTAGGAAAACGCACTATTTTTTCATAAAAGTATCATCAAAAAAACGAATTTGAGTAAACAATTACCAAGGTGGAATACATTTCACACGGTGTTTACACTTTAACTATTGTTTTTTTAATTTGTTCCTCGCTCGGCCAGCCAGTTTTATTATACTTGTTATATAATGTTCTTGATCGATCCCTATAAGCAACTATTATCCATGTTTGATGAAAAACCAAACAGCTCTTTTTGAATAGATGTGATACAAAATATATAATCAAATTAAGGTTAAGAGCTTTCTATAAAAAGCACACCATTTTTCACTTATTAAAAAGTATTGGTTTTTGTGTAAGGTATGGACCTGTCAAGTGCGAGTTTGACTGAGTCTAGTAACTTATATATATAACCTGTGGCCTCGCACCGACTGTTTGCATTTAATAAATACTCCATACCTCTTTTCTCTTTCTGCTACATCAAAATACAAACACATACACACACACACACTTACCTGCTCTACGGAGCTGAAAGTTATAAGCCATACCAAAAAATGTTAAGTTTGCAAGAATTTAATTTTGATTTTGTTATAGACCTGAGTACATTTTTTTAATGTGAAAAAAAAATGTTGTAGTAAGGTGAATTTTCTAATATTATAATAATTTGGCTATTCTAAATATAAGAAAAAAATTTACACTCTATTTTTGAGCTTTAATTCAAATTGTTTGGTAAACTAAGAGTGACATTCTCTTGATTCTTATCTCATAAAATATATATCAATATGACCTAGTGAATTAGCTAATTATATATTTGTTAATGAATATTTAAATTTTATACCGACAAAAAATCGATAAAATCGAGATTAACACGGCACGTGCTAGCGCCTATCGTACGTAGTACTGAGTCTCTTTGTTTGCTTCAATAGTGTAATATGTCTTTGTACACTGGTCGAAACGTTGGCTGACGTCCACTAGCACCGACATTCTTACGAAGTTTCAGGTTATTTTGACAAAAAATAAATTTTATAAAATTTTTGAAAATAGTAAAAATTGAATGGCTCTCCTGTAAAGTTCTATATTCGTAAATAAGCAAGGTTGCCTTTCTAAAGTCAATAAATTATAGCTCTGTGCCCTGTGTATTTTTTTTTATTATAAGTATTTTGCTTTTAAAATCATTTATCTTATCAAACCTATATACATATAATTAAAAAATCTACTTTCCAGAAATACCCATACGCACACACAAGCATTACATACACATAAACCAGCACAGAATACATGAAACTATTCTCGTAAGTTTCAAAACCATTTTCTTTTCGTGTCTTTCACAATTACCTAATTCCATCGAAATAGACTTTATTCCAGTATTCCTTTTTTTTCAAGCTACCAAAACAAAATTGAATAAGCGATTGAATAAAGAAAACTTACTTAAACATTTATATAAATTCTATTTTAAAGTACCAATCAAGTTATTGGTAAGTAGATTGATAGTTTTAAATACATATTTTAAAACGCTACGCATCAAACGTTATGAAAATTACTTTTTAATAGATTTAATATTTTATTTTACAAAGAAGATCATTTATCTGATTTTGTGATAACGCACGTCAAATCGTGCCGCAAGAAATTTATTTACACTTTATTTTTTTTTAAGCTTAGCACTTCTGTTAAAAGTGGCCGTTTTTAGCAGATATGCTATCAACAACTCGCAGTTTTATCTAAGGAACATAATATTACATTCTAAAAATAGCTTATAGTTATATATTTCAGCACATTTTTAAAATTCGCTTTGCACAAAGAGGAAAATAAAAATATCAATAAAGTTGCTGACATGCAAAACATGCTGCATAAGCGCCAGAGCTAAACTGCTGAAATGCTGTATCGTCACTAATTTCAGCGAATATAAAATATCTTATGTGCACAAGTTTTATGTTTCACAATGAAGAAAATTTGATTTTGAAGCAAAATACAGAATAATACTAAAAAGAGACATTGCTTATCTACATTTCGGTTAAATTAAGCGTAGCATATGAGACAAAAATGTCAAAAGACCTAAAATTGCTTATCCACCATTAAAAATGCCTGAACTGCAATGAAACCACGATCAGCAAATAGAGTAAAATCAGGCGATTCAAACTCATATTTGCAAATTTGATTGATCAGCAAGCTTGCCTGTCCAACGTTGATATGTATATTGATGACAGATTACGATATATTTTCAATAGTAAACTTTAGATTACTATACACGTAGCTATCAGTATATATTAGTTTGCTATGGATATATTGTCACATATTAATACAGCTACATTGTGTGATGGGGTTAAGAGAACATATTAAACCACCTAGCTTAAGAGCCAGTGGAAAGCTACCTGTATGTATTTGACCAGACCTGGGGTTTTGTACAGTGAGGCCCCTATACCTACCATAAATGAGATGGGGGGTCACTGCCCCAAGTGATAGTCACGGCGCGCGCTCAGGTAAGACAGGTAGCGATTTTTCATTTTCTTTTATTGACATTTTCGGCCATTTTCTTCTCTCATTTTGTCATGGGCACTATGCACTAAATTAGGATTTCCCGCCCTCACGCTTGATTGTTTGCTATCTTAGTGGTATTGAAAAATACTATATTTACCGTTGGGCAGTAGCACAGCGTTTACAAAAAACCAGGCTCTACTTAGACCCTTTACGAGGTAAGAACTACCCAAAACAAATTTACTATTTAAAAAAACTATTTTCTTAAATTTAAAATTTTCGCACTTCCTTAAATAATAACATTATACATTGAACATCGTAAAGCAGGTATAATACGTAGCCTCCAAAAATTCGGATACGTAAAAGGCTATTATATGACACACACGTACAATCATTTATAGTAACGGTATCCAACCTTTTTAGTCGAATATAAAACATATTAATATACACCTGGGCTGCTTAGATTACGCACATTAGACGGTACCACAGATGTGATATTAGCTATTTCGAACCACACCACACGACACGGTCGGTCGACCCAAAGGGCTTTTCACATTTCCACAGGACATTAGCTTCGATGAAAATTTAATTTGAACTATTCCATGACATAAAATCAGCAGTCAGATCATGTATGAGTAAACGTAACACTAATATTAATTAACGAATCCACACTTATCTATTCATAACCAAATTGAAGCATGAAATCATACTGACTGAATGTGTTTTGTTACCCTAAATACTTATTTTGATCAATACAAACGGTTAGCTTAAGAGCCAGTGGAAAGCTACCTGTATGTATTTGACCAGACCTGGGGTTTTGTACAGTAAGGGCCTACAGTAAATCGACACCTGTCCGGACGTGAAGTACTGCCTCGCTCTGTTGAGTACACCTAAGTTTTTTGGACGCCAGCTTCACCTTATCTTGTAAATGATCTCGGAACAGAACATCGCTAGAGATGTCAACACCAAGGATCCCAATGCTCTTGGAGATGGAGAGGGGAGTGTTCAGGAATTGTGGGACTACAATGAATGGGGTTTTCTTAACGGTGAACGCGCAGACTTGTGTCTTTGTAGGGTTGAATCGGAACAAGTTTACCCGTCCCCAGTCACAGACCTTGGACAGTGTGGTCTCGATTTGAGACACACGTTCTCCGCGGCTTTCCTCCACAACGGAACGAGGGTTGGTTGCACGATCCGTGTAATAAGCGTCTCCAGTACTGTCATCTGCATGTTGTTGATGTCCAACATGTCATTGATATGCAGTAGAAACAGCGTAGGAGACAGCACAGAGCCAGCATGCTATCAGAGCAATTACCGTCAACTAAGGTTCGTATGCATCTGCCGGACAAAAAGCTAGCCACCCATTTGCACAAACCCTCGGGCACTCACACAAATAATTGTAAAGTTCAAGAAAATCGATTATTATTGTTGAATATTTACAATCAGTGGGTAACAGTTATGTAGAAGCTATCTTACCGTTTCCTTTTCAATGTCGTTTATCAGAGTAAAACTTCTGTCTTATTGGTGTAAGTAATTAAAATACAAAGAGAGTGCAAAATGAAACGAAACAAATTGCTAAAGTCTCACACGTTTGTGAAATGTTTAAATAACGTTTTCCCGTAGTTAAGGACGTGAATTTTCCTTTAATAAGGGTGATTAAATTTCACACACTCACGAAATTACGGTCTTACGTTTTGTACATTTTGCGTTTAATTTTTTTTTAATTTAACTTTGTACCTAAATCTTGGAAATAATTGACAAGAGAACGATTGCAATTATTAAATTGTTTTATATAAAAATACAACTCTTAGTGAATTATACTTATAGTTTTTGGGATTTTTATTAGCTAAACTTGTGCCTCGAGAGCTAAATTGGTAGAGCACTTATCTACATGGAAGGTAAGGTGTTGCGGGTTCAAGTCCTGGCTCGAGGTTACTCTTTCGACTGCATCTTTGCTATGAAATATTTATATGCATTGATATTATATATTCAAATGGTACCCTTTATCCCACAATAAGATAAATATAGATTTATTGACGTTTCAAGTAAACAGTAACATTCGGCAATTTTTGGAACATTTTAAGCAATAAATCAAAAAGTGTAATTAAGTGAAATGAACAAAAATATTTATTACAATGAACTCTAGTTTTCCTGCAAATTTCATCCTTTCACATTTTTTGCGGCCGCCGCTTGGTTTATTGTGAATGTTTCCCACAACAGCTACTGTTCTGTCCCGGGATTTGGCGTGAAGGGCGTAAAGATCTTCTTTATTATAATTTTAGGAGCTAGGTTCTTTTGTGTTGGCAAATAAAAACACAAACTAATTTATCAACAAACTGGGTTATAAATAAAGATACAATTCTCAAGTATACATTAAATTGTTTTTGTAATACAATTAGATACCTAGTTAGTGCCAACTAAAAAAAAATGCAACTAAAATAAGTGTACACACATCTTAAAAAAAATGTTACTGACATCCAACATTTCTTAGGAAAAGCGATAAAAAATATTTAAGATCACAAAATCTTGAGTAAGTAATGTAGTGTAGATATAGATTTTTTTTTCTACAGTTATTTATATTAATAATTCTTAAATGCACTCCACATTGTCTTTAAGGCCGGGTTGTCCCAAGAAAATATTCAATATTATATCAAAACTTTCATTTTCATTTTCAAAATCGAACCTACTTAATCGCAGTTTCATATTTATAAGAGAAATAACTTAATTACAGGACACAGATGGTTTTACAACTTGCACTAATGAGGAACAAGTTAAGAACTAGCTTTGCCAGCGGCTTCGCCAGCCCTAAATTTGGATATCGGCGGAGGATTCTTACGGCAACTCCTCATTAAAGAAAAAAAACTTAGAAGGTTAAAATATTTTTAAATAATAGGTTCCGTCCTTCCCCCTCATGACTGCTCGCCGGCTTTGCACATTATAAATGCGCGCGCAGTACTTGATCATTATTTTACTGACATATTATTTTAAAATCTCCTAAGATATTCATTGAAATCGAATTATGTAAAGGGAAATTTTGTTTTAAATTAAAGACTAGTGATGCATAACGTATTTAGTTGGATTAGGATTAATATCATGTTTATAGAAACTTCGCAAACAATGCATTA